>CM039681.1:24557069-25094569 GCA_022537955.1 Schmidtea mediterranea
TTAAACTAATTCGGTATCTGTCTGTAAGAAAGTTATTAACAGCCTCTCCCTCCATGTCTCACTGAAGATATTTATTTATCTCGAGTTCAGTTAAACAAAATTATTCTCACGAAACTTTCCTCTAAAATTTCAGGCTTTTCTATGAAAATTTCTAGAATAATTAATAAATAGAATATCGATTATTATAATTATTATTCTCAGAGTTTTCATAGACAGTCTGAAATGCCTCGACGGTAAGCATCATTAATTTCGTTTGGTGTCACAGACATTTTATCCTAAAATCTCAATTGCCTTATAATCACCAACATAGCGGGACTTTCTAAATTTTTGTTTTTTATTCACCAATTTTTCTATAAATTTCCAATTGTATGGCACTTTTGTCCCCAGACGTGATATGGACTAATTAGATTCGGTTTCTCTTTTAACTTTCTTTTCTTTTTTTGTTTTATTTTTAATAGATCATCATAATAATAAACGTTCAACCGAGAGTCCACTAAGTCAGTCTACAACTTATTTCACAAAAATTAACGTTCATGAATAATTTTGTTTCTTATTTACTTAAAAAAAATTAAGAAAATTTTTAGTATCGATGGTATCGGAGGCTCATCAGTGTATTTGTGATATCAATAAATCATCAATATATCGTAGGGTCGATGCTGATACACAAAATACTTATGATTTGAAAATCAATGAATTATTTGGCGTGAATAATATTTGGGTTAAAATTAAAATTAATTAATTAATTTAATTTAAATTAATTTTTTAATATTTATATCTCAATCCGATAATTATTGATTAAATTTTTGTATATTTTCCAAAAGAAAATCTTGTGGTTAAATTTTGACGAAATAAATAAGTGTGGCTCTAATTTTTGTTTTGAATCGAGATTCGCATGACGTTTGCTAGTAGAGAATATGACAGATTGGATTGCAGAAACTGCCAGATCATCTGATGAACCAGAATTTAATAAAAAAACACAAGCATTTGATATTAATAATCAATATAGATGACGAACATTAATATCTCGCAGCCTCCACCGCAATGGTGTCGGCGAGGATGATGCGGCGTATGTCAGTGAGAGTGGCGATGTGGCTGGGTCCTACACCAACAGTTCCCGTTGTGTGACTATTAGTGCACCATCAACTGTTATCATAGATTAGTGTCGCATGTCCGCCACTCGAGAATAGAGGAGAAACATTGGCAAATAAACACGATTGGTGTATCATGTTGGCTGCTGAGATTTCCAGTATAAGCGAACGCTTATGAGTGTCAGTTTAGATCGCTGGATATGAAGTCGAAAATGATCGCGTTCATTGGGGTGCTAATGATGTCGACTATGCGTATGGTGATAGTGAGGGTGGTTGTGGATGCGATGGCGCTGATGGCGGTTGTGATCACGATGAGAATGACAATGATCATCATGATGATGTCATACATCAATAAATATTTGGCAACATTTTCTATGACTAACGGAATCGGGAAAACTCTGTCGGACGGGATTTATCAAATATCCAGCGATATTTTGTTCCTTGGATTTTATCCAATCAAGAAAATTTCTAATTCTAATCGGAATTAGACGGAAATTTTATGGGAGAAACCCGACATCAAAAAAGCAATAAAACCATTCTAAATCACATTTCTCAGATGGCATAATATAATTATTGGACCATGAAATTTTGTTTTTGCCAGCTGAGATTGAGCTGGGGTGAGATTTATCCATGTTTCGTCGAGATCTCATTATGCTGGGAGTTCATAAATCAGTGTCACTGCTCCTCTGATTTGTGCTATGGACGCATTATCAATGAGCTCGGAACAGGGAGGGGGCTAGGAATTAGTTTTTGGAAATTAAATTATGTTTCCAAAACAAATATAATTAATATTATAGCTGAAATAATAAATTATATATATTCTATTCGCAATGTTTACACGATTTATTATCTCTCTTCGGCTTAAAAATAATAATAATTATTAATATTATTATTTATTATTATTACCATCATCATTATTATTATTTTAATCATTATTATTAATCTCTCGGAAATTTCTTTATCTAACACATATTACATTAAAGGTTTATTTTATCCTTTATTTACTTCTTGTTATTATTATTATTATTATTATTATTATTAATTTTAATATTTTAATTTTTTTAAATTATTTTTATTATTAATAACATAATTTATATGGAGGCCATGTGATAATGAAAAATTTCAATTTTTCATTGAAAGTTAAAATGGACTCTCGCCAAACTTGAGGCGAATTCTCTCGGAACGAAAAATTGGGAATAATTAGTGATTAATTTCCCCCTCGTTCGATTTCACTTTCTCCCTCCCTTTCTCTGTTTCAAACTGCTATCATTTGATAGATAATTGATTAAAATGTGAAAAAACAATTATATTAAAACAAAAGACTTTTTACGATTTTTCAAATTTGGTGTCAAATGAATTAAATTTAATGAGAAAAATTTTTCATGGAAAATTTGGCATCAAAATTTAAATTTTCCGAAAAAAAATTCGGAAAAGAGAATCACGTGAGAATGTTTGTAAGTTGGTGGATTTTTTAGAGTCCATTTTTGGTCGTGTAAATTGCGATAAAAATCCGCATAAATGAGAATGTCGCGTGTGACAATCAGTCAGAGAAAAACATTCCCACTTTTAAAAAGAGCTCATCCGGTTAACGAATTTAAGGAGGCGGAGTGGAGATCGGGCGGGGGGGTTTAATTGGTTATTTTATCATCGTATTGGAAATATTCCTTAACCTCAATTAGCCCAATAAGGATGACAATTCGTCTCGATCATGGAATGAAAATATTCTCTTTTCTCAAAATTGGAGACTCATTAAAATTAATTCATTAGATCAAGACAGACAGTTTACAGCCTGACGATTGTTTTAATCATTTGGATTAAATATATATTAAACATATTTATGGACGGGCACGTAGCCTTTTTAGTGTCTGTCACCTCGAAATATTTTTCTTCGGTTATTTAATTAAACCTATTTCATTTTTTATTATATTATTATTAAATTATAATAAAGTACCTTGGATTAAAGAATTTAGAGTTATGACAAGTAATGTCATCATAATTACTAATTCCCGCACCCTTGATGTTTTAATATTCTAAATAAAATGAGAATTTAAAATTATAATTTTAAAAATAAAATGAAGGAAGAAGACTAGAATTTAATTGCATTTAACACACGACAGGAGTAAATTTCATCAGACATTTCAAATTGAGAAAGAAATCAATGTAAAAATACAATTTGATATAAATTTTATATATTTCATGAGCAATCGGTAGAAAGTCATTTTGACTACGTAATGAAACCCGAGAAAAATAAAAAATATCCGATTATGATTGATGGTAAATGGTCATATATAACCTAGTAAATTTAGAATGGAATTTGCCAGTTTTGTTGAAGAGTGTCAATCTGAGAGGTTATGATTATAATTATGAACTCGATTATAATCATTATTTGTGGGACAGACACAATTATGACTGTCATTTGACGGGCTTTATTTATACTAATTGCTTTATAATTCGTTTGATTTAGTTCTTTTATATAAAGAAAATTGGAATTTGAAGAAATAGCTATCTTACTGAATTAAATTGAAAACCCAGCAATCCTATGAAAAACGTTTTTGAAACTTATCCAGACCGCCAGTTGATGGAATATCTTTATGTGATTGATTATAAAAATCTTAAACCTGTAGTATATAATCTTATTTCATTCTGATTTTTTTTAAACTATATTAGCAAGACTCAAAATATTGCATTTCAGATTCAAACTGCTTATCACAAAGAGCCGAACTTTGCTCCATTTCAAGTATTTCAAAGTTACAACTCAAGTGGCTGACCATTTGGTCTCATGGTGATTTGGGGGGATCGTTGCTTCTGTCTCTAATATTTTTATTTAAAACATTTAATTAATTGATTGCATTTCAGACCTAAAATATAAAGTATCTAATAAGTTATTCTCAAGACTAATAAACCGTATAGGCTCTTGAAACAGGGATCCGAAAGTGCTCGATTTCATATGAAATACTCTCTGTGTTAGATCTGATCAGTTTTTGAATCCTTTTGAGTAGATTTACAGTAGGTTTTCGATTTTACTGTGTCTTATCAAAGGCTGGATTTCTATGATGGAATTGAAAGAATTTTAGATCCAGATTTATTGTACCCCAATAGAAGTAACACCAAAATAAGCTAAAATATTTTAACGACGTTTCGGTAAGCAGTAATTTAGTGCCTTAATTTAGTCTAAATTATTAGGAGTATTTCCCCTTTACCCGATCAGATTAGTTGATATGACCTTGAGGTTGCAATAGCTTGAGTTCCCCCTAATAGATGTGACTTGATCAAGGGAGTTATCCTTCTCAAGTTTTGAATATTTGGTAGATCTTAAATTTTATGCGTTAGAAAAACAATATTTTTGATCGTATAAAAATTTAAGTGAACAACTAAAGTGGATATTTGAAAACACAATAATCGATTGAGCACATTTCTAGCCAATGAGAAAGCTCCATTGTAAATGTGCTAATAAAATATCAATTCCGGTTATAATTGAAAAATTATAAATAGAAATAAATCATATTCTTCTTTTTTTAGGGTTTACGTTGTCACTTCCTCATAATACTCTTTAGGATGCTCAGTGAGCCACAGAGGAAATCACTTAATAAAATTAAAATAATAAAGTTTATTTAAAATTAATAGGCGTATAGCTTTTAAAACAAAGAGCAGGTCGATGGGAAAGGTCCCCTAGGTGGTACTTACTCTTGCTATATTGTAGCTACGCCTTAGCAGTGACAATTAAATTATATAAATGGTACTCCTGTGAAACTTTGTGTTTACAACAAATGAATTATATAGTTAAACACTTAGATTAATTTTTCTATATAGCCACCTGCTTTCAGACACTTTACCCAGCGATTTGCGAGTGAAAAAAAAACCTTTTTGAAAGAAAATAGCATCATTTTGATTGACAAAATCTTGCACTAATTTCATGAAATCATCTTCTGACTCAATCCTCTAACTTTTTAAATGTTTCTTCAAGTAGTTAAACAAGAAAAGTCAGTAAGAACCAAATCAGGGCCTGTAGTGAGTGAGAAAACCAGAATATGGTCCTTTTTTGGCGATTGTATCTACAGATCGGTGGTCTATGTAACGGGATTTATCAGATATCCAGCGATATTTTATTCCTTTGATTTTATCCAATCAAAAAAATTTCTCATTCTAATTGGAATTAGACGGTGTTTTTATGCCAAAAATAGAAGTTTTGATTCCTGGGCTTTTTTCACAGATTCCTAAAGTTTTTCTTTAGAAACACAAATTTATAAGACTCATGCTTACTGTGTGGAACTAAAAGACTCAATGGCGTGTATCCATTCATTATAATATTCTTCAAAAGATTCTGTTCAAGAACATGAAAGAGGGCCAGATTTTCTTGATATGCTTACAGTGGCTTTTTTCTCGCTTGTTTTTTGTAAAGAAACGTGTGACGAATCGAGTGCATAATTCTGACTCCAATGCCATACAGTGTGTTCTGTACAGTGTCCTTGCTTACATTAAGTTCAGTTGACAGTTATCTGTGGGTAATTTGTCTCTCTTCTTTCAAAATAATCTTGAATTTTTTTCATTTCTCCTCGCCAATTAACCTTGTATAGTTCTTAATTTTTATGTGCTTCATACAATTGATAAAAGTAAAAAACAGATAATGCTGCTAAATTCGACTTGCTAGTACATTCACTGAATAAAACAAATTCAATAATATTTTCCTATGATATTCACTGTTTTGTATTTTAAATTTCATGGATATAATTTTTTCATTTCTGTACTTGAATGCTGGAGGCGGCTTTGGGCCGGTTTTTATTCTTGCCGTTGTTTGAATAACAAATTTTCGATGAACGTGGTTTGTTAGTGTGATGGTAACGGTGCTTTTTTGTAAAGCGAATAGGTGCCGGTACTATGTTGAGGTCATTAAATTTTCGAAATTCAGCACAGAAGTGATTTTGAAATGAAACTATTTCATATCGCTCGTTAAGCTAAATAACAACTTCAAGATACTAAAACAATAATATTTTTGAAATAACATAAATAAAATTGTATTGCATTGTTATACCGTAAAGCAGTATTTCTCAACCTTTTTCAGGTGGCGAAACCCAAACGGAAAATTTGAAAAATTGACGGCACCCTACCATTTTTTTAATAATATTTCAACTGTAAAAATAACAACAAGTTTTGTAAGTTCTATATTTAATAAACTAAATCTTTTATAACATATATTAATGTGAAATTTTAACTTGATGCTTTATGAATATCTCCTTATTTTTAAGTCGCGTATTTGACAAACATACTCTTAACTCATACTCAATTTAGTTCAGTTTTTGCCTTTTATTGTTCTTAATATTTACCAAAAGTAATTGATATATGTACTGCTATTTTAAGTTATTCAAAATCTAAGATAGTAGCCTTTTTTTTAAATCAACTCTTATATGAAATTAATAAATTTTCAATAATAAAATTAGCAGAGCTTGCGGCACCCTTTTCATATCCCTACGGCACCCCGGTTGAGAAACAAACACTGCCATATAGTATACAACTGTGATATTTAACTAACGACTTATTCTTAGATTAATGTATTTAATGTATTCGTACCGACGCGTAGGTCTCAAAAAAAGCACTGGCTAATAATAAATCTATTTTTGGTTTATGAAATGTACCCGATACATGCGGATGTGCAGGAGATTAATAAAAATAAAATAAATAAAACATTTTTCAACTTTTTAAAAGAAAAATCAGTTTGAACCGAAAAAATATATTATTTTGTTTTAATTTAAAGTATTTTTTACATCGGAAATATTCTTATAAATTTTACGTTATGTCCTTCGCAAAGACGGCTCTAGTATGCAATGCCATTGTCTACAGACCTTTATAGCGTACAAAATAAATCGTTATATATTTTGTGCTGATCGAATGCTTTTAACAAATATATTTATTGTTATCGTTCTTTGAAATTTATAGTTTCATTTATTTAACATCTCATATTTATTTAAGGCTTGGTCGTCTCTATCAGGGGTCCCCAAATGGAAACAAAAATGGCAGTTTTATAGGTAAGAAATGCGAAACAAATATATAAATCTAGTATAAAGACGATAATATCAGAGCATTAATAAAGTCTTTTAGTAACAACTGAAAAGGTTGCCTTATGAAGTAAAAATTAATTCAAGTTTAACTGTGGAACCCAAATAAAATCAAATGAAAAATTATCAAATTAATTTTTTGATATTTTTAATATAATTTTAAAATAACTTTAATAAAAACAAAAATTTTTATTTACATTATAATGATTATTTAATAAATTTTTATAATCAATAAATTAAATTGATCAAGATTATATTTTACAATCAATATCGATGAATATCATTAAAAACTAATTTACAAATAAATTATTAACCTTACAAAGATTAAGTAAATGACAAAATTCAACAATAAAAATTTAAAAATAAAAATCCTACCTTTTCATGTAAAAAAATCGAAATAGCAAAAATATTGACAAAAATCTTCTAAATCAATTCAGCACATTGGTATTGCTAGCTCGAATGTGATTGGTTGGAATAACAAAATCGTCGATTTTGATTGGCTGAGGTTGGCAATTAAATTGTTGACAATCGATATTATTGAACAGGTTCATGAATGCATATAAATTTATTAAATAAATATAATTTTTATGGTGCTTGAATATTGAGCTAATTGTTTTCCAATTATTGGCGTACTGAGAGAGATTTCCATTGCAATTGGTTGTCAGCAGTTAGCTGTTATGCTGTAATTTGATCCAATCGATATTGCTAATAGAATTGCGGACATTTATATGGATTTTTTTCTCCGTCCAGTGCCTCGTTTCAATGATAATTCATAGAGAATCATGCGACATTCACCTGTCACATTTAATCAATGCCGTTTTCTAACTCTCGCTCTTTGTATAAATGAGTTTTCACAAAGGCCGAAACGAGAACATTTTATTTGGGGGGGGGCATTAACAGATATCTATATCATTGTCCTTGTTGGAGCTCTTCCAATATTTCAATAACTGATATTGGTATTTGCAATGAATATGTTAATGTGAAAGTCAGTCCAATCAACTGAATTACAAAAATAAGTTTAAACAGTCGGTGAAAAGATAAGAAAATTCCCTTAGCACTCCAAATGATGTGTTACTAATGTTAATAGATACGTCAAAGGGCACTAATTAAATGATTTCACTAAAGAAAAGCAGAAAAATAATTTTGGTAAAATAGATAAAATAAAAAATCATATACATTTGCGCTGCACACAACATTTTAATAAAAACATGTTGGTAGCAATCATTAATTACAGCCATCTGTGTTTGAAGACTTTCTCATGATGATCACCCAGGATGTTTAAACGTCATACTGTGGAGCGTCCATGTTGACTGGCTGATATGTTCGTATAATTAAACTTTAAAATTAGTCTCCATTTCTGATTTGATTACCATTTTACAGACTGGAATTATGTTTTTCGGTGATACTAAAAGTGGAGAAAGTATGTACAGTAACTACTCTTTTATCTGACCAGACTCCAATAACCGCCATTTTTATAATAAAGAAATAAATTTTTTAATAAATTTTATTAATTTTTACTCTAAAAGCCGTCATTTTCTAGAAACCGCCATACTTTTTCACAGTCCCGTTTTTGGCGGATAAGAGAGTAGTTACTGTATCAATTAAATGTAAATTGTTCAGACATCGGCACAATCCTTCATACTCGAAGAGTCACCCATACTTTGATCCATCATCGTATCTTATTCAATCACTAAATACAATAGTCAGTCGCATCTTTGAAACCTATCCATATTTCTTCACCATTTCTTATACCCCATTCATATGATTAATTATCTACACACTTTAATTAAAGTTATTACGGGACTTTGAGTCAGCAAGAGTTATCAAGAATTAAATTAACTATGTTTACTTACCAGAATTTGAAAGTTGAATTGTTTATTAAAAAATAGCGATCTACAGTTAGCTGTAAAGAATACATATTTAGCCTCATGGATAAATTTGAATACGAAGATTTACAAGGCATATAATCTGACTGGATAAAGATCTAATTGGGGGTAAAACTAAATGTTTCTAGCAAGAACAATAATGATAAGCTATGTAATGACTACCCGAATGCTAGGCGTTTGGAAGTGAATATTTTGTTGAAAGTTTAGAATTATATTATTACATTAGAGATTAGTGACCAAAAATACAATATTTCGCTAAGTCGTTATTATTTTAAATCAAATGACCATTAAAACATTTTTGTATCTACGAACTGAATATTTAGCTAAGAAATTGTAGATATATCATGAGGTTATAAATTAACGGCCATGAAAATGATTCCCAAATCAACAAGTAAAAAATAATTAGCTGAAACGACCCAACCGAATTTTACTCTATCTCTACCCGTTACGGTATTGTCATTCGTCCAATCAAATTCATTCATCGGATTATCCTCGAATAAGCAGACGTATTGGAACAAGGTGATCCCGCCAGAAACAGTATTCTCATAAATCCAAGCGTGAGGTTTCTACTTAACTATAATTTTTGTTCATGTTATTGTCTTTGATTTTGAATTTAAATATTTTAATTTATTCATTCGGAAAAACCCTTGACTAATACAATTAAGTTCAAATTCATTTTCCTCTCGTGAATTATCGTGATCATTCATTTCAACCTGTAATGCATAATCATGGTAATGTCTGTCGATACTCGGTTCATCCAATCTCATATACTTTATTGTCGCTTTGCCTTTTAATCCATAAATAGAATAACATATACTAAACCTTCTTCTTGTGATTCCACAGTATTACATTACCCCTACCTTCGAGTTTTTAGAGCTACCAGCCTGAATCGCATTTTTGCCCTCACAAAACAAATGCCTAATTACACATTTTTTTCAATTCAAAAACATTTCGTTTATTTCTGCTTCGTTATCATTATTACTTTGTTTTTTCCAGCAAACAAAAAAGAAAACCTTTCAAAGTGTTCTTTATAATTCGTGGTTCAATGTACATTTACATAATCGTACTTAAGACATCATCTTGGTTACTGTTCCATTTCAAGATATAGTTTCTAAAATTATCCTTGGAATGTAAAAATGAAAATCGTATTTTATTTGCAAAATGTCAATATGACACCTTTTTCATTTTTATGGCTCTGAATGTTAGCTCTAGACTGGTGGACTACAACACCATCAGATATAAAAAACATTTTGAGTTAGCAACGAAAAGTTTCCTTTTAAGTGATTGCTATATAGTTTTAACAAAATTTTAAATTAAAATTTTACACAGAAATAAATTTTTTTAATCGAGAAATAGTAATAAAATCCAATACTTTCCGAAAGTATAAAAATGCCAATTTAAATTTCAACTTTAAGATTAAACGTAATAATTACAAGAATTTTTTTTTAATTAAACTTTGTTATTATATATATTTACAAATTTATAATTATAGTAATAGTTTATAAAGTTTATATATAAAAATTACATAATAAAATCAAGTTTATTAAATTTATTTTTCTTTGTTTAATTAAACTGTTCTTCATTAATTTTAACCAAGTTTCTATTAATTTATTTTATTGAAAGTTACAATGAGTGAACACGAAACCTATCGGTAATATTTCACTTTTTTCTTTTTATTTAAGTTTATTTTATATTTTAGAACACCTTTAGTTGTGCGTTATGCTTCAAAAGAAATGTCGACCTTATTTGGAGAACATAAAAGAATTTTATATTGGCGATGGCTATGGATTTGGCTAGCAGAAGCTCAACAAGAGTTAGGAATCGATATCAAAGGTATTAGATAATTAAATATTGTTAATTCTAATATTCAAATTGATTCTAGATGACCAAATAAAAGAAATGATTCAAAATGTAGATAAAATTGATTTTAATTTGGCTATGGCAGAAGAAAAGAAGCGCAAACATGATGTAATGGCGCATATACACACCTTTGCAGCTATTTGTCCCAAGGCAGCTCCAATTATTCATTGGGGTAAATATTTTGGATTTAAATCAATGTAAAATTTTATATATGTAATTTAATTTAATATTTACAGGGGTAACTTCTGCATATATCGGTGATAATGCGGATTTAATTATAATGCGAGAAGGTTTGCAAATTGTTTTACAAAAACTTTCCAAATGCATCTACAATTTATGCCTGTTTGCTAATGAACACAAAAGTTTACCCTGCCTCTCATTTACGCATTTGCAACCTGCTCAATTGACAACAGTTGGTAAACGAGCAATTCTGTGGACCCAGGATTTATTGAACGACCTCGAAAATTTGGAGAGAATTGTCAAGGATGAATTAAAATTTCGAGGAGTCAAAGGAACGACTGGAACTCAGGCGAGTTTCTTGCAAATGTTTGATGGTGACCATGAAAAGGTGAGATTTATTGTTACAATAGAAATGTAGCTAATATATTAACAAATTATAAGTTCCTGTTTTATGAGCCGATTTGTGCGCTATTTATCGAAATGATTAATTTTAACGTCACGGTAGCCAAGTTTCAAATTTATAGATTATTATTATTCTGGATAGGTTGCAAGGGGGTTGAAACTAATTGCCAGATTATTGATTTCATTGGATATAAGATAATATGATATAGGAAAAGGAACATTGGAATTCATTTGGAATCGAGTAATCATTATCGACAGTTTTTGCATAAATATTCAATTCTGAGCATTTTGATTGCTCTGTTACGCTATTTGGTTTTCGATTTCAAATCATGAAATAATGGAGGGGTGATCGAGTGGTTTTGTTAGCCACAACTTGCTATTTATCGATTATATTTGTTACAGTAACATTTCAATTTTTGTTATTATTTTTATTTTTTATTATTATTTTAGAAGGAATATTGTACAAAGGATAAAATTAACCTATTACTTACTAGGTATGCTTGTGTGTCTGGATGGTGAATAGATATAATGTTTGTCACGGGTACCCTTACTCCATTCCCCCCGTGTGCTGCCGTGAATGCAGCCTGTTATGCCGTCTCCAACTGGTAATTGGCAATCGAAATTTGCCGAATGCCCCTCTAATATGCGCACCTGCCCAATTAATCCCCGGCTTATTGGATTATTAGAAATCCTCACTTTTCGCCACTTAACAACAAATGCTACAACGTGTGATTTATTTCATATTTTCAGAATAATGAATGTCACGGTTCCGATAAGGTATATTTGTGCTCGCTTATGGTGCCGACTAGTTGCACAACGCACTCGCGTTGCTAGCATATTAAATCAGCGGTTATATTCTCGTAATTCGTTTCACCCGCCCCTCCGAGTCACCCTTATTTGCTCCGCCACTGCTGCACATTTAACATGCTCACTGATTTATTTTAATTTTCAATTGATATTAAATAAGGATTTCTAAAATAAAATTTGTGAAACAATATTCGGATTTTCAATTTCAGATTTTCAATTTATTTTTTAAATATATCCTGTAACCTTTCACCATTTCCCCTCATTTCCTGTAACCATTTACCCTCATTTCCAGTAACCTGTCACCATTTCCCCTCATTTCCGGTAACCTGTCACCATTTCCCCTCATTTCCAGTAACTTGTCACCATTTCCCCTCATTTCCAGTAACCTGTAACCATTTCCCATCATTTTCAGTAACCTGTCACCATTTCCCCTCATTTCCAGTAACCTGTAACCATTTCCCATCATTTTCAGTAACCTGTCACCATTTCCCCTCATTTCCAGTAACCTGTCACCATTTCCCTTATTTCCAGTAACCTGTCACCATTTTCCCTCATTCCAAGTAACCTTTCACCATTTCCCCTCATTTCCAGTAACCTGTCACCATTTACCCTCGTTTCCAGTAACCTGTTACCATTTCCAGTAACCTGTTACCATTTCCCCTAATTTCCAGTAACCTGTTATCATTTCCCCTCATTTCCAGTAACCTGTCACCATTTCCCCTCATTTCCAGTAACCTTTCACCATTTCCCCTCATTTCCTGTAACCATTTACCCTCATTTCCAGTAACCTGTCACCATTTCCCCTCATTTTCAGTAACCTGTCACCATTTCCCCTCATTTCCAGTAACCTGTCACCATTTCCCTTATTTCCAGTAACCTGTCACCATTTTCCCTCATTCCAAGTAACCTTTCACCATTTCCCCTCATTTCCAGTAACCTGTCACCATTTCCCCTCATTTCCAGTAACCTGTCACCATTTCCCCTCATTTCCAGTAACCTGTCACCATTTCCCCTCATTTCCAGTAACCTGTCACCATTTCCCCTCATTTCCAGTAACCTGTAACCATTTCCCATCATTTTCAGTAACCTGTCACCATTTCCCCTCATTTTCAGTAACCTGTCACCATTTCCCCTCATTTCCAGTAACCTGTCACCATTTCCCCTCATTTCCAGTAACCTGTCACCATTTCCCCTCATTTCCGGTAACCTGTAACCATTTACCCACATTTCCAGTAACCTGTAACCATTTACCCACATTTCCAGTAACCTGTTACCATTTCCCCTAATTTCCAGTAACCTGTCACCATTTCCCATCATTTCCAGTAACCTGTAACCATTTCCCATCATTTCCAGTAACCTGTTACCATTTCCCCTCATTTCCAGTAACCTGTCACCATTTCCCATCATTTCCAGTAACCTGTAACCATTTCCCATCATTTCCAGTAACCTGTAACCATTTCCCATCATTTCCAGTAACCTGTAACCATTTCCCCTCATTTCCAGTAACCTGTAACCATTTCCCATCATTTCCAGTAACCTGTAACCATTTCCCCTCATTTCCAGTAACCTGTAACCATTTCCCCTCATTTCCAGTAACCTGTTACCATTTCCCCTAATTTCCACTAACTTGTCACCATTTCCCCTCATTTCCAGTAACCTGTAACCATTTCCCATCATTTTCAGTAACCTGTCACCATTTCCCCTCATTTCCAGTAACCTGTCACCATTTCCCCTAATTTCCAGTAACCTGTCACCATTTTCCCTCATTCCAAGTAACCTTTCACCATTTCCCCTCATTTCCAGTAACCTGTCACCATTTACCCTCATTTCCAGTAACCTGTTACCATTTCCAGTAACCTGTTACCATTTCCCCTAATTTCCAGTAACCTGTTATCATTTTCCCTCATTTCCAGTAACCTGTCACCATTTCCCATCATTTCCAGTAACCTGTAACCATTTCCCATCATTTCCAGTAACCTGTAACCATTTCCCCTCATTTCCAGTAACCTGTAACCATTTCCCATCACTTCCAGTAACCTGTAACCATTTCCCATCATTTCCAGTAACCTGTCACCATTTCCCCTCATTTTCAGTAACCTGTCACCATTTCCCCTCATTTCCAGTAACCTGTCACCATTTTCCCTCATTCCAGTAACCTGTCACCATTTCCCATCATTTCCAGTAACCTGTAACCATTTCCCATCATTTCCAGTAACCTGTAACCATTTCCCATCACTTCCAGTAACCTGTAACCATTTCCCATCATTTCCAGTAACCTGTAACCATTTCCCCTCATTTCCAGTAACCTATAACCATTTCCCATCACTTCCAGTAACCTGTAACCATATTCCAAATTTCTAAAATAATAAAGTTTTTTAAGTGAATCTTAATTAAAATGCTCCTTGGTGTTTCTCTCGTATCAACAGAAAGATGGGATGCGATAAAGCGCTTGAAATATCCACAAATTGCATATTTTCTAAATCGAAAATGGGATTATGTATTATAGGATTATGTTTGTGTTTGTTATTTTCCGACCAAAATTGTTATTCTATATCGTAAATGCCCTTAATTTATACCTATTGCCAATAATCCGTTTCCTTATTCCAAGTAGTGATGTAACCTAACCTAGATTTATTATCTCATATAGTTGACCTTAATTTGTGGCTGATTGTCCGTAATTAATGCGCTTTGTTGTATTTGTGAGCCACCTCAATTTCCCAGGTGCCAGTCAAGGATTGACCTATATCCAACGTGGCACATTATACATCCATATTAAATTATTGATGGAAATGAATAGCAAACCAAAATCGATAATCATAATGTAATTTCTAAATCTAGGAATATAAGTGATTGATAATATCGAATTTTCACTTGCTAGCTGTGCTTTCTATAGGTTTACCAATCTAAAATCAATTCTAGAATTCCATCTCAGAGATACAAAACTCAATTATTTTCACCATTACCTCTTTTTTATCTTTATAACTTGTATTTCGACCTCGATAACGCGAAATTATGTATTCTATAATCAGGTCGAGGAGTTGGACGTTCTTGTTAGTGCTAAGGCTGGGTTTCTTCACCATTTCCTGGTAACCGGGCAAACTTATCCTCGTAAATTGGACTTTACCATTCTGTCAGCGCTGGCTGGCCTTGCAGCCTCGCTGCACAAAATATGCACCGATATCCGAATACTGGCCAATATGAAGGAAATTGAAGAGCCGTTTGATTCTGATCAGGTTTGTTATGAGGATTTCTATTAATTTCTGATCAATTGTTACTGAGATAATAATATTAAAATCAATATAAAATAATAATAATATTAATTTGGGATCAAAATTCATTTAAACTCATTGCGTAATATATTTTATTTCATAGCTGAGGTTTGATTATATCTAACACTATTTATTGATTTTATAATAACTAAATATTTTAGTAATATTTGGATTTGGCACAAAGCCAAATGTACCAAAATACTATTTATTAATAATAACAATGTAAAAGGATGTATTGATTTTATAATAGTTTATTAAATTATATTTTCTACAACTAATAATAATTTTTTGGGGGTTTGACAAAACGAAACATTGTAAAAATCACAAAAACCTGGTGTAAATCAATACAAACATCAAATACACAAAAGTGCAAAAAATTAATAAAAAACCAAAAAAATTGTATTTTGCAAGTAAAACTGGTATGAGAGTATGCTAAATGATGAAATGAGTTCAAATATAATGAAATCAAAAGGAGTAAGAAATTGGTAGAGACTTATCATAAATACTCAACAATATGACAATTATTGGATTTGATTTGTCACTGAAAACAGACCTTATCTACACTGAAGTCATTCTTGCTCCGAATTTTTGAGCATAAAACCATTATCAATGATTTTGAAAATATTAATTTGAGAATTTTGACGATCTTCTGTCTTTATTGGCGTTAAATTTTGACCCCTTTCGTCAATTAAACAAATCTTTTCCATTATTAAATGATAATTTCTTTAATTTTTGACCGTTAAATCAATATTTGCCGCCCTTTAATAACTAAAACGAAATTTCCATTAAATTTTGACATCGACTTTTTGACTCTGGAGTGTCTTTAAATTCTGTATCAACATATATAACTCACGACATTTATCTATTTTGTGATATGATGGCCTTGAAAATGTGGAGTAGATATATTCACGCTCCTCGCTATATAAGCAGGTTATTTCAAATTTTGTTTTTTATCACAAAAACTCCACCTTATCGGGAAAGTAGTACATTCATCGGCACAATAATTTTGTCAACATCTTTTGGAGATGGATCTATATTTTCTAATTATTAACTTGAAAACTTTCTGTGACATGAATTGAAATGAAATATTCAACGTTCTATATCAAATTTTACAATTTCACGCGCTAAAAATGGAATGTATCCAAGAGCATTATAGACATTGCTTATTTAGTCATGCTTAATTGGTAAAAAAACAGTCGCTGAAACTCATAGAATCCTCGTGTAAATCTACGGTGATAATGCTACTCCTGATTTTCTAATAGTTTATTAAATTATATTTTCTACAACTAATAATAATTTTTTGGTGATTTGACAAAACAAAACATTGTAAAAATCACAAAAACCTGGTGTAAATCAATACAAACATCAAATACACAAAAGTGCAAAAAATTAGGAATCAGATATAAAGCATTAATTTCACAAAATAAACGATTTCTTGCGCAAACGGGAAATTTTCAAGTTATTGGCCTAATAATTATTAAAATTTGTTTCGCATGTACTACAAAAAGTATTTCGTAGTCAGGCGGTTTATTTCAGTTTCACTCATAAAGCTTTCAAAGCAATCATAAACAGGAATTTGAAGAAATTTTCCCAATAATGAAAATTACTCGATAAAACTCCGAATGGTAATTAATCTAAGCTCCTTTCAAACCTTGTAAAATAAACTTCATCATCACCTAATAAATTTACATATTCGATTTGCTGCAAATTCTTCCGTAATTCCAAAGACTTGTAAAAATATAGATCAATTTTTACGCATTTTTAAATCTTAATTTTTTAATCTCATTTTCGAGCGAAATCTTTATGGGAAAACTAAAAATTCCAATAATGACAACATAGTTGATTTAATATATTAATTTCTGATGATTTTATTTTATATATTTAAATATCTATTCCGTTAGTTGCTGTAACTTATTTTAGGATTATTTTGTAAAAGCTAACGATTAAATTCTTAAAATAAAACACGATGATGTAATTATACACACCGTGGTGTAATTGTCAGCCTTTTGTGTAGCATATGTGATGACATAATCCCCAGTTTTACATAAATCGTTCAATCATGTAATACAATGATGTAAAATAATTTATGTCAAATTTTGATTCACTTATTGATTTACACATCAACCTGTATTATAGATATGTTTAATCCACACAAGCAGATGCAAATCAAAACCCATTTCTATAAACTTCCTCACCACGCAATTCTTTATATATAAAACTCCACCAAATTACTGATCAAAATAATCAATTTCACCAAAATAAAATGTTTTTAAATATATTCTGTAATACAAATTTTTTTTATTATTTTCAAAAAATAATTGAATTGATTCAAATTTCCATATACCTTGTTTATCGCCCTATAAGTCGGCACGTAATTTTTAAGGAAAAAACAAAAAAAGTAGCGACTTATACCCCGGAAAATACGGTAATTCCATATTTAAAACCAATTTCTAAATAATTAGAAAAAAAGTAAAAATGCTTCAAATCTATTACAAAATTGCTTGTAGTAACGAACATTATCACTACTACCACGGACTGAATACCGATTATTTATCTACCAACATACCCGCAAATCGACCTATCCTGGTTTAAGGCCAATCCAATCATTAATAGAACAATTTAAGAAACATTTTTTGATTTCCGATATTTCTATCATAATTGATAATGTATCATATTAGACTAAAGATGATAGCTAAATCGCATAACCTTCGCCATTCATCAATCATTATATCTTTTTAGTGTTAGAACTAATTAGTTGGAAAACGCATTGAACTTCATGAGAGATATGATTTTTTACTTGCGGGTGAAATTATGGAATGTTTCTATATTTTATGTCCTTGAAATCAAACCAAGTGCTCGTTTTCAAATTTATATTGTCATTGTAAAAGTTAATTTTGTCTAGGCGTTTCAAGCATCCAGATAATAAGCTTGAACACCTTCTCTTGAACCTTAGGATATCTCTTACATCATTATGTTCTTATTAATGTTAGCTAGTATTTCCTTTTTATAAAAATTCCATTTTACATGAATGTTTATTTTCATAATCAATTTTGTTATGTACCAGGACGCATTCGGTGATGTCGTAGATTATTGGCCTGTATGTACTTTTGTTTCGTTGTCGAGTTCATTTTCCTTTATTCCATCATTTCTCGTCCAATAGATTTGACACTTCTCATATTTTAGGATGGGTCTAGTGCTATGCCGTATAAGCGTAACCCAATGCGATGTGAGCGCATCTGTTCTCTTGCTAGACATGTAATGACTCAGTGTTTTAACCCGTTGATGACCGCGTCCATCCAATGGATGGAACGCACATTGGATGACTCTGCCAATCGCAGGATTTGCATTCCGGAAGCATTTCTAGCCACTGACGGTATGCTGATGACATTTGATAATGTTTCAGCTGGACTCGTCGTTTATCAAAGGGTGAGAAACTTTATCCTATATTTTGATAATTGATTTAATTAATTAATTTTGTTCACTCGATTATATATTTCATTACTTTTACTAATTTTTATTTATTTTTTAATTATTATAATTTAAATTTTTATTAGTTAATTTTATTATTTTTTACTAGTATTTATTAATTTTTTTAGCTAATTTTTATATTATTCTTTTAATATTTTTGTTAATTTATATTTTACGGGTATTAGTTATTTTCATTTATAATAAATTATGTTTAATTATATAATTTTATCAGTTTTTATTTATTTTTTATTGCTCATTTTTTTATTATTTTTTTAAAATATTTTTGTTAATTATTATAATTTTTGGAAAAATTTTTATTGGATATTATTATTTTTAATTATTATTATTAGTAAAGTATTTTAATAAAAATTGATCAGAATATATAATTTGTAAGCTAATAATCATGCTGTGGTCTGATTAGGTTTCGGTTTAAAATTCAATCTGATGCACTTTGTCTTATTGGCATATTTTACGCGCTATCTCGATTTGATTTGGACAAATTTATTCGTATTTTGTCTCATTGAGAATTTGGTTGACTAGCAGTTTTCTCAGTTGGTTGTGAAACATCACAAAAATGCAAAATTCGGTTTGATTTAGTTAAGTAAATAGAAATAAAAACGATTCTCAGTAGAATTCATTCTGTCATTTATGTGAAAGAAAATATTATCGGAATAATTGTAATCGGCATTCGAATAGATAATAATAACAATGTCGATTATGGCGGCTGTGAATACTGCTAATAAATAAAACTTGCGCTTTTTATATAAATTGTTCCCGGGCTCAATCAGTACTCAAAATAGTATATTTAGTCGGATAGGTCTAATTATTACATTTACAAGATAAGTGACGAAAATTGATTTTTCCAAGTTTTGAAATGAAGAAATAATTTTACCATTATAAATATCATTTCCTGGCATTGATATGTTATTATTTTGGGTTTAAATTAGCCATCGTGGCATATTACAAACTTTCCCATAAAGGTTATGTGTTAATTGTGTGATTCGGTGAAACTCCAAGCCTCAATGCTGATGATATTCTTTCTTCAGTTGATAAAACGTATTTCTATAATTCAAGTGGCCTTGATTATTCTCTTATAGCATAGTTCAGAGGTTTCTCATTAATTTGCCATTAGGCGAAAAAACGGTTTATTCGTCTTACAAATAAATCGTTTTTTCGACATGAATAAATTATAGAATTACGAGAAAATTCTTTTAATGACCAAATCAAACATCTATTTTTATATCGAACTTCCAACTGTAAACTTTAACAATTTCATCTTTGATAGTTCTTCCAAATATTAGCTCATCATCCAAATACACTTAATCCAATTTTCATTTCTCAAAATCATGTTCATAATCTTCTGAAAAGTGGTCGGTGTTGAACACAATCCAAATGGCATTCGAGTAAATTCGAATTGTCCATACTTTGTGCTAAATGCTGTCTTTGTCTTGCCGTCTTTGCGTTTAGTGCCCTATAGCCGACGTAGATTCTAATATCACCATTTCTTTTACAACAACAATCGGAAAATTCCAAGCTGACTTGCTCGGTCGCACAAATCCAGCTTCCAGTAAATCTTGCACCAAGTGATCAACCTCTTCCTTAGGCCTAATGGCACCTTTCTCGATTTAAGAGATTGACCGAGCTTTACTGTGTATGCTGCACTGATGTATATTTCCAAATATCCATCATTATTTTCATCTATTGTTTTCATTAACAATGATTTGGGTTCCAGGAAATCATTATTTCTGATTAATGTTAAAAGTTTATTCTTTAACACGAAATCGATAATAATGTTGAAAATATTGCCGTAGATGAATCGCATTGAAATATGAATTTTCCAGCACTTTTATACTCTGTTGTAAAACCATACTAAGAATATTTTCAGAATCTTTTTAATCAAAAAGCAAAACATTCTCACAATTCCGTTATTTTTTCCTGGCAAACTTTATTTGGCCTACTTGTTTTAAAATATTTTTTCGTTACTGGTTTAGTAACTCATGAAATTCTTCGTCGTTTGGACTTTTCCGTTCTATTTGATATAGATTATCTGATGTTCTCCTTGCACCAGTATTTGAAAGTCTCCTTGATTGTTTGGCAGCTGCTAATTTCATAAATTACTCACCGAATAATTCTCCAGATGATCGAGCAACATATAACCGCGGAATTGCCCTTCATGTCGACTGAAGCCATTTTAGTGAAAATGGTTCAAATGGGCGAGGATCGGCAGGTTTGCCACGAGAAAATCAAACGAATTAGTCAAGAAGCAGCAGTGAATGTCAAGGAGTATGGTAAAGGGAACGACTTCATTGAACGACTGCGTGCTGAGCCATATTTTGCCAAAATCCATGGAGATATTGAAGAGGTATTGAATCCGTATAATTTCACTGGGCGATCAGCGGAACAAGTAAGTTGATCAGATTTTTGATTCAGATCCGAGATATTGATCTGTCGATATTAGGTTGATCGGTTCCTCAAGACCGCCTTGAAACCATTGGACAAATATAAACATCTGTTCGATGAGAAAACCGAATTGAAAGTTTAGTCAAGAAAGCAACTTAACAGCACCCAGTTGGATTCTGGCAAAAATTTAGTTTTTTATTTCAAATTTGTAATCCTGTTGAAATTTGTGTAAATTTTTTGATAATCTGAATTTAGTAAATTGTTTGTTGACTTTTATTGATTTGTTTTTATTATCGATTGTTGTTCGGTGTTTCATATTGATTATTGGGATTTAATGTTGATCGATTTTTGAATTTGATTTAGTCTCTAGTTGGATTTAATTTGTACATAACTGAGTTAGTACTCAGTGAAATTAATTTTCTTGCAATAGCTATCATATCAAAGGCCATGATTTCACCAAACCAGAAGTTTAACAATTCTGCTATATAAACTTATAGATTATTGGTACATATGTGGCAGTTGTCTCAAAGTAATTTGTTTTTTATTGTGAATTTAAAATATTGGAAACTTGGGTGTTAATTGCATTATTAATCTTGGTATTTGTTGGAGTTTATAATACGTAATCGAAAGTCGTGATTAAATTATAAATTTAATAAAAATTGAAATAAATACATAAATTAGAATCAGGTGAGTTAAATCAATTCATTAAGGCTTTGTAAGAAAAAAATCGAATTAAAATAACAAATGGTATTATAATTTTCTATAATTCAAATTAGTACTAAGAGAGCATCCAATAATGAAATCTCTTCAATTTCTTAACCCTCTTGTCTATTCCTTTTGCAAATCCCAACCCCTGTTAGGGGCGTCCTTAATGGTTGTTTTCAAATGTGGATTTAACAAACCAGATTTGATGTGTAGAATTTGGTAATTTTTTATCTTATTGTTTTGCCAACTTTTTTAGGAAGCTATTATAAATTTAATACTAATTATAAGCTACACCAAAATAAGCAATTTTTGATGCCCTTGTCCCTTTTCACGGGTATCCCGGTGGACATCCTTTCAAACATAGATGTCCCTTATTTTCAGAATAAATTTAAATAATTTATAAGCATATGGGCTAAATTTAATTTCAACATATATGTTGTAGTACACAATATTGGCTTAAAAATCGAGGAAAACATGCGTACACATTTAAAATGATCAAATGGGATAAATGAAAAATTCCACTTACCTTATATAGTATAAGAAAAAGGTAATAGAAAAATCTTGAAACTCATTAATCCATTGTGTATAATTATTGGGCAACAACTAATTTAAGCCATATTTGTTTAACCAGCAAGATAATTCCTGTGGGTTTTTCAGCGGGAAAACAAAATTTAAAAGGAAAAACCGTAAATTTGAAAATAAAATAATTAAAATTTTATACAAAAAAATGTAAAAATTTAGCGATAAATCAAAAAGAAATAAAAAATTATGTTTTAAAAATAATTTCAAAAATTCCTTGTTTACGCATAAAAATACACACAGAAAATCGTGGTATATAAGGCAGTGCTGGGCAAACAAGTATCAGTACGTTTTAAAAATTTTATTTTATTTATTCTACTTGACGTACTATCTCATTTATTCTTAATTATTACGAAACCATTTCGAATTAATTTTTATCAATCAGAAAAAGAAATAATGAATTTTTGTTATCTTATTATTTTTATATATTTGTTTCATATCATGTGTATAATAATATGATTTTATAAAATTATAGTTTTTTAGTTCAGGTTTTTTATTTATTTTTTAAACTCTCATAAATAAAATAGAATATTGTGTAATAATTTGTTTGCGATCGGACCTCCATCACGAGGAATAAACTTTAATTTTTGTCCTATATTCTACATACCATAATTCATGTTGGGTTTTGGATTATTTCAAGTCGGTTCTCTCTGACTCCTGGTGTTCTTTAAATTAAAACAATGAACGACCCAACGTATATTGAAACAACAGGTTTACAATTTATTATCACGCTCCAATAACCAATCAAAGTTTATACGATTCTCTGCTCGGCGTTGATGCTTTGCAAACAAACAATATTCACCTTTTGATCCTTTAGTTCCGTTGACTCTCGTTTTCCTCGGTTTCTGTTTGGTTTGATCCCTTTTCGCCTTTCCGTATTCTTAATTCTATTTCTTCTTTTCCCTACTTCCCTAATTCGTTTATCCCTTTTCTTATCGTCTGATTCTTCGAACCCTAGCTGAGGCAGAATGCCGATTTTCTCTGATTTTCCCTTTGCTTATATACTCCTCGAAATCAGGATGACAAATGGTTATTGCCGAGCCAATCTTTCGTTTGACATTTTCTCCTACGTGTTTGCTTCGGCTGTCATCCATAATGGTCCAACGAATACAGATAATTAATGGCCCTACCGGTCTTCCTACGCGCGCTATCTTCTCCTTACTCTTTTCCCATTAATCATTGTGTCAAACTAATGGGCCCAAATCTTCCTTTTGTTTGCCTTTCTTCTTGTTTACCCAGCTCGGGTTTCCTTCATCTCTCGGGTTCTCCATTGGCTCGGGTTTCCCATTAGCTCGGGTTTTCCATTAGCCAATTAATTAATTAATTAACGTTTTCTGTTTTCATACATTTGAATGTTTTTCAACCCTTTCTAACCCTTTTCTGATAAATCCCTAACCGTCATCTTGTTGACCATTAGCTAATCTATAACTGTCCGTTTTTCCCATTCGATTTCGATGATTTTTCCATTTATTGATTTTTCTCGGATTTCCGGATTCTCGCCTTTCGTAATTGCTTTTTGCATTTTCTAATACTGTTTCCATCGCACTTTCATTTACTATTAATTCTGTGCACGATCCCGCTTTTATTTGCCTTTTTTCTTCGCTTACTTTCCATTTGAATTATTATCCTAAATTTTATTTAAATTTTTAATTTTAATTTACAGACCTCAACATATCTCCCCCCTTAAAAAAATTTTTTCGTCCTCGAAATCTATGTTTTGCTGTGATTATGTATTATTATTATTATTAATATTACCCTTATTATTATTATTACTATTTATCCGAATTATTACTCTAAAAAATATTTCAAAATTCATTTTCCAAAAGACCTATTAATTTCCCATTTGCATTTGTTGATATTCCCGTAGCCAAAACGTCACTCTGAAATGGATCCACGGTCCAATCCTTATTTGCGCAATTGTTTTTATTTTATTTTTGTTTCAGGGTACGCAATGGTAATTGTCTAAACTAGGGGATTGCTTCAATAATATTGACATTATCTTCAAAAGGAAAGATTAAAATTCCAAACCAGAAATTTCGTAATTTAATTATCTTATGAATGTAAAATAATGCTAATTTAATTATCTTATAAATGTAATGGTTTACTAAACATCATAAATCTTATTACAATTTAATATCTCTAAAATATTTAGTTATCACAAATCCTATTACAAATTAACATCTCTAAAAATATTTAGTTTATAATGCTAATTTAATTATCTTATGAATGTAATGGTTTACGAAACATCATAAATCTTATTACAAATTAATATCTCTAAAAATATTTAGTTTATCTTGAAGCAAAATAATATCGAATCCATTTTATAAAATAAAATCTAATTTTTTATTTCTCAAAATAATTTTACGAAACATCATAAATCTTATTATAAATTAATATCTTTAAAAACTAATTCTTATTATAAATTAATATCTTTAAAAACTAATTTTTCATTTCTCAAATAGTAAATCGATAAATGACTAATCGAAAACTAGGAATATATTAGATACTCACGAACTGAATCGAGTTTGTGTGTTATTGGCGGAGAAATACTCACGAACTAAATAAAGTAGAAATTTTCGAGTTTGTGTGTTATTGGCGGAGAAATACTCACGAACTGAATAAAGTAGAAATTTTCGAGTTTGTGTGTTATTGGCGGAGAAATACTCACGAACTGAATAAAGTAGAAATTTTCGAGTTTGTGTGTTATTGGCGGAGAAATACTCACGAACTGAATAAAGTAGAAATGGGTAGGAAATCAAATCCCTAATTGGATCATAACTGGGTCGGCATGTAATAAAAGGCAAAGACTATTTAAGGAAATTTGTTCGATTCGTGGCCATTTTGTACTGTTTAAAGTTAGAACGAATTTTTTAACAAATTATTAATAATGGTGGTAATTTATATGATTAATTTTTTTTTTTTTTAAAAATGTTATCTAGAGAGAATGCATTAGCATACGTGTGGGTCAAGCTGGAGTTCAAATGGGTAATGCTTGCTGGGAGTTGTATTGTCTGGAACACGGTATACAACCAGATGGACAGATGCCTAGTGATAAAACTGTTGGAGGAGGTGATGATTCTTTTAACACTTTCTTCAGTGAAACAGGGACTGGGAAGCACGTCCCACGCGCGGTTTTCATTGATCTAGAACCTACAGTAGTTGGTAAAGTTATTCTTAAATGTATTACACTAACTAAAATATTTTATTAGACGAAGTAAGAATTGGTACATATAGAAAACTCTTTCACCCAGAACAATTAATTACCGGTAAAGAAGATGCAGCAAATAATTTCGCAAGAGGTCATTATACTGTTGGGAAAGAAATAGTCGATCTAGTATTGGACAGGATTCGGAAATTAAGTGATCAGTGTTCTGGTTTACAAGGTTTTCTAATTTTTCATTCCTTTGGTGGAGGTACTGGGTCAGGATTCACATCACTGTTAATGGAAAGGTTAAGTGTTGATTATGGAAAAAATCAAAGCTCGAATTCGCTGTATATCTTGCCCCCCCCAAATCGCTACAGCCGTTGTTGAATTATATTAGAAAATTCTCTCACCAAATACACTCACCAATAATAGTGATGTGCACGCTGGAATTATTTTTGTAGTTATTTTTGCTACATTTCTAACGGCCAATCTGAGATAATTTATTGTTAGAAATAGGCAGCGATTTCTAATGGAATCATGTCAAATAATTGATTTTTCTCAAAACTCTCTCCAAGCCAGCCAATGAAAAGTGAGCAAATATTACCAAATAATCAAATGGTTAAATGCGATCCACGACATGGAAAATACATGGCATGTTGTATGCTTTATCGAGGGGAAGGCGAAGAATATTAACGTTTTCGATTAAATACATTTTGAATTGAAAAAAATTTCTATAGGTGATTTTAGGCTTTGATTTTTTCCTAAAGTCATATTTTCGTTTAATCATTAAATTTTTCAGTTGAATTGAAAAAATTTCTATAGGTGATTTTAGGCTTTGATTTTTTTACTAAAGTCATATTTTCGTTTAATCATTAAATTTTTCAGTCGCAAGGTAATTTATTTATTCTTTTTATTCATACATTATTATTAATATTATGATTTTAAAAAGTTAATCTCCCCCGCACCGACCGACTTATGATATCACTTTGTTTACTCAGCCTGATAAGGTGAACATTAATGTTCCGAATAAATTTTTTACTCGTCCTGCGGTTTTTGACGTAGCCGATACTGATAGGCTCTATAATTAATTACCCTGTGGTTTCTTAACGTAGCCCGTGCTGATAAGCTTTCTAATTAATTACCCTGTGGTTTGTTAACGTAGCCTGTACTGATAAGCGTTCTATATAAGTGTCTGCTTTACCACTTTTCGTTAGTTTTGTCTTGCCAATCTTGAAGTAAGCATTTTATATTTTATTTTTTTTTTTCATATATTTTTTTTTGAATTTTAGTAACGCCATCCCTCAATTACTATGGACGTAAGTGATTACTTGTCTTTTGTTATTTTTTTTTTGTTTTTGTGACCATGGTGTCCTCAACTACCCTCATAGTAACCGAACACTTGCAATCGCTGTCCAGGGTAGCCAAACCCCGGTGATTGCAAGCGCTCGTGTTGCTTATTAAATTAACTTATTGATGCTTATTAAATTAACTTATTCACTGTTTAATTTTAGTTAGTTAATTTGTTTATGCAACTACCTATACCACACTCTGGGTCATACATTTTTGATTTTCTGATTTTGTATTTATACTAAAAGCAAACCTCTAATTACAGCTACTCGTATTTTTCTGACAATTTTAGCCGTATTTATACTTATTAATTTATTACGTAATTCTTAAAATCAATTACTTGCCTGCACTAATTATTTGTCGAGGGCGCCATGGTACGGAGTTTTACACAGTATTTATTTCATTTTTCTTTTCAACCCTTACTATTTTAGGCTGTCCCAGAACCTAAGTTTGAGCATCTCGATGTTATGCAATGGTTATTTGACTGTTATACTACCAGGTTTTTTTAATTTCTTTTTCAGGGTCCCTTTGCCACCGCGCCGAAAGGGATTGAAACGTACCTTTGCCTGTGTGGATACAGGCAGTAGGTTTGAAAGACGCCCGCCTTGCAATGTACGCAGGGAATGGGACTGTGGCATCCAAAGTCCCGTTCTGTTGGACTCTGACGACGAATAAAAACGAATAAAACTTTGAATAAATGTTCAGCATACCTTTGTTTTTAATTTATGCTAGAAAGTGTGGGGTAATTGTGTCCCTCTTCGCGATTAGTCTTTGTTACTACTAATGTGAAATTATTCCTTACTTATTTATAATTTTGTTCTCTCGCCCCAGTAGGTTACCCATTGTTATATAGTTATGCTAATTCATTCATTACTACTCAGCCCTTTAATATTATTTATTTCTAATGTTCATTTAAGGTATCATTTCATTATTTGCAACATTTATTTGAGTTATTCTATTTGCTTTTGTTCATTTTTATCTATTATTCATTTATTTAATTTTTTATCTATTATTCATTTATTTAATTTTTTATCTATTATTCATTTATTTAATTTATCACTTTCTTAATTATTTATTTATATCAATTTGTTTATTTATTTGATTATTTGTTAATTTACTTATATTTATTTACTATTTTTTTTTCTCGAGGACGAAAAAACACTAACGGGTCCGTTTAAATACTTTATTTTTTTAGTCTAATTGATTTATCTCACCATCGTCTTCCGATTCCTCTATTTCTTCTACTCTCATTCGAAACATCGCGAAATCGGCCTCGTGTTGAAACAATAAGATTTCCAAACGGTCCAACCGCCTTTTCAGACGGAAGTTTTCTTCCTCCAAATCTGTTATTCTGCCCTGCATGCTACGAAACTTTTGCTTTAGTTCTTGCGTACTTGCTTTACACTCTTTGCATGACATCTCCGAGGCTTCTTGCATTCTCTGAAATTAAATGATAGTAATTTTTTTTTGTATCACTCTTTATTCGCAAAGCATCAAAACCTCGCTTCGAATCTCAAACAAATTACACCGTTCATCCTATGGTACTTATAAAACATGCACATTGTTAATATAAATGTAATATATTTTTATACTCTATTCATGCAGATCACAATTTATAGTCTTGTCTCATTATATGAATATGATGGTGGTTGAAGGATAGTTAGTTGTCTCTCCTTTACACATATCAAAATGGTGATGATTATGAATGTTATTGATAGGATGAGAAAACCTGTTATTAAAATGTAAATGAGATATTCACAATAGTTGACTGTCAAATCCGAATTCATCATCATTAGTTTATTTGAGTTAGGTTTTGTCGTCTCTTGGGTCGGTAATTGGGAAGGTGATGTGGTTGTATCTGATTTTCGTTTCGATTCATTGATTGTCCTGACTTCCACGAAAACTGTTTGCCATCCGCCTGGTTCGGTTATCCATTGCTGATATTTAACTGTTAATTCCCATGCTGTCTCTAAATCAGAAGTGTAAAGTGTAAAAAAATGATTACCGGCATCTAATATAGTCAGGGTTTTTTGTTTGTAGATAATAACAACTCTTTCATCCTTTCCTGATTTTCTATATATCGTTACCGGTCCATTTCCAACACTCAGGGTTATACGATTTGACTCGTCTCTGAGATAGATAGACTGGGTCTCACTCTTAAATCGTGACCATTGGTTTCTCACTACCGTTCCATTTTCGAGGCATATGTTCTCGTAGTAGTTTGCATTAACTGAATAATTTTGATTCATTTTCAATTTCTCGTAGCGGATAACTGATTTTCGCGAGTTAAGGGTGTCGACATTTAACCCTTGAAATGTGATTCGCACTTTCACCAAGTCCACTGGCTTCCAATATATATTGATTCCATTTATCTCTGGTTCTATTTCGATCAAGTTTCGCATCTCTTTTGTGTGCACTTCTATCGGAATTTGCGTGTACCACTTTGACATGTTCTGTCTCAACAGCCATTGGTATTTGAAATTTGGCTTTAACTTTCGTACCACAAATATATCTTTATCATAATTCAGTTCTACCACTGGTGCCGTATTGTCTAGTAAATCAATAATTTCTATTTGGTCTGCGATCTCGCATTTACAGCTCCATACTATATTTGTTAGAGTGGAATATATATGTATTTTCTCCATTCCTCGGATTTTGCTTACCGCATATGGTAAGTCAATCTTTTTGCCGCTCGCAACTGTTACTAACATCAACATTATTGCTACATATAATATCTTATTGAGGTAGCTGACTGGTGTTGGATTTTTCGTGAATTTCTGTTTCAATTTTGTTTGACCCGTTACTTTATTCTGCTTGGACCTTAAGGGGTATCTAGATTCATCTTCCTCTGGCACTAGTTTACATCGATTTGCATGCACAATCATCGGGTTAGCCTTTTTACTCCTGAATGGTAATAACTTCAAATTGGTTTCGGTGGTGTCGCACACTTTGTAGGGTCCTTTAAATGGTCTTTGCAATTTAGGCGATAAACCTTTGAGAGGTTCCGGCCTGTTCAGATACACTAGATCTCCAATCTTTATGCCATGCGCATGTGCTTTTTTATCGTAGGTTTCTTTATATTTCTCTTGGTTATGCTTTATTGTCAAACCGGCTTTAGTCCATACTGACTGCATTTTTTCTTGCATCAATGCTTTATAATCGGGTATCTCCATATATTGAGAAATTGGTGGTTGGAATTTGAGATCAATCGGCATATTATTTTTCCTTAAATACATCAAGTAAAAAGGGGTCTCTCCTGTACTTTGATTTACTGCATTTCGGTAGGCAAATAGACACGGCTTTATGAAGTCGTCCCAATCTTTCTGTTTTCGATTCACATATGACGAGATCATATTTATCAGTGTCCCATTAAATCGTTCCACTAATCCATCAGTTTGTGGATGATATGGTGACGTATTCAATTTCCAAATTCCAAATAGGTCTGTGATTGATTTGAACATTTCGCTTTGAAAGTTTTTTCCTTGATCAGTTAACAATTTCTTTGGAGTACCATAGCGAAATATTATGTTTTCCACAAATATTCTAGCAATCGTGTCTGCTTTTTGGTTTGGAATAGCGTATGCTTCTGGCCATTTGGTAAAATAGTCACAAAAAACAACAATGTATTTGTTTCCTTTTGTTGTTTCCGGTAATGGTCCCAGAATATCCATTGCCGTCATCTCCATTGGTGCTGCGGGTACTGGCATCGGTTTTAATGGTACTTTAATCTTTTTACCAGTATTTCTGCGGGTGATGCATACTTTGCAACTGTTACACCAATTTTTCACGTCTTGTTCCATTGTTGGCCAAAAGTATTTCAATTTTAATCTCGATAGCGTCTTGCGCGTTGACAAATGAGCTCCCAACGCTCCATCATGATACTGCATCAGTAATGCGTCTCTGTGCTTGGCTGGTATAATAATTAATGCTTCCCCATTTTTCCAAAATTTAAGTATTCCATTATGAATTACATATTTGCTGTTTGCATCTGTAAGTCGTTTCCAGTCTTGTTCTTTTCTTATTTTGACCGCTTGTTCCATAAATTGTTTTAATTCACTATCGTTTTCCTGATCATTTTGAAGTTCAGACATATTATTAACAGCTTTGATTGCAACGAATATAGTACCTTCCACTTTTTCAGGTGTCCCCTCACTATTATTTTCTGGGATTCTTGACATTGCATCTGCGTTCGCGTTAGCTTTACCTGTCCGATATTTAATCTCAAAGTCGTATTCTTGGAGGGCAATCGACCATCGTATTAATTTACTGGCTGAATCTCTGTGTTTCATTAACCACTGTAATGGATTATGATCTGTATAAACAGTAAATTTTCTGCCCAATAAATATTGTCTAAAAGTAGTAATTCCATACACTAACGCTAACGTTTCCTTTTCAATCGTTGAGTAGTTTTTCTCGTGAGGCCTCAGTGATCGGCTTGCATAGGCTATTACGTGGTCCTTTTCACCTTCAAATTTTTGTCCTAACACCGCACCCAATGCAACGTTGCTTGCATCCGTCATCAAGATAAATTGTTTTGTAAAATCTGGACATCTTAATATAGGAGTTGTTACTAATTTCTCTTTTAATGTATTGAAAGCGTTTTGTTGCATTTGTCCCAAATAAATTTATTGTTTTTCTTTAGTAACGTATTCAATGGTTGTGCGATGTGAGAGAAATCTTTTATAAATTTTCTGTAATAGCTCGCCAAACCTAAAAATTGTCTAACCTCATCGGCATCTTTTGGTACTGGGTACTCTTCCACCTTTTTGATGTTATCTGGATTAGTTTGTAACCCTCGCCGTGATATTATATGTCCTACATAAATCACTTCTGCTTTGCCCCATTCACATTTCGATGGTTTGATTTTTAATTTTGCACTTTTGAGCCGTTTAAATACAGTTTCTACATCTTTCAAGTGTTCTTCGAAATCATTTGAAAATATTATTATATCGTCGATATATACCAATGCATGTCGAATACCTCGTAACACATAATTCATTCCTCGTTGGAATGTAGCTGGGGCTCCTGTTAATCCAAATGGTAACACATTGAACTCATACAGTCCTTTGCCATCCGAGAACGCCGTCTTTCCTCTATCTTCCTCTTTTACCCTAAATTGATTGTACCCTTTGTTTAAATCAATAACTGTGAAATATCGTGCCTCTCCCATTTGATCGAACATTTCTTGGGGTACTGGAATTAGATAAGTATCTTTCCTCGTAACTTGATTTAGCTTCCGATAATCTACGCAAAATCGTAAGTCTCCATCTTTTTTCTTAACTATCACTATTGATGAGGAGAATGGTGACGCACTATCTCGAATTATTCCAAATTCCTTCATTGCTGTAATCTGTCTATCACTTTCATCTTGATGAACGTAGGGGATTCTGTATGGCTTTATTTTTATTGGAGTTTCGTCTAATAACGGTATTTCATGCTCAATTACATTGGTTAGACCTAAATCATATTCGTGTTTGGCAAAGATATCTCGGTATTTTCTCAGCAGTTTTGTGAATTCCTTTTTCTGCATCTCATTTAAATCATTGCTTACCACTTCAGGCTCCTTGTACACCTTGACGTTTCTTGGTATTTTACAATTTGTTTCAACAGAAATTTTCGATAATTTTCCCAATTTTGTTTTTGGGTGTAACTGAACCGGTTTCTTACTGCTATTCGTTATATGGACTGGTACTATCTGATTTTCCACTTTGACAACTTCGTCACATATCGGTAAATCATATTTTTCGACTAGCGTTTGATTTGGTTCGAATATAAAATCACCATTATCCACACTCATGGTATTTGCACAATATACCATCTCCGATTGTGGTGGTATTGTCAATGTCTGATTCACAAACACTTCACCTGCCCTGTGAATTATTTTTCCTGTTTCTCCTGCTATCAAATTACCTGTCTTTAAATCAAGTGAGACTCCGTCCAGCTGCTCTAATATATCCATACCGATCAGACATCGTACTGGGCTTCCCTTCATTATGAGCGCATCGTGCGCTATTATTCGGTCTCCAATATGGAATATGACGTTAAGTTGTCCAATTATGTTTAATTCATTTTTGATAATGACCTCACTATTTCGTCGGTAGGCTTTATTTGCATTTTCTCCTTCACGTTTAATACATTTTCCGATATTATTGTGTGACTAGATCCCGAATCAACCAAAGCTTCTACTTTATGTTTGTTCATTTGTATAAATATTCGGGGTTGCTTTCCTCTTTTTGTTAATGTCATCATTGAGTAGTTGCATGGTAAGCCTAACATATTCTTTCTCTCGATCTCTGCGCTAGAAGGCTCGATTCTCTCTCCTACCATTCCTTCACATTGTAATGCGATATTTTCTACTGGTTTCATCTCTCGTAATCGATCAACTGGATATACTGGTGCTGGTTGCATAAACGATTTTGGTATACACAATTTTGTAAACGTGTCTACGCTACTCGCATTTAACAGTGGCTCTTTTAAGATTTGATAGGTTCTCAACGCTTCTTTATTCATTCCACTTAGTTCTTGATTGTCAACATATAACGGTGCACTATCACCCTCGTTGTCATTGTCATTATTCTCGTCCCTTGAAGGGGTTGTACTAGCGTAGCTCACCTTTTTCTTTAATATTCGCGCTTTGAGTATCTCCAACTCCTGATATTGATGATGAGTAATGAAGAATCTAGCCAATAATGGTATGCACCCAATTACTAATTTCCACGACCAACCTGTGATCGCGTATAATCTGTGTGTTGATAGGACTTGCGATATTATTACTTTGATTACAACACATATTACATAAATTCCAATCAATCCGGCACACGCTTGTCCAATGAACATAAACTTTCCCCAGATCTTTTTCATTGTATTATACGTCGCTTTCTTGTAATGATCTGGAGTTAACAAATACTCGTAATTTACCTTCCCACTTCCGCTTGGGAGAATTGTATCTACCATCTCCATTATTACTCTTTCTTTCTTTGATGGAAATAACAAGTTTCTGCGGGCTTCCTCAATGTCTTCGTTCGAGTAAATTCCACTTTGCGATAATTTCTCTAATGACGTAAAATTTACCAGATATTGTAATTCTGTCAATTCTAAGTTTTCCGGTGTCTTTACTTCTCGATGATCTGGTAATGCAATCCAAGATTCTGGTGTTAGTCTGTATAGTGGTGCCAACAATCTATTACACTGTAATACTTTCGGTTTCACGTCCTCTTCCAGTAAGATTCGTGTTACAGGCTCCATAAATCGCAACTTTCCATTTAAATTCACTGGTAACTCGTTGGTGCATTGGTCATACTTTGTCAGTTTAATTGGTACCGCTTTACATTTATAGCTATATAGTGCTTCACCGAAAATTCTGGCAAACACCCCATTTTCTGCAATTAACATTGGTGCTACCAAATTAGGATTGGTTATAGCCATTGCCATCCGATTTCGGAGTATTTCTTTGTTGAGATTGCAATCATTTATAATAACTTCTCGGTACACATTTTCAACAGTATTTTGACCAAAGTGAAATAAATAATCTATTTTGTTATTAAAGTAATTTGTCAACTTGATATCTCCGGCATGTATGTTTGTTTGGGCCTCTATAATCATTTTCTGAGATACATATATACCTTTATAATTTGTCTCATAGACATTTTGTCCACACTTTGTTTTAGTTTCTTTTCTCAGGAATCGCATCCCGTCTTCCTCTGAGGTTGACATTAACACTGTTGGAGTATCTTTCATCCGTAGAGGTGTGATTCTTGTTGTTGTACTCGTTGCTGGATCCATTCTTATTTTCTCGGGCTTTTCCCTGATCTGTTCTCCCGTTATTTCTTTAAAACTCATTGACTTCAATTGCACTAAATTGCACTTTTTGGTATCAACATCGTACACCAAAATTGATTCTCCTGTCTGACAGCTAGATTGTTTCATGTTGCAGAATGGATGTGTTTGTAGTTTACCAGTATCATCATCAAATGATCCATCAAATTCTCTTAATTCTGACATGTACTCTTCTACAACCACGGCTTTGTCAATTATAGCATCGTCTACTTTGTATGGCTCTCCTTGGCAATCACCATTCGACTTTATTATCCCTCGCACGGTTACAGTCTCACGGATTTTGTGGTTAAGCTTTGCTTGTAGTTTGATATCTGCATTAATTTTCAACTGTCCTGTTTGAAAGGCTGCCAAACAATTCTCCGGAATTATTTCTATCGGTCTAGGTATCGATTGCATTTTCACCATCGATGAGTGGCTCCATTTTCCACAATAAAATACAAAAGTAGTTCGTTTCACTGTACACTCTCTCACCTTTGATCTTCGAAACCCCGATTCTTGATATACATGATATTTTACTGGATTTGTCACCTTAAATTGTACTGGATATGCATCCGAACACTCTGCTACGTTTACCAACGAGTATACTCTTCCCATTTCGGTTTGGGAGCAGTCATATGCCACCAATGAATTCGTCGTATTTATTATTCCCAATAACATAATAATAGAAATCATCAACCATGGAAATGCAAGTTTTCCCTTTTTCCTCACTGTCTCTGTTTTTGGGCTCTCAGCCTTTTGTATTAACTCTTCCCATCCGCCATTGTTTGCGATCCACTTCATCAAATATTTATTCGTCATTTCAGTAGCTTTCTTTATCAATGATTTTGAATTGTCACTTTCCAAATAACCATAAGTACCAATCTCCAATATTATATAGGCTAGCACTGTCAATATTACATCTCGATCTAACTCAGTTCGTGTTAAGTCCTCAATTACTGCTTCCTCACAAAATTCCTTTTCTTCATAATTTCTTTTAATTATCGACGGTAATCTCCTCTTTAATTCCGTTGCCAATCTTTTTACAACTCTTTTCTCCCCCTCCGAAATATCATCTTCTGTTTCAGTTTCATCTAACAAATACAATTCCGTTACTAAACTTTTTAATATTCGCTCAGTTTCGCTTGATTCATCTAAACGCTCAGTTTCGCTTGATTCCTCTAAACTCACAGATTCAATTTCCGCATCATTCTGTTTTATCCCACATATCGCAATGTCATTTTTCGTCTCAACAAAGTTCTCTTCACTTTTCATCTCATCTATGCTCGGTAGTATCCTATTATCGGTGCTCCTTTCCTCAACATCCCTTGTAACTTCATTTTCTGATCTCATTTCCTCATTTTCCATTGTTTCTAATCTCTGCAATTCATTAATTTCTTGATCAATTTCTCCTGGGTCATCTACAACTTCAGTTTTAATCTCTACATTATCATTATCCACTTCCTCATACAGAGGCCAAAACGGTACTATTACTGCATCTTCTTCCATTTCACCACTTTGTTTTGTTGCGTACACATTATTAATACAATTTGGGTTACATCCGTAGTTTAACAAATATTCGTCATCATCTAATTCTCGTCCTTTGAACGTCAACACGATAATTCCGTCATTACCTAATATCTCCGCTGCTTTTTGTCGTATTTTCTTTGCTTTTACACTCCAATGTTCCTGATAATATTCAATCCTTTGATCCGCAATATTTAACGCTATTATCAAAGACTTCGCACTATCGTCTGCCGCCTCATAATCATGTCCTAATTTTCGAATTACCTCTTTTAACTTTGCCTGATAACTCGTCGGTTTATTCGTATACGGTACGATGCATTCAAACAACCCTTCTTTCATGTCTCGATCCATTTCGATGCTCATTATGAAGTCGATACTCGCATTAATTTTATCTCTATTCCCTGCATACAGGGTATCCTGTAAATCTGCTAGAATCTTTTCCCAATTTTGTCTGTCTGAATTCGAAGTATTAACAGCATTAACAACTTTTACTTTATTTTTCCAGCCTGGTATCAGACCGCAATCTACTAAGTACTCCTCGTCTTCCAGACATCGATTCTCAAATTTTAGTTGCACTTGCCATCCACTGTATTGACGCAGTATTCGCTCCTTTAGGTCTTTGATTTGTCCGTAGGCCTTTACACGGAATTGACACTTCACATTATCAAGTCCCGTCGTTTCCACTATGATATCATCTAAATCCCTTGTTGACCGCAAAGCCTTGCCAAACTTTTGCATTTGCTTAAGTATCTCGTCATCTCTGTTTCCTTTGAATAACTTTGCACATAAATTTATGGCTCTCTTTAGTTCGCTTTGGGTTAGTGACATCACACTGAGTTCTGCGATCCATCGTTTCAACTGGGAGTTGTCAGTTTCCATTTTCTCAAGCAATTTTTCAACTCGGGCTAACAGTGCAGTCGGATTCTCATCTGATGCGATCTTTCGCACTTTCGGGGCAGGTTTTCCCTCACCTTCTGACACGGTTCCACTTATCATATGAGATTCAGTTTCTTCATCTGATTCGAATTTAGCCACTAGTTTGTTCAGCTTCTGTCGCATTTCTCGAAATTCCTTTTCCATTTTGTCTTGAAATTCCTCTCTCTGAGCATATGTCATGTTACTGGTGTTTGGCATATCTTCTTGGAATCTGATTGATTTCTTTACAATAGGTCTGCTGAATCTCTCTGAGTTCCTTGGGCATGATCGCGCCATGTGGCCGTATCCCTTGCACGAATGACATTGTATCTGTCCATTTGTATTCACTTTGTCCCTTTGTGGTGAAGGTGACGCTGACGATGATCTTGATCTGGTAAAACAGTTTCTGCTAATATGCCCTTTCTTTCCGCATCGATAGCATTCGACATCACTGCTGATCCTTTTGTTTTCTGTAAATCTCTTGTTAGGGCTGGGATTTTTCCCATATTTGAACCAACATTGATTTGAGTAGTGTCCAGACTTTTTGCAATGTTCGCATTGAGGATTATTTACCTGTCCATTTGATTGTACACTCATCGCTGTTCTACCGGCTTGAAATCTAGTATTTGGTCTTAAAATTGGACTACTGATTTGATTTATTTTCTTTTCATCCCATGGTGCTCTCACAGGCGTAATTGACCGCTCACGTCTCTCCACATTAACTCCAAAAGCATCTGATCTTTTTGCACTTTTTAAATTCAGCTCTATCTTCATGGCTTTCTTCACGAGCTCATCGAAATTGGAAAAATCCACATAACATAGGGCCTTTTTGATTTCGGAGTGGACTCCGGTTATAAACTGATCTTCTAACAGCTCTTTAACCTGCTTGGCCATATCTACTTGATCGGGTTTGACTTCGAAGGCTTTATCTGCTAAAGTGGTCAGATGATAAGCAAACTCACTGACCGATTCATCTGGACCTTGAACTCGATTATAAAATTTCTGTCGCATGATTCTTTTGATATCTCCACCAACCAGTTTCAGTGCCATTGCATCCTTCAATTTTGTCCAATCATTGCCAACATTTCGTTTGTCGACTTGCTGCCAGGCTTCTCTTGCCGCACCCTTCAGATAGAGTGGGAATCTCTGAACCATAATGGCTTGTGTCCATCCGTATGCTGAGGCGTACATATAATAATCTCCCATGAAATCTGCAAATTCAACAGGGTCTCCCCCATATTGATTGACGGGTAATTTCTGACAACTTGCGAAATCAATTATCTCTCTATTGAGAGGCATAACAGCATTATCATTTGCCATTTGGACTTGTTTCTGACTTCTGAGGTTGTATCGGTTCACTTTGAGCTAAACTTCAAGCGTTAAACAATAATAAAAATTACTTCTCAACTTCTTTTAAATCTCCCAATAATAGCCTTTTATAATCTCGTTAACACTATTTTCAAACTTCTAAGCCGACTTTCACTCACGTCAGTACTAATTCTTTTTATAATTCCTTTTTCACTAGCTTCCAATAATTTCCCTCCGACTTTCAATCACGTCGGTACTATTTTTTTCAATAATTATTTCTCCACTAACTTTCAATAATTTTCCGCCGACTTGCGATCACGTCGGTACTATTTTTTTCAATAATTATTTTTTCACTAACTTTCAATAATTTTCCGCCGACTTTCAATCACGTCGGGCTCACCAGAATATATGTTGGGTTTTGGATTATTTCAAGTCGGTTCTCTCTGACTCCTGGTGTTCTTTAAATTAAAACAATGAACGACCCAACGTATATTGAAACAACAGGTTTACAATTTATTATCACGCTCCAATAACCAATCAAAGTTTATACGATTCTCTGCTCGGCGTTGATGCTTTGCAAACAAACAATATTCACCTTTTGATCCTTTAGTTCCGTTGACTCTCGTTTTCCTCGGTTTCTGTTTGGTTTGATCCCTTTTCGCCTTTCCGTATTCTTAATTCTATTTCTTCTTTTCCCTACTTCCCTAATTCGTTTATCCCTTTTCTTATCGTCTGATTCTTCGAACCCTAGCTGAGGCAGAATGCCGATTTTCTCTGATTTTCCCTTTGCTTATATACTCCTCGAAATCAGGATGACAAATGGTTATTGCCGAGCCAATCTTTCGTTTGACATTTTCTCCTACGTGTTTGCTTCGGCTGTCATCCATAATGGTCCAACGAATACAGATAATTAATGGCCCTACCGGTCTTCCTACGCGCGCTATCTTCTCCTTACTCTTTTCCCATTAATCATTGTGTCAAACTAATGGGCCCAAATCTTCCTTTTGTTTGCCTTTCTTCTTGTTTACCCAGCTCGGGTTTCCTTCATCTCTCGGGTTCTCCATTGGCTCGGGTTTCCCATTAGCTCGGGTTTTCCATTAGCCAATTAATTAATTAATTAACGTTTTCTGTTTTCATACATTTGAATGTTTTTCAACCCTTTCTAACCCTTTTCTGATAAATCCCTAACCGTCATCTTGTTGACCATTAGCTAATCTATAACTGTCCCGTTTTTCCCATTCGATTTCGATGATTTTTCCATTTATTGATTTTTCTCGGATTTCCGGATTCTCGCCTTTCGTAATTGCTTTTTGCATTTTCTAATACTGTTTCCATCGCACTTTCATTTACTATTAATTCTGTGCACGATCCCGCTTTTATTTGCCTTTTTTCTTCGCTTACTTTCCATTTGAATTATTATCCTAAATTTTATTTAAATTTTTAATTTTAATTTACAGACCTCAACATTCACACATACGCAAGTAAACAAACTTAATTCTTTTTACCCCGGATTAAACCGGTGGTTAGTGTGGAACTCGCGGTGAAGGCGTCACTGGAACCGTCATGTATTCTCATTTCTTAAATCTTATCGCCCAACCTTCGAAAGAGCGGATTGAGGTCCTGGGAAAGGTTTAAATACAAAGGATAATACATGACAATTTGAAAAATATATAGAGGAGTTGATGACTACAAATGACGCAAGTAAAAGTAAACCGAATTTAAATTTAAGATAGATATTAGAACGAACGAAACCACTACTTAAACAATTTATGGTCAATGATACACAAAAGTCAATTTTGAAGTTAAAACTCACGAACTATTATCGTAAAATCGATTGAAATCGACAATACTTAGTAGAAAATACCTAAATGAATACGTTTTAATAAACATTAATGAATCCAATCCAAAGGAAAGCAAATGCCCATTTGTCAAAAATTTGATTAAAAATGTATTCAATGTCTTGTTTAGATCTTATGACCTTAAAATACACTCGTTAGCTATTTCATTCGAATTACTAAATTATTATTATTATTTTAATCCTATTGTGATAATTTTTATTAAATTTAGTTTCATTTTTATATTTCATGCATCGACACCCATTTCGATTTTATTGTTGGGCACTGATGGGTCCTTAAAATAGTTTTGAACTGCCTAAGGGTTATTATCCCCACCTAGCGCCTGCATAAGAATTTGAATGATGTATGAATGATGTTATGGTTTCGTTTGATGTTTGTAGTTTGTTTACGAATGTGCCACTGGTTGAGACAATTGACTTATGCTGTGCGTTGTGGAATGAAAATGATTCGGAACATCACATTTTGGATAGAAGGGCATTTCGAAAACTTCTTGAATTTGCTACTTCAAATGTCAATTTTCTTTTCAATGATGAATGGTATCAACAAATAGATGGAGTCGTATGGGTTCCCCTTTAGCACCAACGATGGCATCAATATTTTTGGCTAGTTTGGAAAAGAAAATTGCTTCTTTCCAATTTGAAAAACCTTTTGTTTATAAAAGGTATGTGGATGATATTTTTCTTATATTTGAAAACCAGAAACATGTAGAACCGTTTTTGCAGTTTATGAACAGTTTACATAAAAACATTGTATTCACATGTGAAACGGAGAGAAAGTCATCAATTGCGTTTTTGGATTTGTTAATTCAACGCAAAGATAAACAGTATGAGACAGAGATTTATAGAAAACCAACTGATACTGGTCTTTATACTTCTCCAGAAAGCTTTTGTGAATTTAAGTATAAGAGAAATATGGTGAAAGGATTGATTTATCGTTCATGGGCTTTATCTTCTACTTTTGCTAATTCGGTAAAAAGTGTTGATAAATTGGTTGAGTTGTTGATAAAGAATGGATATTCTAAATCATTTTTATTGTTGATGATAAAAGAAACTGTTGATAAATTGATTAAAAATCCTAAGGATCCATGTTGTGGAAAGTCTGAATGTAATTTGTCGGATGGGTGTGAATTGAGTGTTGATCTGGGTGATTGTAAAAATGGATATAAAAAAATTGAGCCTAAATATGTGTTAGTATTGCCGTACTCTGAAGGCTTTACAAATTATAAGAGGAAGTTGGGTAAACTGATAGGAAATTTAGAGTATAAGATCGTCTCTAATTCGTGTAAGGTACGCAATATGTTTATTAATAAATCAAAAACTCCGGTTGGATTGTGTTCTGATCTCGTTTATCAATTTACATGTAATGGGTGTAATGCCACATACATTGGAGAGACTTCCCGTCATCTCTGTACTCGAGTTCTAGAGCATTGTCGATTGAAGGGTTTGACCAATATTAGTGAACACAATAGAGGCTGTAAAAGTGATATCGGAATGTCTGATTTTAGAATTTTGTTGAGAAGTTTTAATAGTTATTGGGAACGAGTGATATGTGAAGCATTGCTGATAAGGTCATTGGATCCAAAGATTAATGTGCAGAGTGCTGTGACTACGAATGTTTTGAATGTTTTTAAATAGTTTACGTATGTTAAATCATGTTTGTTTTTTTAATATTATTAAAATAATTGAAAATTTTAAATTGCATTAAATTTTAAAAAATTAGAATATAAGTAAAAAATTTAAAATTTAAAATTAATTTAAAATATATTTTTAAAAATATTTATTTATTAAAAAATTAAATTAATAAAAAATAATTTGTTTAAATTAAATATTAATTCATAATATTTTTAGTTGGTTTTGAGTACCTGAAGATGATAGCTGTGCTATCGAAATATATCGTAAGAAAGGTTTTTTATTGGCGTTATCGTTTAATAATAATAATGATAATATATTAGGGGCAATGAGCGTAATAATAATAATAAAAGGAAATTTTGTCAATGATGGTGTTGATGGTGCCAATAAGAAAATGTTAACAATAAAAATGTTAACCTATAGTGGGGGTATTAGTGGGGTACTAGGAATAATAGTACTATATAGTTGGTTATATTATTAGTAATGATATTTAATAATGACAATAGTAATAAAAATAATAATATTAATAATAATAATATTTTAGTGATAATAATAATAATAATAATAGCATAGGTTGTAATAACACTAACAATAATTGCAATAACAATAATACTTTAATAATAATGATACTTAACAATATTAGAAGCACACTGAGTAAGTTATTGAGTTTAATAATACTACATAGTTTTTAATAATATTAATAATAGTAATAATAATAATAATTTAATAATAATAGTAATAATATTAATAATAATAATAATAATAATAATAATATCAATCTGTATTTAATAATGATTTTAATAATAAAAATGGTGATGAAACAATAGTACTAATAATATTATGAGTAGTTGATGACTTTAATGATAAAATGGGTGGGTTTAAATATATAACCGAAATAATAAAATCATATAACCGACAGTAATAACAATGATAAAATTTTATTAATAATAACAATAGGGTTATAAAATAATATATTTAATAGTAATAATAATTATTAAAAATAAATGAAATTAATAATAAAATTTTTAATAATGATAATAATAAATATGAGAGATACGTTAATAGTTGTTTTGCAGATTATAAGACGTGGATTCGATTTTATGAAATGAACGGCGTTCAATGTCTAGGTAACGAGTAACGTACAGTATTTTGGGTAACATTCAAAATCGATGTTAACACGTCAATTTGATACGAAAATCTGATCTGTGGCCGATTTAACTTCCTAATGTGATTAGTCGCGAATTTTATTGAGCTATATAATACTTTTATACTGGAATAAAATTTGTTGATCACATCAAAAAATTTCTTTCTGATTCTTCTATATGCTAGTCTGTGTATTTTTCATTTGTTTTGTTATAAACTTTATATTTAACCTTTCCCAGGACCTCAACACTACTCTTTCGAGGGTCGGGCGATAGGATTTAGGAAGGGGAGAATACTGGGCAGGCCTGGTTACTACCGGCACCGCGGCTTCCCCCACTAACGACCGCTTCGATCCGGGGTATCGAAAATAAAATACTTTCATTTTATTAGCTTGTATGCATGTGGTCTATCATTTGTACGTCGTAATTCAATTATTGTCGACAAAATTTAATTAGTATACTTGAAGAACAAATCCTTTCATGATGGAGGTTCAACAATACGGAGTCGAATTTCTCGATCACAAAAGAACGTTTCTTTAAAGCTTTTTCAAAAGCGAAATTTAGAAATAAAATTTTAAAAAAATCATCAATAGTTAAGTCATATTAATCAATCAAATACAAAACAAAAATAAAATTACTTCTTCCAAATAAACTAAATTTTTGCGAGAGTCAAAAAGAGTAAATAATAGTGTAATAGTAAGAGTAAGAGAGTGAGTGAGTGTTTTTTGTTCAACCAGCTTCGCCTTATATATCATGATTGTTTGTGTGTGTGCTTTGATGCAGTAAAACAAGGAATTTCTAGAATATTCCAAAATTATAAAAAAATTTATTCTTTTTGATTTAAATTTAAATTTTTACATTTTTATATCTCAGAATTTTTATTAAATTTTTATTTATTTTATTTTTCTTTTAATTTCCATTTTTAACTAATTTTAAATTTTCTGCTCAAAACCACACAGGCGTTATCGTGCTGGCTAAACAAAAATAAAAGAAAAGGGTTTTTATCAGTTTTTGCCCAACATTATTATTAATATCATGTTAGGAATTATAAAATTGTTATGGCAAATGTTAATTTTATTTTTATACTATATAACTATACTCATCACTATCACTATCAAATTCCTATAATTACAAGCCAACTACAACCCTAGCTATGTTTCAACTAAACATAAAATAACTAATGTGTAAAAATAAATTATACAAAAATTCGTACGATTCAGATTCTACTTAATGAAAATAATCATATTATTTTGGCAAATTCAATATACCTTAAATTTAACGGTGCTTTCTCATTGAGGGAACTTTACAGAACCATGTAGGAAAAAAGGATGTATATAAAAATCAAAAATAAATTACAAATTTTCCCCAAGTTTTTACCAACTGGTTTACATTAAAAGGGGAATTAAAGAGTAGACAATTCATAAATTTACTTACCTAAAAATGAAATGCAAGAATTAATAAAAGACAATTTATAAACTTATTTATTTGAAAATAAAATTTAATAAGAACAAATCACCAATTCAAATTTCTTTACTTGAAAATAAATCTAACCGAACGAATCGACAAATTGAAAAAGTCATGAAGTACGAAAATTCCCGATTAGGTAAATTACATTCCAATGAAGAAGCAGAGAGATCTACAATTTAAATTAACCTAAAGTAAATTAATAAAGTTACCATGTTGTGAGTGCCAGCGGTTGCTAATTTTGCTAGATGGGATTCATTTCCCCAGAAATTCCTAAAAATAAGAGGAAAAATAAAATTAAAGGAGCTAAAATTATACATGCTTACTTTTATTATAGAAAATTGGAATACTATAATAAGTTGCCATGGAAATAAGTGGCAAGCAAATAGATGAATAATTAGGTCGTAGTCAAAATAAAAATAAAATATATAGTGTTTTATTAAATTATCCTTTAGATTTTTGATTTTAAATGATTATGACGAGAACCCGTAATATAAAATAGGACATTCTTACAAGATCTGGCATTAATTATGTTATATAAATCAATTTTTCTATTCCTTACTACATAGATAATAAAAATTGATTAATATTGTTGAGGATACCTAAATAATGAAATAAAATAATTAATAAACATTTAAAATGATTGGGGGAAACAATGAGAAGTGAGTAAGATGTGGTTCTGGAGCCTCATAAAAAGAGAATGAACAAGAAATGTTGAACAACGAGAAAGGAATAAGAGAAAATCAATAAAAACAGACAATTAAATCAAAGAAGGTCATTTATAATTAACAAGTGCAAATTTTGGAAAACAAAAACAAAAACAAAATTCGCACATCATCTCGAAAGCCCTTTCAAGATAAAATCTGGGAAAGGGCATCTCCAAAAAATGATTTATCTGGACAGCTGTCAGTGGCCATGGTGGTCCAAAATGAATTAGCGATTAGAAGATATCAGAAATTCTATTCGACATCAGTAAGTGTTATTGAATGATGGAGTATAAAAAGGAAGCGCAATTGAAATCAACAACACAAAAAAAATTTAAGAGAAAAACTTGCGAAAGGCCAAAACTACGAAAGACAAAAATTGTGAGAGACAAGAAATTTGCAGGATACAAAGTATTGAAGAAGATAAAGAAAAACAAAAAAGAAATTAAACAGAAATTTGAAACAGAAATTAAGCAAGGTCAAAGCAAAGCGAAGCAACTAAATCAGAGTTACCGATCTCAGAAACACACCGCAGTAATCAGTTGATTGTGAAGCTAATTGATCCGAAAAGTGCTATTCTTCCCAAAGGGTCGCAATAAGCACTAAGTGTGATCGATTGATAATTCGTTGTGTCATTTTAAAGTGGAGATAAAGTGTATTAATCAATAAAGTTTATATCGTTTGGAGTTCGTTACTGTTGTTTGAAGCACACTTGGAGTCAGATCGACAATAATTCGTATTCGAATTCACCGACAAACAAAACCCCAACAATATTGTTTTAGACATTGATGTATGAGAGCAACATATACATACTTATAATCCTTTTGTAATCATTACTATTATTATTATTATTATTATTATTATTATTATTATTATTATTATTATTATTATTATTATTATAACTAATATTATTATTGCTAATAATATCATAATTAATATTATTATTATTATTTTATAATTATTATTCTTATTGTTATTAATATTACAATTATTATTATCATTATTGTCATAAGTATCCTTAACATTCCCACAGATACCTTCATTGATACTGTAATCAGTAATAATACTTCTACTCTAAATTTTATTATTATTTCGTGGTTAGTATTGTCCTTGTTAATATTTATACTATTATTGTTATCTTATCATCAGCATGATATCTTCATTAAGAAAAGGAGATGACCCAGGGTGTCCCCAATAGTGTTTATACTATATTGACCAAGTGTTGTGTATATGAGCACTGTTGTAGAGACCTTCCCAAAAATTATAAGACGGAATAAAATACAGACTTCATCATCCCTCAGCTCATCCAGACAGTATAATAAGATCTCGAAAAAGAACGTTTTAATAGAATTTCAAGAACAAACTTATGAAATATATTTTGCTTTAATTAAGTTTTAACCAAGTGTTAACAGGTAATGCATTACCTGTTCATTTATCTATTTCAGTGGAACAGAACAGTCAAACCATTGAGTGATTTTGGTAAGATATCGCCATATACCATCAGGAAGCGATGGTTCAAAATCAAAGAGCCAAAGCTCTGGTACGCCGATGCCAGCGCCTGGAACAGACCTGGCTAAGACCAAAAGAAGTGGCTAAACTGAGAGCCAAGAGCGAAACTATCGCAAAAGGAAGAAGCTCTAATACAAGCCGAGCAGAGAATCCAAAGTCAGGATAAAGAGATAGTCGACCAGAAACTGAAGAACGAAATCCGGGCTGGACTCGTAAGCTAGTTATTTCTAAATGCAATAGGAAAAGACATTGGAGTAAAAATCCTCACTTCAGGAACCCCGAGCTCTCCAGAAGAAAAGCCAAAGAGGAATAGACAACGTAATCGGCCTGGCAAGAAGGAACAAGGTCAAAATGGCTCTCATGGTGGGACACATCCTCAATTCTAAAGGGATTTGAGTACCCACAATATTAACTTAACTTTTAATGTGATATTTGTCTTGTTGTTTATTTAAATTATTAATAAAAATTTTACTGGTGTTTCGTTTTAGTTTTATGATTAAAGGATTAAAACAGTAGATAATTGAGAGCGGGGACCGTTAAAGCTAGAGCATGATGTCTTTTATGACAGCTCATCAACCCAACCGAATATTAGGGCATTGGCAGTCTTTGAAAAGAGGCTCACCCTTTGCTAATATTCACCCACTAGCACACAGTACCAACGTCAATTTTTGACAGGTGTCTAGCGGTTAAACTCTTATGCAAGCGCTGGGTGAGTATTAGTAAACCGTTAGGCTCATATAAAATCCTTTGTTATCCATCAGTGCCCAGTATAATATTTGCCGATTTTTTGCTTATTTAAGTATTTAGTTTTGAAACTTTGAACAAGTTTCTTTTGTGAGTAGATTATTAATAAGTTGAAATAATATTACATAAATATTCAATAAAATTTAAAACTGTTTATTTATATTAAGCTTTTTAAATTTTTAATTTACATATACACAATATACACAATATACTTAAAAAAATCAACTTATTTTTTTCATAAATTACTTTTTATAAAAATTAATTAAAGTTCTACATTTATGAAATTTTACATAATATTCATTAAGGAAATAACAAATTGTTTAAATGAATATTATAAATATCTATTTTGAATTTTAACTATTTGTTTATTTTTGTTAACTTATTTTAATTTGAATATATTTATCAAAAACGCCATGACACATTATTTGGAATTTGCTAAAAATCTCTGTTTAGATTGTGGCAAAGTAATTTATTTTTGATTCTTTAAAACATCTGTCACGTAATTTAATTGATAGATCATCAAAGAAGGGTTTTCCAAAGAAAAATCTATTCAAGCTAAATCTATTGCAGATTTTGTAACAGAATATGATTTTTTGGTTGAATCATATGTTGAAAACAGTATTTCTCAAACATATCCAACTCATAAGTAAGTATTTATTTGCGATAAGTATTTTTCGGATTTTATTTTTATTAAATTAATAATTTTTCTTTGTCTCACTAATCTCTATTAATACTTGGTTAAAATTAAATTTTTATAATACATGCGTTTATGTACTTCTGAAAGATCCAAACGAATTCACTGCTAGTGCGGAAAGTAAACTTGGTTATTATTTAAATGTACACATTGGTAAAGGTCAATCCAAACTACTGCAAAAATGCACTTTTGTTTCGCCTAGTTGGTATATTACTTTCTTGAACAAATTATTTTAATAATTCATTCTTTAACATATCGATATCATTGATTGATCTACACCTTACCAGCTATCGTGTCATTATACACCTTAACTATTTTTGTTTAAATTATTTATATGAAGGTTTCTGTAATTTCCAATTTAAATACAAATATTTACGGATTTTAATTTAATTGAGACTTTGAAATTAGATTGTATGTTTGTTTCTAATTTGCTATTAATTGAATTTTCCTCATAAACGTCTTCGTAACAACTCTAAATATGTTATGGAACTAAATCCAATGAATGCTATTAATAAACACATTTCAAAAATTCCGCCAAAAATTTATTTAAACAAAACACATTACAAAAATTCCGCCAAAACTATTTAAACAAAATACATTTCATAAATTGCGCCAAAACTATTTAAACAAAATACATTTCATAAATTGCGCCAAAACTATTTAAACAAAATACATTTCATAAATTCCGCCAAAACTATTTAAACAAAATACATTTCATAAATTCCGCCAAAACTATTTAAACAATACATTTCATAAATTCCGCAAAAAATATCTAAACCAGGGGTCGGCAAACTTTTCCATAGCCAGAGCTACTTTTTAAAATCATGCGGCATCAGGATCAAACTGTTATTTAAAAAAAATACATCAAAAAAATACAGAAATATAATATTTATTAAAACAATTAATGTGATGAATGGAATTGTTTCTAAATATCGTAACGTAACTTTTTGAAAAATTTGAAATTTAAAAAAAATTTTTAGGAAGAAAAATTTTAAATTCAGAAAAAAATATTTGTTGAAACATAAAAATTTCTTTCAAGTACTCCGCGATCGACGTTGAAATCGTTCGCGATCGACCATTTGCTGACTCCTGATTTAAACAAAATACATTTTGAAAATTCCGCCAAAACTATATTTAAACAAAACACATTTCAAAAATTCCGCCAAAACTATTTAAACAAAACACATTCAAGAACACCGCAAAAAATTAATCGGCATGTTCAAAAATTAAAGCCTAAACCATTTGATCACTTCTATCCACTCGTGGCATCCATTTTGGAACAATATTTAAAACATAACCATTGCTAGTCGTTAGCTCACGAAGTTTAATTCCATATTTAGCCTTTTTCCCTTTCATTTACTGTCTAAAGCTAAGCCTACCACGAAATATTAAAAGTGGTTAATCTAATGACAGTTGCTTCTCAGGTTTATAGGCATTTTGAAAACTTTGAATAAAACGTTTTAGCAATGCACTTGTCTTTTAGTTAACCTTCACCATTGGTTTCCGCATTACAACTAAAGAAATGTGTTAATTGCTATAAGCGACTTCCAGACATTGTAGCAAGAAACAAAGGATGATAATATAAAGGATCATTAGAAAAAAGCTTTCGAATTGTTGGAGCTTTTAATTGTGCATGCAACATACAAAGGGCCAAAAATTTATACATTTCGGTACAATCGGTAGCTTTGAACTTTGAAATACGCAGTTGTGGGTTGCTGGTCGGTTACTTTCACAAAGTCTTTCTCAATGCATTTATAGAATCGACAATAGTTTTCAAAATTCAAAAATTAAATATATTTTCAAATACCTGCAACGGTGTTGCATTTGGTTGTATTTCAATTTTTACACCACAATTGTTTATATCAAAAGAAAAATCAGGTATGTCTCTAACGTCATCCATCCATTCTTCATCAGCAATATCGCTCATGACTTCATCATCAGAATGAAATTGATCAACGTTTGAATCGTCTTGCACTCGATTTTAATCATTTTGTGCATCATTTGGATCAATTTCACCACTAATGTCCAGTGAAGGTTCATATGCTGGATCACATCCAAACTCATCATCATCACTAAAAGGGTTGGAATCATTGCTAGTGTATTCAATAATTAATTTCTCTCTAAATTTTTCATATTGGCCATTCATTTTTACCCCTGTAATTTTTCTTTTTTAAATTTATTTCAGAACTATATCAATAGTTATAATTACTTACCACGAAAATTTTATTTATAATATATATCACTGATATATCATAATAATTATTATTTTTATATGTATTATATCAATTTAAATTATTTTATTTCTAATATATATTCCAAACACAAAAATTGTAATTGTACAAACCAAAATATTTTATTTTAAAATAAATAACTACCTTATTTCCGCACAATTTTTTTGCTAATGAAAAGTATATGGAAAATTGTCGGTATTTCCCGTCTTGCTAATTTTCCGCATACTCTACAAAAAATTCAAATAAAATAAATAATTGAATTTTTCACTACAATGAGGTGATATGAAATATAATAGTGTTTCTATATGTACACACCTATAATTTATATATATATATATATATATATATATATATATATATATAGTAGTGCATTAGCTGTCGGGAGTTGCCGTCTTGTTCTAATAGCCGATTTGGTAAATGTCGGTATATGCCGTCTTTTCCTGCGGAATAAAACAGTTTCTGTCCGGGAATGCGTAAACAGAATAAATCTAAACTTATAGTTTTTGATGATGATTTTTGCATATTTCCTTATGATACTGCTCCATAAGCCATTTGTCATAAGTTTTTCTTTCTTTGATCTCAATTTATGGCAGCGATAAACATATGAGTATCACACTAAAATTATCAATGTAGCTATTAATGTTATTTTAGTTTTTATCGAGATTTGTTATCTACCTTGAAAAAGAAAAAATTGTAAATTTAAAATTAATTCATTTAAACAAATAAATAATAAAAAAAATTAAGCAAATAACAAATTTTTGGCAGAGTGATAATTATGCACAAATATTGATTATTTAATATTCGCATTCCACCGCCAAAAACATTACATTTTTATAGTCGTTCGAGTGTTACATCACTATGATATATGATGCAACCAATTCATTCACCCACTATTAAAAGCAGGAACTGAAACCCTGAAAAATTGACCTCAGGTTCTAGTTCAGGTTAATCAAAACAAAAAGTTCAGGTTCGGGTTAGAAATTTTAGAAAAACAGTATACAGTACCTTTTATTTTTCAAAAATCTTTAATTTATTTTAAAAAAAAACTTTCGTTTAATTTAATAATTAAATTATTTTTTCAAGTTTTCTTTTAATTTGGTCTTTGTGGTGGTAATATTTATTCCAAAGCTGAAAAAGCCATCTCTACACTTATTTGCATTCTGAGCATATACAATTATCCTTGTCTGCATCATATACAAATAAATTTTTCATCAATATCGCAGAATTTATGGATTAGAAAATCAACAAGTCTAAAATAGAAAAATATATTTAAAATTTAATTATGTACTGTACTTAAAACAATTTTAGAATTAAATTTAATAATTATTGTTTGATATACATTTTAAATTAAAATCAAAATAATATGCCGTTCGTTAGGCAGCAATAACGAACACGAGAAAAAGAAACCTAACTTTTTTAGGTAAATCTTTTAGTTTTTATGTGCAGGAATATATTTTTTGTATTTGTAAACCGAAACCTGGATTATTTTTTGGTTCAATGGAGTTCGAGTTCATGGTTTATAAAAACACCAAACATAAACCCAAAAAAGTTCGGGTTTGGTTTCAGTCCTTGCTTCAAAGAAAATTACTTGGGCAGCACAATGCACTGGTTGATTATATTGGAAATATTTTCTGAACTTAATTGCATACTTCTTTATTTAAGGTGGTACTGCTGTCTCCTTCATTTTGCGTTGTTATCTTACACCTATTTAATCCTTGACCCATTTAGCATTTATTTCCTGCTCACCCGAAGCCCGTTGTGTATCAGTGTCCCATCAATTTCAACTGAATTGGTATCACAATCAGATCCACTGGTGCATCGGGTAATGTATTGTTGCTACAGAGCTTAATGCTGCAGTTAAAAGGGTACTGAAATTGGTTTTATCTCGACGCAATTGCTTCGTGACTGTCGACATTATTTACTCTAGAAATCAAGCTTTGAACTGCTGAGAAAATTTCTAGTTATATTAATCCAACTCCTTGCCAACACAAAACACTAAATCATCATTCGAACTCTCGTATCTTTTGTTGAAATGAATGTTTTTCGGTATTATCAATCTTTTATCTTTTGAATGACATATAAAGCATTATAATCATTTTCAAAGAACCCTGAGGATGTCGTCATTAAAATTTAATCTTTTAGGGTAATTGTTCTTTTGCTAAATTATAATAAAATGTCTATGTTAATTGAATTGAAGTACTTTATTCACAATAAATAATGAACCATTTCCAAATTGAATATGTTAGAAGCAGGCAATTTCTACGTCACAATTATGACATTTTTGGTGACTTTTTCATACTAAATAGCCAAATGTACAAGTTCAGTCTACTTATTTGTAAGTTAGATAAGTGTGGATATATCCGGATTAGTTTAATATCCGTTTCTCGGATTCATAATTAACTGGAAATTGCTTTATTTTTATTATACGCCTCAATATCACAATTGTCATCAAACAGCTTCAGGTTTTGAAGGAATAAATATGAGTGGATTTGTTATTAGTCAAAAATATCAAATCTGTAATTTAGTAATTAGTATTTTACATTAGCTACTTTAAGCCGCTACCTCTTCAATGTCAAGTGTAAGGTTATATTTCACATTAGATAGGGGTTAGAGATAAAAGGGCGACCTATCACCGATGACTAGCGTGATAATAAATATTTGAATAAATGGATAAAACAGACCAAACCTAACTCCACTATATTAAAAATACCAAAATAATTATCATAGGATCGAGGCATATCCATCGTTTTAATTTCGTCTAATTCATTTTGTTTGAAAATTAAACCCACTAAAGTAAATTAGTCTCCTAATTTTATTCAAGCTTAAAAAATAATTAAAGTAATACCTGAATTCGAGAAAGCCAAATAAAAGAAATATTTTTCGAGGAAGGTAATTTTATCAATCAGCATTTTATGAGATAAATTAATAACCATTTTAATACATAAACCAAAAAAATCATTACCAATTACCTCATAACATCAATCGGATCAATAATAGCTGTGCTGCTACTTTATTTCGTCGAATCTTCTCTACCTCCTTCAAAGCTTTTTCAAATGCAACTTTTGAACATCACCAATTGAGAGGCAATCATATAACTTTTTCTTAAATAAAATTTTTTATAAATTATTAATTATTAAAGTTTTATGATTATTTTGATAAAATTGTTATATAATATACTACTAACAAAATAGTCAGTAAGCTAAATAATTTAAGATTGAACATTTACTTTTAAGACGAGTTTGATGTTAATTTATTATGTTTAATGGTTATTTTATAATTTTTTATGTAATAATATAATTAACAATTGAAAATTTCATGAAATATAATTTTTTAATATATCACATGCAAGTAACATGAATCAATAAGGTAAACGAAACTCTTACATTTATATGAAGTAAAAAGTATAATAATAATAATATGTAATAATATAATTAACAATTGAAAATTTCATGAAATATAATTTTTTAATATATCACATGCAAGTAACATGAATCAATAAGGTAAACGAAACTCTTACATTTATATGAAGTAAAAAGTATAATAATAATACCAATAGTACTAGTGAGTGATTTTGCTAAGTTAAATTAATAACAATTTTAATACATAAACCAAAAAAATCATTACCAATTACCTCATAACATCAATCGGATCAATAATAGCTGTGCTGCTACTTTATTTCGTCGAATCTTCTCTACCTCCGTCAAAGCTTTTTTAAATGCAACTTTTGAACATCACCACTTGAGAGGCAATCATATAACTTTTTCTTAAATATAAACGAATGGACGATTTTATCTTCAAAACATATTTCTAAAAAACATATCCAGTAATATTCCAATAATATTTTCTTTAATTTGTTAAATTAATTTAAATTAAACCAATACCTTACATATTTTTAGAGATAATAAAATTATTGTTGCCATATTAATTTTTCACGTGCTTTCGTTTTAGCAAATGTAATTCGATAGATTATTATTGCCAATTTATTTTCTAAAACAGCTAGTGAATGGGTTTATTGGTTTCGTTGAAAATTAATCCCATTTTTAGTTTTCTAACTTTAAAAATCCGTATTTAAAGTATATATCCATTCTAAAATTACCTTAAAAATAAAGATGATATAATTATTTAAAAATACTTTGAATATCATATCATTAAAAGAAATTATAACAAGTTCTGCGCAAGAAAGCTTCAAAATAATCTTTTCATTTAATTTTTTATTTGTTTTATTTAATATTATATATAATGTTCAATTTATTAATAATTTAAATAATCAATATTTGAAATACATTTATTTAAAATGTGTTAACAGTAAGTTTATTACTGTATTTTTTATCAACGCGCACAGAAATATTTTGTTTTGAAAGAATTGCATAGTAATATTTTTTTTACACGTTAAAATTTTTAGAAGGAACATTGATCCGGATTTGTTTAATATCCGTTTCTTGTAGATTACATAATTTTACATAATTAACTGGAAAATTTTATTTTATGCCCCAATTTTATATTCTTATAGCTCATATAAAATCAGCCGCTCGCATTTAAATTACTTTTAAGTATTAGACAAAGAATTAGATATCATGGATACAAATGTCCAAAAGATATATTTAACCTACATCAGTAGTATATAATCGGTGGACTTAAGCCATCTCGAGCTTTGACCCCGATTCTTACCGTTCCCACAGGGTCAATGGTGTGCTTGGATTTTAAAATAATTCAATTCAAAAGAATCTTTGGAAGGAATATAATCGGTAACAACTCAAAAAATAAATTTACATCTAAATATAGCTTTTATCTATATAACAATAATATAAAAATGTATGTGCAATAGTAAAAAAAAGTAATAATGAAGGGTGTGCTAGTCTTTATGAATTTAAAAAAAAATTCATTATTTTTCACATAATAATTCGTTTTAACACCATTTTAAAAATAATATTATATTAGTTTATCATGAAAAATAATACATGATAAACTAATTTATCAAAATTTATAAAATAATAGTCGTTAATGATTATTTTTTTAAATAATTCCTTATTTAATTATATGTATGTTGCTATTTCAAATGATTAAAAAAATGAAATAATATATTTTGTAAAATGAATATGTGATCCGAATTTTCAAAAAACAATTTTTATATTGATACAATTATTTCCGTGAGTTTTAGATTGACAATTATTTATATATAAATCATTACTAATAAAAATATTTAAATAAAAATTTAAAATAATATTACATTTAACTGTATTTTTCTTCTTTGATTTGCCTGCTTTTGGCACTTCCATGAACATAACCATGGGCATATTAGTCAAAGTTGATTTGTAAGCATGTGATTTCGATATTAGCAAATTTGGGAGCTTGAAATTAAAAATATAGAAATTTAAAAAAATAAAAATATTAATAATTATAAATTTAGGTTAATATATATATATATATTAAATGATATATTAAATAAAACAACTAATTTACCTTTTTCAATATTATCCATTTGCATACACTTCCTAAAAATATAATTTATTAATTTAGATAAAAAAATATTTTTCGCGAACCCTCACCATCGTTGTTAAAAATTTTGATAGATTGAGACATAGTTTCTAAAAAATGAAAAATAATGAAATGTTTATACTTAAAAACGACTTACTTTATTCTTTATCCAATTAAATTCATTTTAGATAAAAAAATTTTCAATATCATTCAATCAAATTCAACGGTGGTTAGAAAAATAAGTAAGCATGCATACATTCATGATAAAACATCAAATGGGAATTAATGAAGAAAATTATTGAAATGCATGACACAGTTAACAAAGAAAATTCAACACAAGGATAATAGCAGTCACTATGCAAATTTTCGATTTTCACAAACAAAATAATAATTAATTGACAAAGTTAAAATATATATATATATATTTTTCAATAATAATTTCGATTTTTATTTAATGTTTAGTGATACAGAAAAAAATTATAATCTATTAATTATTAAATTATATTAAGAATATCTGATAAAATATTTAATATAATCAAATAGCGAATAAAAGACCCCTCTGTAGGCATTTTCTTTTCCGTTCAATACTACAAAAAGGAATCTGTTCTCCCAATTCAATATATTGGGGTTTATTCATTTTGAGTTTTGATAAGTCAAGCACTGTTTAACCGATGTAGACACATTGAGTCCTTATTTAAAATAACTGCAACTAATTCGTCTGCTATTTTGACTGATTTCCTGAATGTAGGCTTTTGTTGTTGAATTGCAAAGTTTCAGATTCATCCTCTTTAAATTTTCCACATTTTCCTCACATAAACTGTTGTAAAGTAGTTTATAATATTTTTTATTGAGTTCGCACGCAAACTCGTATTGGTATCAACATAATTTTTGAATACTCGTTTTATCTTGTTATACTTGTTATCTTCTCAGCATAAGATACAAGTGTTCGCAAACTTGCTACAATGTTGTCATCTTTTACAGTTGTTATTAATCCATTAAGCAAATTTATAATAAAACATTGACAAGATTGTAGTATTTATACCAATAAAAAAAATGGATAGAAGTCCAAATAAATGTTATTGGTTACTGAATACTTTATTTACAAAGACGTGATTGGTTAAAAACATACAAGTATAAGTATTAATAACAAACGCGCAACATTTTAGTCATAAATGAAACACGAAAACAATTTAAACAAGTGTAGATGAATGTGAAGTTTCGTATAAAGGAGAAAGCAAAACTTCATGTAAATATTTAATTCGGTTATATATTTCTGAGTTGGATTTATAATTGGAAATTGCCAAAATGATTGAAGATTTTATTGTAGCATTTTTCTCTCCTTTTTCGAAACTAAAAACTTATTTAAACGAAAAATATTTTTATTTTTCGTTTTAATAATTTAATATAAATAATTAATATAAAATTTAAAATTACTTTTATAATTTGTACATTGTATTACCAGCACAATGAATTATAGTCATGTCATACATTTGCTGACATGTCCATAAAATTCAAAATTCAATTTAATTGAATAATACCAAATTTTCTTACTTACATTCAATAATATAAGGCGCAGATTGTGATTTACTAAATGAAATTTTTATTAGATAAAATGCGGTATCAATATATATCTTGAAGATAAGAAAGCAAAGTTTATTCGGCTTTCAAAGAATTAAAATTCAATAAAGATTATCGCTGGAATATAGTTATCAAGGTTATAAAGTTGATGTAAATGACTATCGTTCTCCAATATTGCCTCTAGAACGATTTTGATGTACATTATTTTAATAAATGTATTAAAATAACTTATTAAAAATAATAATTGTATTTTTTTAATACCGTTACCAACCTTTACTTTTGTCTTTTGGTTACTGTCATAATTATTTTTTTCTGTGTGATTTCCATTATACCTTTTGGCACGGCTTATTGCTTTTGCATTTTTTTCGGTTTAATCCCTTTACATTCACTCATAAAAGAGAGATAAGTGTTTTAATAATAGCAAAAAAGTTATTTTGTAAATGATTCTTAACTTTTAAAGTTATTTTATTGTATAGATTTATTGTTCGCATTTGGTATTGGACTTGAAAATGAGATAACAAATATCATTCCCAAAAATTACTAATCTAAAACTACAATCCATTTTTATTGTAATTAATATTTTTTAGGAAACAAATTTAGAAAGAAAACGTCAATTCGAACAAAAAGCTTCTAAATAATAAATATTAACACAACAAAAAAACTTATTAATATGTTCCAAAAATAATCTATTGATAATATATATTTGAATAATTTATACAATAAATGAATTCCACACTCTACTTTTTCTGTAAGAATGAGGTAAATATTATGTTTAAAATTAATACAGTTTTAAGCCATTTTGAAATATTGTCAGTGAAACTATTGCCTTATAAATGGGAATCCACACAAATCATTGAATTGGGTTCTACTATATCTATAATATCATTGTCGCTTTACTGATCACATATTTTGGTTCGGCTACTCATGTTTAAAAAATTATCAATATCGACGTTTGCGAGCTTAGCTATTTTATGTTCAATCAAAACCCAGTTGTATTAAAACAATTTTTAATTGTCTAAGGCTTAACTCGACCTTTACATAAAATGAATCGCATCCAATAAATTAAGTTAATTTTTAAAATTTTCAAATATTCCTTAACATAAAGCAGCTTGAAAATACACGTCAATGTTCAGTAGATTTTCAATCTCTAAATGTGATGATATACTTATTTTTTCCAAACTTTTGACACAATCATGGAAGTTTTTTCACATTTTCCCCAATAACAAAGATCACTTCAGTATGTCTCATTTACTTCAGCAAAATAATAATAGTTTACCAAATTTCTGACTAATCTACATATCATATTTTCATTCGTTCAACACAGGGGTCTCCAAACAACGGCTCGTGGAAAGCTTTGTATCTACGAAAAAATTATGGAAATATTCATATTTCCAAAATTAGCCGCCGCTTACGTTTACCAATCGATCACTACATTGCAAAACCTTATTTCCTACTTCCTTTGTCTCGCTTTCATGGTCAACGCGATGAGAAGATGCTGGAATCAGTTAGAGCCAGATTGTGTAATTCGTTGAACTTTGTTTTGCACGTTTTTTATTAAAATGATTATTTCTTTTTTGTTTCCAATAAAGTAAAAATAAAAAAAATAAAAATATTTTATTTGTTTAGTATTTAGTTTAAAATTTAAAGTTTTGGCACCCGGGAAACGATTTTTCCATTCCCACTAATACAGGTATTTATGTGTTGTGTGTCATTGTGTTATTAAATAATAGCTGATAAAAATAATATTAAAATAAATAGTTAAAAACAATATCCATCTTTTTATTCTTTTTTATTTGGACTTTGAGTATGTTTGATAGTTAATTCGGCCCTAGGAATGAAATATATAGAAACCCCTGGTTTAACACATTCATAATTTTCTCGATTGCAATCAGTTCCTCCATTTTAATATAGCCAGTTTATTCTAAAATGAAAGTTTTAATGACAAACTTTTACAAAAATCCAACTAAAACATTTTTAGAAATGCATACACACAAAAATCACTTAAGTGCAATTATAATCAAGGGCATTATAAAATAAAACATGACATAAACAAATATGCCATGTAAAAAGTAAGGAAAATAAAAATTAAGTCGAAATAATAGATTATATCCGATTAAAATTGTGCGATTAATAACATGCTTTCTATAATATAAGTTAATAAATTATTATTTAAAAATAATCCCAAATTAATTTTATTATTCACATTGTTTTAAATCCAATTCTTCACTAGTTTTTGGAATTAATGTTTTCCAGTTAAGTTGATTATATGTAAAACTTTTGAAAAATTAAATACAATGTTGATTATTAATAATTATTAATTTAATTTAGAAATTGTAATTTATTAAAATAAAACATGATTTGAATATTTTTTTATATAATTAAAACAAAAATTTAAGTAAAATCTTTAAAAAATTAAAGGCATTTATTTATTTAGAATTACGTTTAAAATTTAATTTACAATTATACTTTGATATTAAAGTTCCGAAGTAAATTTTATGTACAGTAAAATTGATAATATACTTATCAAGTTTGATTGACAAAATGTTCTTCAAAATACTATAATCCATTTCAAAAATAAATCTGTAAATTTGAATAATTTTGATAATCAATTTCGGGTTTCCAGTGAGAAATAATACACGAAAATCGGCGGATATTATATTGATAGGATATTGAGCTCATTTATTTGGAGAAATCCTATCGAATCATAGTTTGGGAAAAAAATTTAACTTAAGTCTCCTTAATCTTTTCAAACCTGAATTAATTCTAAGACTTCAAAAAGAATATTCTTGCTTTTTAGCGCATTATTAGGTTACAAATAATATACTAATGAGAAAATCTTGTTTTCATACTTCAATAGTTCGTGGTCGATAATATAGTCTCCTAGCTTACAGAGGTTATCATTAAAATCAGAAATACAGAACTAAGCTGTATTCAAAACACAATGTAGATTAAAAAGAAAAAAATATTTAAATTTTAATAATAACTAAAATAAACTTTACAATCAATATTCTAAAAAGTGGAGAATTGATAACTGTTTGAAACTGTTTTAACTCAGCATATATTTATTTTCAATTACCAACCATTGAATTTAAATTAAATCTGTTAATGTTTTTTTGATAAGAACAAACAAATTGAATAACTAAATATCAAATTTGATTTTTTAATTTCCTTTCAAAGGAAGTTATCAATCTTTCATTCTAAATATTTATTGTGAACGGTTTCCATTACAATAAGCGTTCCTTGTATCAAATACTGTTTGTAGTTCTATTCCGTTCTGTTTCATTGGAATTCGCTTCAATGGGTCTTATTATCTTGGAACAATGGTTTTGGTTTAAATTTTGGAACTTTCTATTGGAAGTCTGAGAATTTCATATTTGAATATATTGTTTATTTCTCATATTGTCCTTTAAAATTAATCCAACTCTTTACTATATAAATTGCCTTAATAATTTTAAAGTATTTGATTCACTCGGCCGACTTAAGTGACTGTTCGAAGTTCTTTTGATCAATTTAAATAGTTGAATAATTGATTTTTAAAACAACTCGTCAAATATTAATGTTTTTAAAATTTGAATTGTTGTGTCTCTTGTTTAAATGATTGTTTTTTTAATTCCAATGTTTTATTTTGCGACAAATACGAAAGCTCCTTATTAAAAATCTTAAATTTTAAAAGATCTTAAATTTTATTAAATAATTATTTTTGATCTTTTTTCTCTTCTACAAAATTAACTATATATTACCATTATACACTGGTATATTATTATAAAATTAAGTATTATAATTTGCTAATTTCTTTTCTTTACAAACGTTACAAAAAACAATACAAGAAAAGAGTTACAGTTACCATTTTCATAGAACCCAGTCGGATTTCTACATAATTTGATCCTTCAAAATTCAGGGAATTGTTCTTTGTTCAAATTAGAATAAAGCGTCTATATTAATAGAAATGTGATACTTTCTGTAATGGAAAACACAATGAAAAAATCAGAAAAAATATGACGATGATTAAGCAACAAAATTGATTTTTAATTATCGGTTTACCGTACTCAGCCGTAAAAGTCGTTCCTTTGCGTGTCTAGTTAGACACTTACTACTTTCGTGGGGTATTACGTCCAGGTCGTTTGATTCCATTACCGTATGCCAATGTTGAGTTTGTCCTGTGATCGGAACTCATCTTGCTTCTGGTGGTGTCGTTTCACCAGTTGTTAAGTCAACTTGGTAGCACTGAGGATCTCAATTTCCTGTCTGTGATGCCCCTTAATATCGTGAATGATTTTTATCAATGTTTAATGTCTATTAGGGTTGAATTCATCTTTCTCATGTAGTCACTGAGAACCTAGATCGGTCATTATTCAGTTCCAACAATTTCGTCGCTATCCGCATTTTGTGTAATTGATTTAAATCCCTTACTACTTAATCCATCATATGCCACCACTAAAATTGTACCCCCCACTCGTCTATCCATAGTGAAGTAGTATATAATTTTCGCGGTTAGAGCATTTGATTCGACTTCGGATTCGACGAATAGTAATTTTTTATATTCGGACTACTTAATTCGGCAGCAGCGTCACTTTAACAGGCCCCAATACTCACCGGGTTTGAGCACACTTATAACTCTTTAATATAGTTTTTTTAGTAAATCTGGGTATCCTACAATTTTAGCGGCTCGCAGAATGCAATCGTGATTTACTGAGTCAATGGGCTACTGATAGATTACGCTGACGTTTCCTGGCATCACAGTAAATAAAGTCCAGTAAGACGGTTTTTTCGAGACATCCATCTAAAGGTTTAAATCCTTTCTGAGCCCCAACGACAGCTACTGACTAATTTGGCCGTTATTTTATTTTGAATACGAGTAATAATTTAGTAATCTTTGAATTTTCTCGACAATTTTCTATCAGAAAAATTAGTTATAAAGATTTTTAGATTTTAAAAAATATCTATTTTTTTTGCCAATTTCAGCAAAAATTCAAACAAAATTCAGTAATTTGAAATTCTGATGCATTCAATTTTCATCCAATTCATTCAAAAATATTGGAACAAATCTAAATATTTGTAATTTAAGTGCAAATTTAAATGTTTTTAAACGCAACTTCTTATTTACTCTATTAATTAGGTACCTGTAGGTATGGCTATATAGACAAGCAGACATTTCCATTCATAATTGAAACAGATGGCAAACTGCTTTATGATAGACGCTTTTTATGATGATCCATTTATATTGTTTAAAAAATTAGGTGTTTTTTCGATAAATGCGGCCTTAGAATAGACATGTACAATTTGAATCCCATTTCATTACCCAATTGGTGCATACATTTTTAGTAACTATGCTTGGCAGTTCTGATCCAATTTTATTCGAAGTTTTCTGTGTATTGAAAGGTTCAATTGAAGTATACGGACATAGCGATGTTATCACGTTTTTTTGCAAACCGATGAAAGTTCTTATTTTTGTTTTTTCCTCCAAAATTGGGATACATTAATTGATATACAGTGTTAATTATGTGCCATAATTTTCTCCTTTGCTTCGTGGATTCTTTTGCTTCCGATGATTTTCTACAACTTAGAAAAATATGCAATTACCAATGTGAATATTACTAGGCTTTATATTTGAATACTTAGTTAAATGAATTATATGCTCGTTTATGTATCAATTAGAACTATAAATAACTCTCGCCACCTAAAACTTAACTAAAATTTACGCGTGAAGGTTGGACAGGCTTCCGTGCTCTTGAAATAATTAATAAAATGTATTTATCAGTTTATTGATTATTTATTCTAATCCCCACCTTATTAGAACAATTAAATTTATTAAAGAACTTTCGAAATTATAACTTCAAGTTATTGAAATACAATTTATTAAAACAATAGATAATATAGACCAACACAGCGACTTTAGTATAGTATTCATTAGTTGATTTTATAACAATTTATAACACTAAATATATTTTACAACATTTTCTCAACTTAACAAAACGAGAATGCTAATACATGAGGTTATTTTTCCACTGATTTACATTAATAATCTATTGGAACTATCCTCAATAACAAAGAAAATAGGCTTTTGAATTTGCTTGTTTGTCTTTAAATAATTTTTCAATATTTACCTCAATCTATAAAAATACCCAAGAAATCAAAATCAAAATTAATGTGATCCAGGGTTACCAGAACTCCCGATTTCGTCTGGATTTTCTCGTTAGAAAAGTATATTTCCCGACTCCCGAAATACATGGTAAAAGCTCCCGATTTCTGCTCCAGTTTTCTAAATTAAGTTTTTCCAACAATCGACATCACTTAGCACTTTGAAGTGATCCCAGTTGTGTGAAAAATGGTGAACGATGTACAAAAAATTTAGATAAAACAAATATTAATTAAAATAACATTTCTTTTTCTTAGTAGATTAAAACTTGAATATACAGGAAGCAAAGAAAATTTGAAATATTTAATTTTGTCTTTTGTTTCATGAAATCTTATATGCGATAGAGTGAAATATATCTAGAAATAGATCATTTAATACCAGGTGGTATACTTGACCAACATATAATAAATAACTACCAACGAAATGTAAATATAATATATTACAAGAAATAAATATTGCAAATATTAGTTTTCGCAATAGTATTTGGAAATATCTAAACTTAAGTATCCAAGATTTTAATCTATAAACTGACTTTTCGACCTTTAAATAACTGTAAATCGAACTTCCTCTTAAATTTTGACTTTTGAATTGAACTTGACTTCTGACATTATTAATTTTTAATATGGTTGTTAACTACCAAGTTTTAATAAAGTATAAATTAAAGAATATGTATACATGATTTTGAATTTCATTCCTATATATAATAAAGAACAATAATACTTTTTTCTTAGCACAATTAAATGTTTTATTTTTTAAAATTATAAATGCTCCAAACTAAAAATTGAAGCATTTTATTTTTTTAACGGTTAAAATACTAGAATGTAAACAAAACCAAAGTGCCAAGCACCTGAAATAATTAAATGAACTATGAACAATAATGCTTAATTCTATTTTCTCCGGGTCATTTATGATTTATGTAATTTTAATTATATGCTCGAATGCCAGTTCTACATTCCTGCCTGTGTATCACAGTACAAATATATTACTTGCTACAGAGAGTAGTTAAATTTTATTAAATTAAGCATTTTCTATATTATATATTTTTATTGTCTATATACATTATCTACCATAAAACTGATGTGTTTCGTAAGAGAGCTGCTTTCAGACATTGCACCTTGTTCCTGTTTTTTTATCTGTTTCTCGATTTCAAATGTAACATTGTGATTACTTACAGTTAGACCTATTCGCTAATGTAATTTGAGCTGTTGAAATGCGTCTACAGTTTATTATGAATCATATTTGATGAATAACAACTTTTACATTTTTACATTACCGATGGCTTAATATATAATTCCATACCAATTGCATAGCCATTTCATTCTAAAATAATTTTACCATACGAGGTTTCCCTCTGAATGAATAGTTGTGGATTGGCACATTTGCATAAGTTATAAACTGTGAAATCATTTTTGTTGAAAAATGAAACCATAGACTGAATTTCTTTCTTGAATTTGGGATTCTCATCTGCTGATCTGAATCTCGTCAGTTATTTCGAATTCTAAATTAAATAATTTTTTCAATAATCTCAACATCATACAAGAACACATTTTTGCGTTCATTTTGAACAAACTTCTCTTTTTATTTTGAATGTTTGACACATGTTCTAAATAGAAGTTTTTCCCAATCAAATTATAACTAAAATTAAGGCCCTGCAAATATGTGGTTTAATCAATATTATATAGCAAAGTCGATATTTGACGGGCGAGCCTTTTGTAACATCACTACAAAATACCCACTGAAATTTTGATTCCATTTGATAACATTCAGGTTTATTGGAGAAGAAACTGCTGCCGCTAATGACAACCAAGCATTGCTCACATCTGAACCGACTTGGATTGTTGATCCAATAGACGGAACTAACAATTTCATATCGAGGTATGTCTTTTAAACTTTCTTCAACTAACAGATACATTATCTTATATTTCCAAAATATTGAACAACAAAATCCAAATATTCAAAAAATTGATGACGTGCTTCAATCCATGTATAGTAAATATTAATCTTCCTACTTGCGATTTTTTCCCTCACTTCTCACGTGGGCCATATAGCTGCCGATCTTTATTACGCAACACACACATACGACGGTAATTGCTTATTTTGTAAAAATAGAACACTAATCTTGGATGACGATGCAATGATTATAAATATAAATGAGGAAAGCCGATATAAAATTTACAAAACCCGATATAAGTCCCAAGTCCCATCCCAATACAACAATTGGACAATAATCATTTATTCTGAACAATGTCTGACAATCAGTAATGAGGCGATTGCAAGATTTTTACTGATTACGATTCCTTAAATTTATTAAGAATGTACGTTAAGTGAACTTTAGTTTAATGTCTCGAATTCCAGTCCTACAATTCTTAAATTATATTAATTTTCCAGTTTAAAATATATATATTACTTCAACATAATTATTCATTTTCAACCGAAGAGAAGGATGCCAATCAGTGCTGGCCTTAAACAATTTTGTGCTGTAAACAAGGATAAAAATGACGCCCCTACTAGGTAGTTAGTAGGACACTGGCCCCACACACTATTTCATGATAAAATAGGGGGGTTCGGACGGATTTTATCACATAATGACTTATTTAATCTTAATTACATAATTAAGATAATTGATTTTGTGTTTATTTTTTTTGAATTTATTTTAGAAATTTTTGGCGTATTTATTTTAAATTAAAATTTTTGGCACATTTTTTAAAATTCAAATTTTCGGCAAGTTTTTGAATTTAATATTAATTTTAAATTTTTTCAAAATATTAATTTGGAATTAATTTTTTAATATCATTTTAAGTTAGAAGTTTATTTTAGTTTTCGATTTCGATTTAAATTTTTTATACATGTTATTAAATTTTAAAGTAAATATTAATAGTAATTAATAATAATAATAATAATAATAATAATAATAATAATAATAATAATTTCAACAACAATTAAATAAAAAGATATACGATATCAACATTAATACCTAGTAAATACTTAATAAAAAATTGATACTCAACAAATAAAAATAAACTAGTAAAAAGATAAAGATCAAATTAAAATTTATTTTATTTAAATCTTCACAAATTTGCTTAGAAAAAGCTCTTATTAGTTCTTCCAACAGAATATGGACAACTTCCTTCTTGTAGCCCCTGCAATATCTGCATCTAAATGGACATGTAAGCATTGAGGGATCTGCACAAACAATGCAATCATCGAGACATTTCAAACCCGACCCCTGAACCGATTCGTAATGCATCCGTACAATTTCTTCAATGTTGATTCCAGTCATTTGATAGATGCGTGTTGCCAAAAATTCAGGAGTTTGTTCTTCATGTTAGGAATAAGCTCTTCCATCTTGATCAGAATTGTTTCGAATACATATGCGCCTGGCTCGTCGATCATTTTGAATTTTTGCTTTTACTTGAAAACTATCTATTTAAACACAATCTGGACATAATAAATAATCTAGTTTTTCTCATTATAAATGTTTTCAGTTATGACGAAGCTGAAAAACCTGTTTTTAAACATAATTCACAGGGACAAAGTTATAGAAGGAACTATTATCAATTTACTTTTGTTAAATAAGGAGAAAATTATCACTACACTGGAATAACATTACTTAATAGGGTAATGAATTGTGATACCAAAAAGAATACTAAAGAAAGAATACAGTCTATATGGTGCGAAAGATGTTTAAACGGATTTCGAGATAAGGTAGCATTGGATAAACATGAAGTATTATTTAAGCGGAATCAGTTAGGGACAACTTTATATACTTACCCTGAAAATAAATTCATTAAATTCACCGATTGGTTCAAAACCGTAACACTACCATATGTTATATACTCTGATTTTGAATCAGTTTTACCTAAGAACGACGTGCACCACTAAATACATTTACCTATTCATGATGGGCTTTTATTAATAAATAATTTTGATGAGAGTATAATATACAAAGGCTAAGTTTGTGTGGAACAATTTCTCAAGGCAGTAGAAAATATAGCGAAATATAAGGTTTTACAACCTATGAAACAGTTAACTGTGTTACAACAGAATCAATTTGACAATTGTACACAATGTTACCTTTGTTTGAAAGACATTGTTGATCCAGCGAGAGATCATGATCACTTTACTGGGGAATTCTTGGGTGCTGCTTGCAATGACTGTAATATTAATAGAAGAATAAACAAAGTATTATCCATTGTTTTCCACAACTTAAAGGGTTACGATATGCACCACATATTAAAATATGGTTTGAGTAAATTTTAAAATTGGGCTTTAGGTTGCATCCAAATATCAACCGAAAAATTTATTTCATTAATTGCCCACTTGAGAAATATAAGTTTGAGATTTATTGATTCATATAAATTCGTAAACGAATCTTTGCAAAATCAGTGAAAACCTTGTCTACTTTACCACTGACTCGACCTGCTTTTACTGGAACTATAGTTGATGAAAAGGGTATTTTTCCGTACAGCTTTGCCACTGGTTTAGATGTTCTTCATGAGACTTTTGAATTACCCTCGATTTGGAAAGGAGTCACTGAGGTTGAATATGAAAAAGCTCAGATAATTTGGGATGTAACCCATTGTAGGACTTTACTTGATTACATGAAAGTTTATTTGAAATTAAATTGTTTCTTTTGGCAGATTTTTCAACAATTTCGAGCTAAATTAATAGCTCACAATAGGTTAGAGTCTTTGAATTATTTTGGTATTCATGGAATGTCTTGGTATTCTGCTTTAATGTCGTTGGATGACCTTATTGAATTAATAACATAAAATGAAATGTTTTGCTTTTACGAGGGAGGTATTAGACGAGGTCTTACTTTTGTAAATAAGCACTTTGTTAAAACTGACTAAAACACAGAGTTGCTTTATATAGATATTAATAATCTATACGGTTGGGCTTTAAGTCAACCGTTACCTTGTGGTGAATTTAGTTGGATACTTCAGTAAAAAAGGACTTCAGTAAAAAATCTTGAAAATTTAATTGCGAGATTATTATAGTTGCTGGAGTTACAAACTCTTCTTGAAGATTAAAAATTGTAAACTGGAAATTCTTTTGTCTGAAATGGTCCAAGATAATCTCTTGGATACCTCTAATTATCCCACTACTCATTCTCTTTATTCGAAAATACTTGATTCGGTCATTGGTAAATTCAATGATGAGTGGGTATTCCGTAGACCTAAATGTTACAGCTTGTTATGTAAATTATCTTGTTTAAAAGCAAAGGAATGACATTAAAGGATACTGAGCTAACTCATAAATCGTAAAATTGTTCGGGATCCATGGGATAATTTTGTATAATAGTATTATTCTATTTAAAAAGTACAAATAGACAATAATTGATTCTGTATTTTAATTAGTTTTAATGATTGATTAATTGGGGGGCTGAAACATTACTAAAGGGGCTGAAAGCTAGTAGTAAATAATGGAAAAACAAAAATATTTGAAATGTTAAATCTATAAAGCACTACTAAAATATTTAACAGTTGAATTCAAGAAAAATATGGTTTTGCAGAAGCAAATTCCTGAATGATTTCGATCATATACAACTCTTCTGCAATCGTTTTCTCTCGATATGGTAGAGAGAATCAACCAGCCAATTCTGAGACATTGTAGAACGAAGATATGTTTTTATGAGTTTGAGCTTCGAAAAGCTTCTCTCTACACTCGCAACTATTATCGGAAGTGTAAGCAAAATTCACAATGTCACTTACAAATTTTGTAAAGGAGCAGCCAAACCCTTTCCACATAGATAGTCTTATATAACTCTGGAGCTTCCTTTTATTCTTGATGAATCAAACATCTCATCGCACAGTTCTGTTGCATTAATATCTGCCGAATTTTCGCTTTCAGACGTAAAAGGTAATTTGAAGATCCGTGCAATCTTTGAAAACTTCTTTTTTTATCACATTTATCCAGTTTTTTATTGTCATACAAAAATCCATATAAGTCACTGTTAACCGCATAAAACTGATTGAATTTCAGTATCCAATGTTTTGTTAAAAAATCGTCTGGAACTTCATAGTCGAATTGTCTCTTCGACGGATATGTTCTCGGTAAATTTGCTAAGATGCAAAACTCATTATTACTGAATTCCACAAACGGATATTCACCATCTTTTTTTATTTTAGAGCAATTTATGTTACCTTTTCATAGTTAGAAATATTGCGATAAACTTTGAATTTTTAAATTTCTCTATCAGGCAATTTATAAATAAATGTAAAACGTTTTAATTTATTTACTTAAAATATTAATTTTTGCTCAATAATTGCGCGATTTTTTATTCACATTTTATTTTTTTTGTTTTCTTTTAAAATTTCATTTATTTTCGTTTTGACTAAAGATTACACAAATTTTCGGCACTTTATCAAGCCTTATTTAATGAAAATTTGAACTAAACAATATTTATCTAACCAAATAACGAATTTAGAGAAAACCAATTTGTAGACAGCACTTATTTTAATATTGGTTCAAAAAGTTGTACAATTATTTATTTTTAGGTAAAAAATATATATTTTGAAAGCAACCGTAGTCACATTAGACTTTATTGTTTAAGACAGAATTAAGTTCCGTTTCGAATATAAATATCCAAAAATTTTGATGCTTGATTATTATATGAACTTTTACATACAAATATACCACGCATTACCCAAATCATAAAAATATATAAACAAATTAATAAACAAAAATATGTAAAGTCACCATTTCTTCATAACTTGGATGGTCTAAATTTTTTTTCCAACATTCATTTCTCGATAATTCAAAGGTCCTAGTTTAACTTCTAATAAATTAGTTTTGTCTAAATATCCTGTACGGATTGGATAGCTAGCTAATCTTATTCAAAGTACTTCTAACCCAATTAACCATTTCTTCTAGAGAAGTCTTTACAAAATATTCAATATTCAATTGTTAACTTATTTTAACTTAATTGTTAAAATATCATGAAAACCATTAAAAATAATTAAAAAAATCTCTAAAATTAATAAAATCTCTAAAAACAAATATGGAAATTTGACACGATAATATTTGTTTTTAAATAAAATTGAGTTTGTTCCAAACAAATTTTTGTATTTTTAAAAGATGTTATTAATTTAACCATTTGAATCCCAGTGGCTCCAATTAGAACCTGATACTATTTTCAAAATAAAATTTAGGCGAATGAATACGATCTATTAGAACGAATAAAAAACTACATTTTGCACTGTCATTCATAAAGTTACATCACGTAATAAATTAAAAAAAAAAAATTACAAATGATCAGTTTTCCTTATCTTTTATTTAAAATATCGACGTTAATAAACACGTCAAAAAATATGAAAGGTTTTCATGAAAATATTGCCAATAATGAATATCAATTACATTTAACTGAGGCGTGTTTCGATAAGTTAAATATTAAATAAAGTTTATTAATAAGTTTATAATATATTTTATTGATTTTTATCCAGTTGTTTGCGATGCTTTGCATGATATACATTTTTTACATAGATTTCAAATAGCTATATCCTTATCCCCAGGTTTATTTTTAAAATGTTGCCAACAATTTTCGTAATGTGTCTGCTCCATTTAATGGCTTAAAAATTTATATTAAAATTAAATTTTTTCTGAATGTAATTATACTTACGTTTAAAGAAGAAAAATTTTAGTACGATATTATCGATTGACAGCTTTAATCTTACTTATAAAAAAATAATCTAAATATATAATATTTGCACTTCACCTTTTAAATCTACAATACTAGGAATGAATAATAAAAAATGAATGACAACCTATACCTATCCATAAATTTTAAATTTTTTTATAACACAACAAGCCTACATCGACATAAAACAAAATTTAGGAATAAATAATTATGAAGATTTTTTTTGCCCTTTGTTATTCTTTTGCATATCAAGCTTAGACAAAAAAGGATATTAATTTTATTTAAATAATCTTTTTTTTATCGAGAAATAGAAAAAAATCTCTAGAATCGAGAAATTGTAAGTTGTTGAGAATTCTCGAGAAATCGAGAATTGAGAATTCTCGATCACAACCTCTATTCGACATCCATATCATCTAAATTTAGAATAATTAATAAATTAATTACGAAATATATTTTACTATTTGTATCTACAATCCCACCAAACAAGTTTAGCAGCATTTAAAAATATTTTTGATTGAGCTCATTTAAAAGTGAGATTGTTGATAATGATAACTAAATGATGAAATAATTTTGATTATATGCCAAATGATTACATACATTGAACTTCTAGCCAATTAAAATTGAGTAAACGACAGAGAAGTATTTTAAAGCAACGAATCAGTTTAGAGAAAGGGATTGACATCATTTTGAATAATTTAGACAAATAATCATTCTAAACAAAGTAAAAAAATACTGCATCAAAATTATAAATATAACAACAAATTGCAACGCATTAATTTATACCATTTGTTTATGATATTACCAACTAGTTTACATAAATGAGACTAAAAATATACCTATATGCACGTAGCTATTGCTATATTTCGAGGCGATTCAAAAAATATTTAACCATTCACATTTATGCATCAAAAAGGTTGGGCATTTCTTTTACCGCCATGCCTCAAAGAGTTAACAAGAAATTAATAAATTTTTTCATTACGCTGCAACAAAGTTATAAAATATTGCAGCCAATTGAATCAAAATTATAAATATAAAAGTGAGTTTCAATAAAATACCTAAATATTATAACAAATTAATAAATTATTTTATTAAGTTGCAACAAAGTTATAAAATATTGCAATCAAGTACATAGATCCGTGGTTTATTGAGTATATCTGTTACCTTTGGTGAATAAGAGCATAAATTTAATTAAATTATGATTACATTTAATTTTCATTATTGTTAATAAATATGACAGTCATTGAATTAAGTAACATTTGCACTTGTTTTATTAAAATGTTTGGTTGAATATATTATTAGAGTAACTCTTCATAGTAAATATGGCTTTGACCTATTACATTATATGACGTTGACATGGTACTTAATAGCACGCGTTGTTATATGATCAGATGTGATAAATGTACCTCATATGTATTACGTAACGATGATGCTATTGCAAATGTTACATAAAACCTGGTGATTGCGTACTAACACGCATGTTTATCAGCCCGATGATTATGCTTTACATGCGTCCTTTTGGGCGTAACCGGACATAATATACTACTTAGAATGTCATGTGTCATTATGTTTGATAAATTGTTTCAATAATTATCACACTACTTTATTCTTAGTTTTATTTATTTTTAATAAAAATATCAAATCTTTATGAAAAACAACTTCGTAGAAACTTACTTTAGTACTAACCCGAGACTCAAATGGTACTATGAAAATTCATTAAATAAATTTTATAACAAATTTAAAATAATTATAAAAGCATTCGGATAAGTAAATAATAAAATAAGCCCTTGCTGAAAAAAGTTTCGATTCTCAAATAATCCTCTTCAAGAATTTGTTGTGTAATTTAAAAAAGAAATTCAATCAGCGTTTTTTATTCAGATGACATTTTTTACTGTCCTAAGCTAATAATAAATATTACATGTTTTATTCAATACAGTCAGAAAATAGATAAAAATTATTAATGAAAAATTCAAATATATGATTGTTACAAGCTCTAATAACTTTTTTCGGGTGAATAAAGATGCGTGTGAATAGCGTTATCATGGAGGAAACATTTCTTTACGATTGACTGATTCTAGTTAAATTATCCAGCTAATTACAATATTTTTGATGCATTATCAAACATGATCATTGACGGCTTTCCTCGTCTTCCGATGAATTGTAATAATGTACTAATGAATGTGCCTGTGCCCAAGAAATAAGCCATCTCACAATGTACTGCTCGGGTTTGAAGGCAACTAAAAAAACAAACTTATCTTATCTGCCTTGCTTAGCTTCTTGATTCTACTTCCTTGCAACACTTGCAATTCCCAATCAACATAACAACCCAAGCATACTATTATATTATTATAATAATTATATAATAATAATAATATAATAATAATAATAATAATAATAATAATGATAATAATAATAATAATAATAATAATAATAATAATAATAATAATAATAATAATAATAATAATAATGATAATAATATAATAATAATGATAATAATAATAATAATAATAATAATAATAATAATAATAATAATAATAATAATAATAATAATAATAATAATAATAATAATAATAATAAATCAATTATAATAATCGGATTTGGCATACAGGTTCCCGTTCTGCTGCATTTCCCTAGCATTATATATCGATAAGCAAGTCAGTTAATCTAAGCCCACATTTTGCTATAATGCCATTTAAATGTTTCCAGTGCGTTTGTGCCGTTGTCTTTAATCCGATCCTTGAGGAACTGTTCACCGCCTCCAGAGGTGAAGGGGCATATTTGAACGGTAACCGGATATCGGTATGCAAATATAAAGGTGATTTTAATGATTTGATGCACTAGCATTCCATTATTTGTTCTGATCCAGATCTGATATCGAGTCTGGTGATCACGGGCTGGGGATCAGACAGGAATGAGAGCAATGTCAGAATCAAGGCAAATAACAAATTGAGAATACTGGGCAAATGCAGAGGGTTGGCTATATTTCCCTTGGAGATTATTGATTATATCATTTCCCTATGCAGGCTGAGATCGATCGGATCTGCAGCATTATCGATGTGCATGATTGCCAATGGACAAGCCGATGCATATCTAGAACAAGGCATCAATTGCTGGGACATGGCTGCCGGCTTTCTCATTATCACTGAGGCCGGCGGAGTCGTGGCCAATCCAGATGGTTATTGATTGATTATCTGGTCTCTATTGCCATTTTTTATTGATTACCATTTTATTCAGGCTCTCCGTTCGATCTGATGACTCCTGGCGTGCTGTGTGCTAATCATATGGATAATGTTGAGGCGATCGCGTCATTGATCCAGGTGATCAATTATTGATCCGTTTGATCGAATATTGATTCTAGTGATGAAATATTGATTATCTTGGGTTTTATATTCTAGAATCTTCTATCTATTTTATTAGAATCTAGATCCTATGGTGAACTCCACGCGACCTCTTGTTGCTATTTTCATGCAAATATATGTATTTAGTTATTTTTGTCTTATATTAATTCTATTGGTCCATTTGATCCAATCACATTTTTATTATGATTTTCTAGCATTTATTTGATATATCGATTTTATAGAAATTAGTTATCAATCAATAAAATTTATCATATTTAGTAATGAAATAATGTTTTACATTAATCAATTGTCTGGAATATATGTTCAAGTGCTTCCAAATAAAAATTGAAGTTTTTATTGTTGATCTAAGTACATGATTAGCTGCCTAGAAAATCAATGCCCATGTTCAAGTGACTACTGAAACCTTATAATGTCATCACCAACATAAAAAGGGGCTGTTATACAATCCTCTAGCAGTGACATAATCATGTGCCACTATTGTATGGCACAACCGAATACGTTATATTATAAATATTCCTAAAATAAAAATTAATTAATTGAAATAATAAAGTAAGAATTTTAAATATAGATTAATAAGATTTAAAAATTGATTTAAGAATTGATTTAAGATTATATTAACTTTAGAGTTTAAGAATTTGACATTATTTTAAATTAAGGTATACTTTGTATGTAAATAGGTTAATTATTTTGGACTATCTATATGTAAAGGTTCATTAATATTGTATAATTTGATTAAAGTGTGCATAATGGGTAATTATTTATAGGGTTTTTCTATCATTTTAGTATTATTCGCAACCAATTTAGTAATCTTTACAATCAATTTAAAATTTTACTACCGATTTAGTGCATTTCGCAATCAATTTGAAAATATATTTTTTTAAATTTATCGTTTAATGAATAAAATAATTCCATTCAATTTTTGTTTATAGAATGAAACTAAGTCAGCATAATGATTATACTATAGGGAGGACTATATTTATTCTCGTTCAAAACCAACTTATATGAAATAATTATAATTATAATTATAATATTAATAATAGTAATAATAATAAAATAATAATTATAATATCATCATTTTGTTATCAATTTATGCTTAGACTTTGTTTATCCGGGAGCAAATCATTTCAATTCGTGTTGCTTGGGTCCTTGAACTTTGGTCCGTTCTACGCTGCATCCGCTTTTATATATTGCGATAAACAAGCTGTATAATCCATTTTAAATGAAAATGAAAACACCAGCAATTATTTGTACTTTATTATTATCCAAATCATATAAATATATGACATTTTTAGGTATAATTCTACAACTTGCTTTGACAGAAACTCAAGTCATCTTGTCCGTTACATCTAGTTCAACATTTCCACATTCATTGGGAATTCCTTTTACATCGTAATCCAACCTCTGGCAAACGAGAGCAATTTGAGTGCTATTCCATTAGATACGATGGTGGTCCGTATTGTTGATTTGAATTTTAAGGAAATTCAAAAATAATTGCTTATTTATGGAGTGCAAGATTCTCTAGATGAAGAAATTCAAGAGAAACTGATGGACATAACCCCTAACCCAACTTGAAATCCTCAACATGTAGTGGATAAAAGCCAAAAATATTCAATATTATTCTCCAACAGTGGAAAATGCAGGATAATTGGTCTCAAGAGACGATTACAGGAAGGAGATCTCAAGTATCAGATTCAAGATTTACAAATTCAATCATTATCTTTAAACGTTGACATAGGTTGTCGAATCAACTTGTACGATTTGTCAACCAAAACATTTACAAACCAAAACTGTTTCCAGCATTAAGACTTGTCAAGTACATTCTACTCTGTGTGAATGTATTTGCAAGCGGAAAAGTTGTTGTCATGGTAATAACAACACTGGATTATAAGAATCTAGATCAAGAAATATTTAATTTAATAAAATCTAAAATTAATTATCTTAATACCAGTGAAGAAATTCTGGATTATTTATTAAACCCAGATTGTGGTTAAATACACAATTTTCTAGTAAAAGAAAAATTCAAAATGATCAACGAGCCAGAAGCTATGTATTCGAAACAATCCTACGAAGATGGAAGAGCTCTTTCCAAATATGAAGAACAAACTGTCGTATTGTGGTCCTGAAATTTTGGCAACGCGCATCTATCAAATGAAAGGCATTAACATTAAAGAAATTGTATAAATGCATTACGAATCGGATCAAGGATCGAGTTTGAAATGTCTAGATGACTGTATGTCTGTGCTGATCCCTCAATGCTTACTTGGCCATTTAGAGGCAGATATTGACTAAGATTTTAATTAAATAAAGTTTGAAAATAAATTTGTTGAAAGATAAATAGGTTGTGATATTGGCATCAGCAAATCATGCGTCTATTGCATTTAAGATCTTGCAAAAGAGAAAGTAACCTTCCAACAATGATAAATGTTATTAACGAAATTATTATAGTACTTCGGAAATGTAATCAAGATTGTTTAAAGCAATTAAGCTACTTTGAAATTAAATGACACAATAAATCGGCATAGTTGCACTTATTGGGCAACTGTAAGCCTGCATGTTACGCAGGAAGATAATGTGAATTGACCGGAAGTTTCACCATGGTGCCGCATTTCAAATAAAGGATTAGTTGGACCATCGATCACCACCTAACACGCCTACAACTACGTCTACGACTAAGTGGTAGACTTATCAAAATCATTCACTAGTAATTTTCATATTATTATTATCATATAAACGGAAGAGTTTCTTTGATGTCAATGATGGATTCATTTGAATCCACTTTATATCCTTGAATAGTAATATTAATGTACCAACTTTCAATTTCTTTGAATTGAATTTCTTCAAAAGCATCATGATATCAAGTGTTACTAGAATTAATATATAATTGTTTTCACAACATAATTTCTTGTTGATTTGATGTAAAATTCTATTAATTAAATCTGCATCTTCTTTTGTAATATTCACCTGAAGTTTCGAATATTGAGTTTTACTCAATTTAGTAACTTTGGAAAACGTGTATTCTATTTCATTCAGTAAGAATTACATACATATGATACATGTGAACAGACTTCAAATTGACATCTTTTCTTGTTCGAGTATTTTTCACGGTTTCGTTCTGATTGTTTGCCATCACGGATTTATCACTAAAATGTACATGCATCTGAAAAATAAAAATGATTTATAAATTTCTTTATTTATACTTAAAACGACATGTGTGCATCCAATTGTAATCATTTTTAATAAAAGGTTTACTATATAAACAAAATTAATACAACAAATAGAAACATATTAACATAAAACATATAAATCAGGGTTTCTCAACCGGTGAGGTATACCTTCCTTGGGGAGGTATACTAATGTGTTGGGGGAGGTATGAGATTTTGTTTATTTTTGTTATGTTTATATAAAAAATTATATTTTATATTAAATTTTTATGAGGATATCCGGTTGGTATTGAATCAGATGAAGGAGAAAATAAAAAATTGTAAATATTTATAGTATTTCTAATTCACTTATTTTGTCCGCCTCAAATAATCGATTGATTGAAATCGGCTGATATGAAAAAATGAAAATAAACGGAATCGTAAATAACAAATAATAACATTGATTTCTCACAAATATTAGAGATTCAGACTTTGCTATTGTAACTCATGTACTCGGTCTCCCAAGGTTTTCTAAAGACTTCTAAAATAATACATTGTATGTAATATCATATCCAAAATGTAAATGTCTCATGAATACATGTTTAAATAATATTCTAAATTTCAAGCTTAATCAATCGTCACTTGGATTGGCTGAGAGTAGATATTCGACTGATCCTTGTGTTGGGGGGTGCTCCAATAGATCACCCATCTATTGATTCTGGGGTTCTGTAGTAAGCACGAATCTCCACAGCATATACAATTACATCCAGTCGTATAGACAAGGGGTCGAATGATGAAGGAGGTATGGTAGGCAGTGACCGAGATAATGACACCATTGGCAAATCTTTGATGCTTGAGATCTATTTTGTGATCAAGTAGGGTGAATATTTCGAATACAATGTTTAGAACCAATATTGGAATGGTCAGCAATACGAACGTTACGTGATAGCAACGCAACCTATAGATCATTTTCATGTTTTTATTCTTGTCCAACGCAGACGAATAGAATCTAATTACCATCAACACCAGCGGAACGATAATGAGCATGACCAGATCGTAGTAATGATAGAAAATGTACGCCGGTATTTTGGCGCAAACCCATTTTTTCAAGTTCTGGTCGAATGACTTTTCCGCGATAATTAATATCGGCATACTTATTATGAATGAGAGCACGTAAATGACACAGGGAATCCGATGTTTGCAGTGTCCCTTAAAGTCAGCTTCCTCTTTCTCTTCGTGTTCATAGTCCATGAAATAGATGTAAATCCGCCACAACAGCAGATTAATTGGTAAGGAATAAGTCCAATAAAGCATATGATAAAGAGCGGCAGTTCTTGTAAAAATGTCAAAGAATAAAACCGTCTGGCAGGAGCCCCACCTGTAGCCGATTTCAATGGTGATATTGTTGCAATGCATTAAGGCCGCCCGGCTCTGTATTGTTAGCATAGTAGGAATAGTTGAGCACATTATAACAATAATTTCAGGACGTCTTGGGAACTTCGTAAATCCTGGTTTGTAAATAATCCAATTTCCCACTCCATGACTAAGAGTAGTTTCTAATAATAATAATAATAATAATAATAATAATAATAATAATAATAATAATAATAATAATAATAATAATAATAATAATAATAATAATAATAATAATAATAATAATAATAATAATAATAATAATAATAATAATAATAATAATAATAATAATAATAATAATAATAATAATAATAATAATAATAATAATAATAATAATAATAATAATAATAATAATAATAATAATAATAATAATAATAATAATAATAATAATAATAATAATTAATAATAATAATAAAAATAATAAAAATAATAATTACTTATTAAAACAAACAAGAAGATTAGGATCATATAAAAGGAAACCAAGTACGAGAGGATTTCGCTGGCTTTCTCCACATTTTCTTGGAAAAAAGGTTGCCATAGCGATTTCTCCAAGGAAGCCTTCTCGGCGGATACGGTGCTGTTATTGAAAATCGGCGTGACAGTCGTATTAGAATATTTGTTGATTGATTTTTCTAGCTTATTTCCCATAACAAATTGATGAGGATTTCGATTTTGGTGCTGTTATTTACCTAAATCAATGCACATTTGTGCTTGTGATGCTAAATGTGAAATGGGATTTCAGGTGCACGAATTTTATTGGAGGAAAATTTTCGGTTTTATGCTGGCACACTCATTGAAAATATCAAAATTTGCAGATTAAATTTGATATTTTGGGCAATATCTAATAAAGTTTTATGCTATTATTTTTATTATTATTATTATTATTATTGTTATTATTATTATTATTATTATTATTATTATTATTATTATTATTATTATTATTATTATTATTATTATTATTATTATTATTATTATTATTATTATTATCATTATTAATATTATCATCATTATTATTATTATAAAAATTATTATTAATATTACTATTATTATTATTTATTTGTATTTAAAAGTCAATATTTTATATTTTGGAATAAATTTAAAATAATTATTTTAAAAAATTAGTTATCAAAATTAAGATAATTTTTGAAAAATATTTTTACTTTTAGTAAATAAATAAAACTAACTAAAGTGTAAATTCATTTTGCTGAATAAAACTTCCGGTCTGTTGTTATCAAATTCGAGTAAAATTGACGGAGAAAGACAAGCAGTAAAAGGTGAAACATTTCTTGACTCTGCAGTTTAAAAGGCACCTATAAAGAAATTATTGTGAAAACGCAAAATGGCGGCCTTGATTGAAAATATGGCTAAACCAAGGACTCGCCTCGATATTTTTATCAAATTAAATAAAACTTTCAATAATTATTTAATTTCAAAAGTCAACAAAATTCAAAATTATTATCAATGTTGCTAATTTCGTGACGAGAAATAAATCATTAAAATCATAAAATTCTTATCAACTCTTTTGGAATGCAGTTATTCTCAACTTCTGTGGCGCTAAATTTTGCTAATGAATGTCTTATTAACCGATGCAGAGTATAATAAATAGATTGTAAATGAATGAAAAACTTTAAATTGCACTAATTTTGCAGAAAAAAAATTATTTGAATATTTAAATTGCGAAATGCATTTTTTGTATTAAACATGCTTAAGATTTAATTCGAAAATTATACTTGACCAGGTATTTTAAAGATAATTTTCAGAAAAGAATTTTAAGGTCCTTTTTGAACTCAGGAAAGGCTTTTAAAACGATAACTTTTGAGGCTTGTATTTTTGACTATAACGTTATCTTTTATGGTGGTTTTGATGTTCTTCAAGATTTTATTTTTTTACTGAAATCGCAAAAATTAACATTGAGTAAATTTGTATCTAAATCTACATCAAATATTACAATTTTACTTTCTTTAAAAACGAGAAAATCTTTTCTAAAGTTTAGAATATAAAGTATTAAATTAACGAGTTTTAGGAAGGCCAGATTTTGTATTAGATTAGTGTATGGATGGCTTCTGCGGTATAAAGCTAACTACGCCATTAACTAACTCTAATTATTTTGCACTATTTACATTATAGAATGTAATTAAGAGTGCTCAAAATTTATATGAGATCATTTCTGAGAAAATAAACAAATTTAAACAAGCACTTGAAAAGGCAGTGCCAAAAAATCATGTTAAATTTAAAATAAAGTATTGATTGATAGTCTGAAAACAAATGACAATAAATGAAATCGAAAATGCAAATATATCAATGAAGAAAAGAATAAATATATTTTTGATTATTTGATTTAGAATAAATTTAATTAATACAATAATTGTCAACCGCTAGCATCCAAATCTAAGTCCAATCTGTGTCAGTGAACTTTGACTAGTCTTATTCGTCTCCAGGATTCGACGTATCCGTTTTAGAATTCGTTTCAAAATGACGTATTTTAAATATTAGACTTCTTAGAATGAAAATCGCTGCTGTTATATTAATTTGGATTTTTCTCAAGTTTTCCAAGGCTGGGTCATTGTCAATTTCAAAGATTTCCCCATTCCCCCATAATATCCATAAACATTTCAACATCACTCTAAGCTATTCTAATGAAAGCTTTGGGCTGGGTGACACGTTGGTCATTAGAATATCAGACAAATTCGGGAATAAATTTGACGAAGCGGTCTTCGATTATGGGGTTAAAGATGAAATTGGTGATACCTACTCAGGAGAATTTATGACTGTTTCCAAATGGGAAAAGAACCCCGTCGAGAAAACCCTTTCGGCATCTTTATTTTTCAATAAAAGATCTAACAGCCAATTTATTGAAATTCTTAATATTCAGCTGATTTCAAGTAAGTTTCAAAACCTCTCTCAGGAAAACTACGGAGAGTCTATATTAGTTTATCGCTCAAAAATTGAATTATTATCCCCCACAAAACTCAAATTGACAGTAAGTAGTGTAGACGGAAAGGTAAAAGAATTTGAGGAAGGTCAAATCGGAGTTGCAAGCTGTAGACTCATTGGTGGCACTCAAAATACACTTCCGGTTTTTATAAATATCAAAAACTTTACAATCAAACGTAGCTCACTGATACTTGAAAAAACAGAAAGAAAGTTCGAATTCCTCATCTCAATTGCTGACCATATGAAGGAAATAATATGTAAGTCAGGAAACAATATTCAAAAAGCAAAGGTAAAAGTATTTCGTAAGAAATTTTCAGTTTTTTGTGAATTTGAACTTTCAAATTTAGATCCGCCAACTAAAGTTAAACTTGAACCGGAATTAAATAATAAATTTGTCAACAACACCAAAGTAAGTTGTGGTCATTTAAATGGCTATCCGATTCCTGTTGCGCAATGGAGATTAGTACATGGACCCTCTAATGCTAGCACAATGTATGAAATAACTCAAGGAGGACAACATTTAAAGGTTACAGTTCCAAGATTAGATAATTCAATTTGGAGTTTTAATTGTTCGGCAAGAAACTCTTTTTCAAACTCCATAAAATGGTTTAATAAAACTGTTACATTCTTTATAATTGGTAACCGTTTATATTATATTTATATTATTTATTATAAAAATTAAAATATTCAGCCTCATTCATAAAAAATCTGAATTTAAGTAATCAAAGATTGATGGAGATTTCCTAAATATTTATTTATAAATATTGATCTTGATAACTGTCGACAAAAAGAATTGATTAATATCAATGAATACAATTGCTGTCTGAATTTTGTGTCCATAAGTGGATTTCAAGTTCTACTTAGATTTTGTTCGGATCTTGGTTTTCAATTTATCTTATGGGTGTAATACCACGTACATTGGATAATGATTTGTTCTAAATAGTTTAAAGTTCAAGACGAAGTACCTGACAATGACTGTTAATCAGTCGAAATATATTGTAGCTGAATATATATTTTGGATTGGTGTTCTCTTTAATTTAGTTCTTTTGCCAATTTTGTGTGATTATGTTTTATCAATCACAATAAATGTTCATGTTATATATTCACATTCGTGCACCATTTACAAAATGAATCGGTTTGAAGCAAACGATTTAGGCGTCTTATAGAAAATACAACAATATGCAATTAACTCACAATTGTGTATTCATTTGTCATTTTAACGTCGATAGAATTTCGTTTAATAGTAAGTTTATAAACTTTCTTTCACTGAATTTTATAAAATCTTTCTGAGACTTGGAAACTACACTTGGACTAATTTCACAAAACGTTTTTGCAACTTACATTTCAAGAAGCATGCACATTTTCCATTTATATAACAAATATTGTAATTCTCTTTACCCCCCCCCTTTAAAAACAATTATTATGACTGGACTATCATATTTTCTAGATTGTATGTAAGCAAAATTAAATAATTTTTAATTTTAATCATAGAAAATAATAAAAACAAACAAATAAATTCGGAAAATATTAAACCAATCAGAAAACCCGAAAATTCAACCAATCACAACGAACTATTGTTAATTAAAAATACTATTGAATTATTGTCTGTAAACTACTTAAAACTGACAAAGGTTACCGAAAAGCTAATAACGGACAATAAAAACTTTTCCATGGCCCTGAAAGAAACAGGAAAAGCGAATTTGCGACTAAATCGGGAGATTGAGCAGTTGAAAAAAAGTTGCTCTGTTAAAACAAAAAAGTTAAGATCCAACAATAAAAAGGAATTTTTCGAATCAGCAATGAAACGCAAAGACGACTCAATTGAGATCAGAAATCTAAAAGAGGGCTTGGAAGTATTGAAGAAAAAGATCAATGAAATGACAGAACTCATTAATAGAACCCCTCTTGACAAGGCGATTCATGTGAGTAACATTGATTATTTTTAAATTATTATGCAATTCACAGCAACCCCAGCAATTGAAACTAATTCAAACAAAACCTCCCGACAAGACTCAAGGCTATCCCCCATTTAATATCTCTCCAGTAAACGAGTGGAAAATCAACCAAATCCAAAAAAAGCGTAAAAAAGCATTTCCGATTTTCGGGAATTTTTTTTATGCCGATTACAACGCAAACAAAATGAAAATGCTTTTCTTTCCGAATGGCTACCAAACATCTTCAGCTACTCATCTGACAGTGATTTTGCAGTTGATCTTTGCACCCGACATTGACTCCTACAGACCCTTCAAAGGAGACATCATCATCGGCATATACAACAGTCGCAATCAGTATCTCAATAAGATTATCTCGCGACATTTGCTTTTGACTCACCAAGTCGATCGCGCAATTTTCAATTTCAAATACGACGAATTGGAGCTTTCTGGAGTGTTGAAGAGCGACGAAATCATCATCAAATGTTTTGTTAGTGGGAAAGATTAAATAAAAACAGTTTTGATTCCGTAAATCAGCGACAGGCAAATATTTATGTAAATTTTTGAAAATGATGTTAGCAAATGTTTTAGATTTTTAAAGATAACTTGACAGAAATGAAGATTTATTTGTAATTAAATTCAAATAAATACCAAAATAAAAGTTAAAAATTTTAAAAAAATACAAAATTTTAAATTAGCGGAAAACTTTGGTTTTTAATTGGTTGATTTATTTTTGCGGCCGTCTCACGCAAAAACTACATCAAGATAAGATCAAACCTTGGAAGATAAGGCGGTGGGCAAGAAAATCATTTTTATGTAGGGTAACAAAGTAAATGTCTTTTGACTTGCTTCCGATTTATTTGTTTCCTGCTTCACAACGAATTTTACATTTAAAACTCAAAATAAGAATTTTAATTTAATTTAATAAATGTTTTATCAACAAAAACATCCAATTTTTTAATTTTCTCAAAACACAGAGGACCTCAGATGTTGTATTGTTTTGACAGAAATTCCTGAAATAATTATGAAATATTAATTTAATTTTAATTTTAAAATAAATCTTATCAAAATATAATATCATTTACACAAAATTCGGAGTAGAGTTCTCATAATTTAAATATGTTTCCGCATTTTTTTCTCTAAAAATGTCTAATTAAGTTATTATACACCAAGCCACGTTGAGACAAATCACATATAATACATAACAAAATCAATAAATTTATAACATAAACACACCAACTCACCTTGAGGTTGTATGTAAAATAGTCACTGAGACAAACCCTACACTAAAGAAAATCCAAAAGTGAGAGAGAAATAAAATAATACACATTAACACAACCTATAATAAAACATGCATTTAAACTTTTAACATGTAGCCATCCGAAGTTGAAAAAACCACTATAATAAATTAATTTATAGACATTTTTAAAAAGAAAAATGGCGGAAAGTTTTTAATTTAAATTTTGAGGTTTCTCCTAGAAAATTTCGAGTAAATGAGGTTGTATCTTCATAAGATTTACCCTTAAAACTAAAATTAATTTAATATTTCAGACATTTCTGTCGAAAAAAAACAACCTGAAATCCGAAAAAAAGCGTAAATTGTAAATTATATTAATAAGTTTTGGGCCAGCACTGGATTTTCTTTGAATGAATTGGAAATAGATAATTCATAAAAATTAGCAGCGAACGCATAGAACGGAATATTTTCAATAAGAAATCTTCTATTAAAAAGCAAAATAAAAAGAATTATTCACTTAATATAGAAATTGATAAAATAAGAATTAGATATAACAAATAAGATCAAGGTCGAATTTTGTTTAAATGCATCAAAAAGAACACGCAAGGTTAAGGTCACAGAACAGGTATATATACCAATTTATTTTCACATAATTTTAATGCATGCAAACTTTTGTGAGCAAATTCAAGTTTTCTAGCGGACAATCTCAATTATCGACAATTTTTTCATACTGCGTTTCAAGCAATCTCAAGTAAGCTCTACTTGAACTCACCGATGGGGAAATATTTTATTATGAATGATGATGGTTAACTATGATGCAAAACAATGTTTCATGAAATATATGAATTGATAAAAGCGTTATACTATGTTGAAAGTTTTCCGGCCCACAGCTGAAACATAACCACAAGTCAGCAAAATTCATATACTTATCGAGATGTGTAAGTGCGGTTCATCCGCCAATATCTCATGCCCGTGAAGGTTCTGGCGTGCGTAACGCAACAACCCAAACATCAATTCTTGTAGTTTATAGGGGAAGATGAAAGATAGAGAGTAGTCTTTTGGCTGCCTTTTCGTCATTCATCTCCCGAAAATTTGACCAAAAATCACGTTATTCATCGGCTCAAAATCATCCACACCGAGTAGTCCAGTGGGAACTCATAAAATCATAACATCGACATAACTAAACCTTAGGAACAAATAATTGAGGCGAGAGCGAGAAAAGAGCGAAAAATCTTTGCAATGTCGGCAAAAGATCAATTAATTAAACGAATAAATTTAAATTGAATCAAGGTATAATTATCTGCCTTACTATAAATTAAGCGCACAAATTTAAACCGATAAGCTGAATTAAAATATAATTATCTGCCTCGCTACGAATCAAAATAGATAACCCAAATCAGGAATTTCATAAAGTATAATTAACTATCTTAATAAGTCAAACGAGTAAATCATCTTCGTATCAGCCCAAACAGATAATTGAAGTCGATAAGACTCCAATAAATCGATCAATTAATCAACTTAAATTTTAGCCCGAGCATTATTTTAAATTGCATTAAACCTAAATAAGGTTAAAATGAACCGAAATATTCAAATCATGAACATTGACTGGATGATTGAACCGAATAAGGAATAAATATACTGATAATTCCAGACCAAAGGTGTCCCATAAATTAATAAAACGACTAAATCCCGTTAAGGACGATCCGAATGGGTAATTGGGATTAATCGAAATTTTCAAAGGAGTTGATAATAAATTACTTAAATTGAAATTCAGTTCGCGATGTATTAACTGTAAGCCCAACATAAAAGAGGGTGGGACGAACGAACTAACTAACTAACATTAAGGGGAAACCATCATATATTAACCGACGAACACAACTAATTACCGAGTAAAATACAAATAATTTGATATTAGATTAATTAAGACGAGAATTATTAATGTAAAACTACGACAAAGAAAACATCAAATTTGTAACAAGGGCGAGAGAGGTAGGTGAGTTGCAGTAACCGTCTTGGCGAGAAGATAAACGATCGTGGCCACAGAATGTTAACGCAAATCGTAGGAAAGAAGAAATATCGAATGGATTTATAATTCCATATGTCAATACGATCACATGGAAAAATAATTATGTATTTCTTCGATGACGAAATACACACCTACGCCAATAAATATATAGATATTTGCGCAAAGCTCATCTCATTTTTTTGAACAACCATGAATACTCAACCGATTGCAATTCCAATGATCAGAAAATCCAAAAACGACGAAGCGAAAGATGATGAATTCCATAGACGAGACGGGACAAGAAATGCCAACCGGAGAGATCGAAATTATGAGCAAGGTAAAGTTATAGCTTATTTTCTTAATGAGAGATTTATTAATTGATTGCTAGGGACATCTAAATGATAAAACTAGCTCTGACCCAAACGAACTCTTGAATCAAATGTATAGAATCACAAGAAACCAACGATTATGAAATCGACATAAGGAGTTAAATCTTGTGAAATGATAATCTCGGAACACGCCGAGTATGAAAGAGAAAATCGTACATTATGATGAGTTACCCTGATGTTTAATAAATAAATTATCTGAATTAATTTTCATTGAATTGTCTTCGTTTGAATTGAATTTTTATCACACGCCGATGAACAACGATTACAACGAACGTCGAAAATCCGACTTGGATAGAATCGCCCCTTTGAGCATGTACTATGAGTAACCAGAAGGCAACTTAATAATGCCGTCTTAACGACATAATTGATCAAGAATTAGGACCAGTATTTTTTATTTTATCCTTACATTGAGACAGTAGATTAATTCATGATAGCACCGACAAAATGTTATCCAACGGCTGATAAAAGTACGTTAGAGTCATTAAAGTTCACCAAAAGAAATCTTAAGTAATTAACCCTAAATGTAACATGAATAGCGCAATAATTTTTCACGAACAAGATAGGCTGCTTATTAAATTATCATTTATCCACCCATTAATATGATTTTCCGTCATTAATTTGATATTACAGATGAATCCTGGATCGATGCATCCAGAATTACGGTGGGTTTCCCAGCACGAACGGCAGCAACATGCAGACAAGCTATGTGGGACGATGGATTTTCGATCTCCCAGTGCGGGAATCTAGAGAGGGTCGTCTTTGCGACCACGATGAAGTGGACTTACCATATGTGGCCATCAAAAGAGAACCAGGCCGCAATCCAGCCCGTGAAGCCAGACAACGAGCAGAATTTACCATCGCTCGTCTCGAAATCCACACCAATAAACTAACTGGCAGGTGACCATGGCTAGAAGGCGTCTAGCTAGGATAAACACGGACATCGTCGCCGGGAGGATCCAGAGTACAGATGGCTACGCTCCAAATTACGGAGTGTCGTATAAATTAGATGATCCCGCTCTAGTAAAACCAACAACGTCCATGAACGTGGTAGTACCTAGAGAGCTGCTACCGAGTGACATGCAGGACCTCGACGGAAGTTTCTAGAGATCGCCAGAGCATCATATGCTCGGAATCGGTCCAGATTCAACTCAGGCTCATATCGTGAAAACCAAACGAGAAGATAGGAAAATTGTAGTAGAAAATAAAATTAATTAGAAACTCTTAGTATTTAACTCACCAATATATATATATATATATATATATATATATATATATATATATATAAATTCTCGAAAATAGTCACAATAATGATAGGTTATAGAAATCTGGATAGCATATTTAGGTAGAGACCCAATAGAATTATTTTTGAGTCACCTAACCCTAGACAAATAACAACATAAAGATCCAGCAATAAATAATGGGAATTTCATAATCAACTCTGTGAAATTGTTAACGAGTGATTTAATTGTAGACACGGAATTTCTCAAGTCTCTGAGCAAGGAGTTAATAAAATCGCGAAGGGAGAACGCGGAGCTCCACCGTCAGCTACTTCAAATGACCCGCGAGATCCATGAGATACGTGCATCATGGGTGGAACCCACAAAACCAAGGACAGTTTATCAGCGATTGACCGTGGATGCGCGGAAGAAAAGCAATTAGTATAAACCCAAAAAACGCAAATCCGTGGTTTAGAGGTGGCACTGTCGGCTTGCCAGAGGGCAACGCAGTGATCCACTGGTATTCGCGCCAGCCCAGCTAGCATACAGAGAGGCGCTAAGTACTACTCATCCAGCAGTAGCTAAGCGTTCCCAGCGACGCCTTGGAAAGGCGGAACTAGCGAAACGCTTCGCGCTACAAACCAAAATTGAAGTTTAACTGTCTTAACACTTTACTGTGTCGATGTGATGATAAATAAATTACCCTTGTCGTTATTTTTGAGGTTAAATAATTGATTTAGCAAACGAATCTGTTGAATTGAAATGGGTGAGTGTGGTTCGCGTAATAATTAATTCTTGAAAGTATCGGATACATACGAAAGGTACCGAGGTAAAAAATCGCGCGTAGACCTTCTATCGGTAGCGCGTTGGACCCACCATGAGGCCGGGCCTTAGCAGTTCTACAATTAGAGCTCAACTTTGGCGGTCTCATAATCAGTGGTTACAGTTCCAACGTTGCCTAGCAACGGGTAACCATTGTAGGGCAGGAAGGTATGTAAGGGGGTGAGGGTTAGAAACCACTAACCCCACATAAGTTTTAAAAAATAATCATAAACCGAATTATTATTTTGTGTACATATTCAAAGATTTTTTCAAAATATGTATAAAAATATGATTTAATGCAAATTATAATTTTTATAACTTCAAAAATAATTTAACTCATGAGCTTGTAGATCAAAAGTTATAATTATAAGTTTGAATAATGATTTAATTTCCTTGTAAAATCATAATTCAACTCTTAAAACTTTATAACTTTAAGCTTACAACTTTAAAAAATAACTTACTTTGCAGTAATTTCAGAAATGGCTGAAATCCATTGATTTTTTCACAAAAAATAAATTCCAATAAGTTGATTTATGTTTCAACTTGCATTATAGCGGAATTTATCTGAACTTCGCCTGGTGTAGGAGTTTCTCTCAACGCAGATTGACTACATGTTGAAAGTTTGCATGCATATTTTTATTAAGCGTTGTGAATTATTTTTCTCTCGCTGTTTAACTGCTGTAGTGCAGAGTTTATTTGATTACACGTTCAAAAACCAGCAAAGTTGGTATATATTTATGTTATATGATCATTGATTTTTATTTTTCATTATAAAGAATTTATTTCAGTGCAGGTTGGTGTAACAATGAATTTTATAAAAAATGATAAAGGCGTGACCAGCACAGTAATTTATTAGTGAAATAATATTTTTTTAGGTATTCAGAAAGTAATAAAATATTTTCATAAATTTATTTATAAATGAATTTTTAGAAGAAATTTAGAAATTTGTATCCAACTAAAACTTAACAAATCATTTATCAAAAATAAATCATAAATAATTTGAAATTCATAATAAATACGAAATTTTAATTTATTATTATAGAAAATTATTCATAACACATAAAATCACAATTTTTAGTTTGCGTCCTATATATGCAAAAGCTCGCTGTTCAAAATAAGCCTATTCATAACCTTAACCCTAACCTTGTCAATTGCTTTTATAGTTTTTGGATTCCCATTAATTTGGATTACTGCTGGAAAAACAATTTTCCATTTCGGACAATTTATTACCCGTTTCACGAATGCCAGGAAACACATTAAGCTGACGTTCAGCTCGGCGGCCCTTGATTAATGGGTTTGTCGATAAATAGTTTAATTAATTAATTAATTTGTTTTTGGGCTCCCAACCCTTCAATATACTTTATATCAGTCTGATAGTATTTTATTCGTCTTTGCAGTCAAATTTGCCACCGGTTACCACTTTTCCACCCAAAAAATATTGCTTTTTACTTTTTTCAAAATTTTAATTAATTTTAATTGATTTTGATAATTTTAAAATTTTATTATTTTTATTCATGTTTTGTTATAACCCCAACATATCTCCCCCTTTAATTAGAATTCGTCCTCGAATTCAGATATTTTATTTTTTAGAGGGCTGTTAATAGACGCCTTAATGAGCGATTTCATTTTACTTTTTTTTAACATATCTGCCTTTTAAACGGCAAAATATCCTTAAATAAATAATTGTCATTTGAAATTTTCAAAATGGTATTTAAAAATATTCTTATTACAACAAATATTATTATTTTCTGCCACACAAAATCAATTCTCTGTAGTAAATAGTGAACTATAGAGAATATTCAAATGACATTATTTTTATAAAAAAATATTTATCTATGAATCAATAAAGATATCAATGTTTTTTGAGTCACTAATTTACGACACAGCCTTTTTCGCTTGAAAATGAAAAAAATCAGTGGTCAACATTAACAGAATTTTTTTTTATATTACTATAGAGAATTGCTTAAAGAATATAAAAATAATTAATAACAAATTACTAGTCTGAAAAGTAAATTTCAAAACTATTGGGAGAAATTATAAGCCAATTTATTGAGAAAATATGTTCTATCAAATTTGGTATTATTTTAATTGTTAATCTATCTAATATAAAATTTGTTCTTTGGAAATTAAAATTTGTTTTGATTTTTATTTATTACTACATTATTCTGTCTATCGCAGAAATTAAATTTCAAATTTCAAATTTTTCCCATTTATGGGGTAATAGATTGTTTTAATTCCCTTTAATGGGAGTTTGATGGCAATTTATCTTTCGTGCCCGAAAACTCTGCCTCTTTCAAATTGCCCTAATGTAGTCAATAAATCTATTTGTGAAGAGCACGATAATGGTTCTAAAAGCAGTATCTTTAATTTCGGAGGTTTCGGGAGTGGACAATGATGAATGTGAAGTCATTATTAGAGGTCTTAGTGTAATGCTATTTGGAATATGCCTAAAATATAATAGTGAAACTCCTGGCTTTGATCAATTATTATTTTGAAAAGGTGAAATACATGATTCATTTTGAATAAAGAAAATCGATTTTTGAAGTAATTGGTTGTCGGCTAGATATTGATGCTTTTACTGAATGCCTAAATCAACTGAGAAAATCGGAATCTTACACAAAAGCGACGCGTCATTTACATCCACAATTTAATAGACTGTCGGACTTGTTTTTCGATTATCAATTAACTAGACATTTTAGATCTTTGGAGTGTAAGAATTGTTTCAAGCGTCAAAATTCTAGTAAATTACCTTTGGATGAAATTTTACAAACGATAAGTGAATCTGATTCTCACGAAATCGTTGATAATCGTATGTCTCAGTTTATGGAACACGAAAATGTTGTAATGCAGTATAAAGATCTCATTAAAAATCAAGTAATTTATATCTATTATTTAAATATTTTCCTATTTTCAGTGAGTTTGGGAATATTGTTTCAGTTGTTCTTTTATTGCTCAAAAAATAAGATGTTCCTTTAGGAAAATTACAATATTCTTTGGATTATGACTTCCAGAAAGGATAAGTATATTTCTGTTATTATAATAATAATAATAATAATAATAATAATAATAATAATAATAATAATAATAATAATAATAATAATAATAATAATAATAATAATAATAATAATAATAATAATAATAATAATAATAATAATAATAATAATAATAATAATAATAATAATAATAACAATGTTGATAATAATATTGATAATGATAATGACGATAACAACAATACTGATAACAATAATATTAATAATAACCCAATTGGGAGAAATTTTTTAATTAATTTTTTTTTAAGATTTACTTTAAAATATATATATTAAAATTTCTCCATAATAGAGATTTTGTTTTAATTTTTGTTTTAATGGGATAATCTATCTATAATTTTTATTTTAATTCATTGAACCTGTTAGGTATTAAAAATTATGACATTTTATTAAAATTTGTTTATTTATTTTTTTTTCTCTTTACAACTAGAACAGTAATAACCATAATATTAATAATAATAATACCAATTATGATTACATATAGTAATAATTTTAGTCATAATATTTGGAATTAGCTATCTTTATTGCTATTCATTTGTTTAATTAATTATGATGCCCGAGCAACCTCTGAGACTGTCCAGGGCAGCCAAGCTCCGGTTTCCAGATGTTGGTTGTACCTCATTGTGCTACTCGCACACTATGCATTAATGTAATAATTATACTAATAGTAGTGAATATTTTTTTTTTACTCTCTTATTTTTATAAAATAAAGGTTCCATTATATTGACCCACATTATTTTATTATTACGTTATGTGTTTCAGGTTTATTTATTTTTCTTTTATGCCCAAATTCGGTGAGTTTTTTATTGCCTTGATATATATATATATCATTTTATTTTATTTGTTTTTCTACATTTAATTAATTTTTAAAGGTGTTGCATTATATCGGGATTTAATGAAATTGGGGTTTTGGTGTTAAAAAAATATATATAGCTTATTTATTTTTTTTGGGTACTCCGTGATATTTTCGGTCTGGCAAAGACAATCAATGACTTTAATTATTTATTTATAAATACAAATATATATTTTCAATTAATATTTCGATTCAGTTTTATTTCCAATGTGTCCGTTCCACACTCATATTTAACTATGGTTTCCTTCCTCGTATATTTCTTCCCGTTGTATATTATTTCGTCTTTTCTGATTAAGGTATCAATGTCGGTACTGGTTTTTGGCTGTTCCACTTTTTAGTATTGGTTTGCATTTATTGAACGGTACTGGTTCTATTTTCGTTTCGGCTCTCTGTTCTACCATTGTGCTGGTGTACTGGGTGTAATTAATTTGTTTAAATCTGTGCAAATCTTATTCAAACCTATTTCCCTCTATCAAAATACCTTCTTTTCCTAGGGTCTATGCTGTCTCACCCAGACGCCCCACAATTTTAATCCTACCACTATATACCCATGAGCAAGCTCATGTTGGTACTGTATATAGCAGCTGAAAAATCATGAGCAGGTGAGCTCTATTTCTAGAACTACTCCTCATGATATTTTCACTTTCGGGTTCCTGACTGCCGATGGAAGGTCTTACGTCTCTTTCTATCTATACACTTGTCCATACTCATCTATTTCTACAATTCCTATATCAATTTGTCATCATTACTGTTTATTTATTAAAATATTTTCAAAAATTTGGGCAGCGTTCCGCCCTTATTTTATGGAAAATTCCTTGTTTCATACAAACGTTAGTCTATGGTAAATTGAAATGAATGCATTATCATAAAGTCATTATTTTAGTCCAACAACTCATATTTGCTTTCCTATGGTCGCCACAGTTACCACCATTCGTAAATCTTTATATTATCATCTCACAGATCTATGCCAAAATGTATCGTTTTATTTTAATTTTCCACCGCGATGATTATCAAACAATGTACGTGATTTAACCCTACTTTATACTTTCGTTGACCTAAATTTCTATCACTAGTCGTACCCTTGATAATATAATGAACGGCAGGAGTTAAATTAAAAATTCAATTTTCCTACTTAAACATATAATAATGTTATCCCTTTAATTATGGCGATCTTCCCGCAGTTTACCCTCTTACCGCTCCGACCAACATCGCAATGGCCGCCACGGTGAAGTACGACGGCGTCCTACTCCGCGATCAGTGTGACAAAACCTGACCATGCCGGCAGACACCGAAGAGTGGTTAGCGACAAGGCAACACATCAACATTCCTCAAAATCAACTGAGGAAATTGAATATTGCTCTACCACTTTCCACAAACTAATATAAGTAAAATGAATATTAATAAGTTAAGGGGGACCTGCCGAGCGATGCCAAAAGACATCGCGACCATCCAGAATAAGTTAAATTAAACAAAACATTAACTTAGAAAAATATATTTCTACAAAAAACAATACTTACGATCGACAAGTTTGTCAGTCAAGCATCCAAATTTGAAAAATTGTCATACATCGGCATAAACATTGACTAAACAATTGTAGTCTAAAAATTTTGTGTCAACAAAATGTCTACCAATGTCTAAAAATTATGAAAATAACTGCTGTATATATAGTCATTTCATGCCTGGGTGCGACCAATCAGAGTATTTTGAGCCTTTTTCGGCTATTTTTCGGGGGTTTTATTGCTTTAATTTTATTTTAAATATTTTATTTTTCTCCTTATTTTTTTCTATTTTTTGATATTATTTTCTCAATATTTCGTAAATTTTTATTTTTTTATTATTTAACCATTCTTTTTGATTGTTTCTCTTTTTACCCTTTGATATTTAAATTTTTGGTCGCCGCTTCCGCCTATGTATTTTCTAAACCTTCTTTTGAAAGGTTTTGGCGGTTTTATATTTGAATTTTAATATTCTTTCTGCATCTGTAGGTTTTTTCATGGATTTTAATTAATTATTTGTTTTATTTAATTTTGTTATATTTTTATTTTGTTTTAATTAATATGTTTTATTTTATTTTTGATTTCTGCTTGCGGTACGTGCTTATGTTACAGCAGCCATATTGACAATTTTCAAACCTCGTTAATTACTTTGTTTTAATTTACACAAATTTTTTCATTTTTGTTTAAATTATAGCTTGTAGCCCAACAATTGGCAGGAAAAACACTAAAATCTCTTCCGTCATACCCTTTGAAGATTGTGTTGCCATCTGATATTCTATTTTCACCTCCATTTGCATTACTCCATCTTCCTTGCATTCTACTTGACTAGTACTTTCTTGACCTCTTGATTCATATTCAGTCAATGAATATTTTTTGGAAATTAATTTTTGTGGTCATTTTACATGACCCTCCCATTGGTTTTCAACTGTTTTATATATCCGTCGAATACTTTTTGGATCTTTCTTTGCTGAGTGGAATGCTGTTTGCGTTTTTTACCCACATATTTCTTCTGCCAACGTTTGGAGTTTAAACCATTGTCCTTTCTTTGATATTCCCATTTTTCGAAAATTAATTCTGCATCAAGATCTCTAATGCCATATAATTTTACTACCCAAATTTTTAAATATTGCAGTTCGGCATGTAAGTCATGCCCTACCAATATCTTCCCAACTATTATTTTCTGAATCTCCCGCATTTCCGTATATTGATCCAGTTGATTTCTGGATGCAGCTTATTAATGCCATGGAAAAATGATACATAGTACTGGATCCTCATCCTTGGTGTGATGTAAACGTCCTTCAGTACCTTTCCATCATAATTTATTATGGCGATTGATAGTGGAATCATCTCGCGTGTTTCTGAAGTGCCATATTCGGCATCGATGAATAAAATTCTTTGACGCATTTCGTCGAGGGTCATGTTTTTTTCAGAAATGAATGTTTCTGTCGCAGCATTTCCTCGTTGATTGATATGAATCCTGGTTCATCTATTATTGGTTCATTTTTTGGAACCTCGTTTATTGCGTTCGAAATCCTCACTTCTACTACTATTGTGGCTTTGTAGTATGCTGCTCTAATTCTCATCTGCCGTCGTTCCTCTGAAATTGTCCTCGATGTAAATCTTTGTGCTTCATTCCATATTTTCCATCTATCATACAAGATCTCGATTTTTCCGTCGATAATGTGCATCCGATATTCGTTTTCAGCTTTTGTTTCAATCACTTCGGCTAATTTTAACCCGGAATTCCTCTGAACAGTAAATAAGAATATCTTCATTTTTCTGACAACCGTGCGGAACCAGTTTTGGATCAATAAGTTGTTTTCGATCGAAAATCTTTTTGGATCTCCATAATTTTTCTTTAACCGATGAAAATTGTCGTACATCATCCTTGTGCTGTTTTCCCATCGCTCCATTTTTATAAAGACTTTAGAGATTAATTGTTGGATTTTATATTTTGTGTGATCGGAGACCGTCGGTAAGCACCCGAAGGGTACCACCTTCGATCCCGATATAAATAATAATATTTAATAATAAATTCTTACCGTTTTAAATTATTTTAATTATACTAATTTATTTTTATTTCACTTTTAAATTTATACCACTTACTCTTATTCAAACAAATTTTATTTTCTATCCCCTTAACCCCGTTATCCAATCATATTGCACTTGACTTTCACATACAAAGGATACCCTATAATAAAAGATTCACATCAATCAGAATATATATATATATATTGTTGGGCCAGAACACAAACGGCCTTGGAAAATGTTTAAATGGATCGGTAACACACATGCAAACATAAACATGCAAATTTAAAATAAACCTATTAAAGCATCAATTAAACCCTATCAAATATGAGAAAAAGAGAATTACATATAAAATAATAAACATAAAAATAAATTAAAATAATAACAAAATGCAACAAGATCCGCACGATACAAATACAAATATAACATGAAAACCCAACAAATTCGACTAAAAATTGATAAATCAATAAAAGTTCATGAAAATGAAATTTAAATCAAAAAAATTTGAATTAGAAATAATTCAGTAAAGATTTTAAATAAAAAATTATCAAAATAAATTAAAAAATAATAAAAATAAAGATTAGAATACACTAGAAAATAACAAGGTCGAATTTTGTTTTACTACATCAAAATTAACATGCGAGGTTAGGGACAGAAAATAGGTATAAATACCGATACATTTTCACATAAAATTTAACACTTTTGAAACGAAATTCTAACTGTTTTAGAACCATTTTTGAAACCGTTTTAAACTTTTATCTATTCGAATTTTTAGGTGAGAAATAGTTTATTTGGACTCTCTCTCCACGTCACATCCTTGCAACCTCGGTAGGACGTGGGGGGAGATGTATTTTTTCTAATGAAAATTTTTATGGGAATGGATTGTTATGGTAATTCTGTGTTTTACTTTTAATATACATTAATAAATATTTATAATGTTTAAAATTGTGTTTATGCATTTAACTAATTTATTTGTCGAAATTTTTCCGGCCCACAGCCAAAACACATCGCAAGATAGTAAAATCTACATATAACCCAGACTCGTGTAAGTGCGTGGAATATCGCCAATGATCTGTGCCCGTGAAGACCCGGCGTGCGGAATGCAGGGGTTGGAACGTCAATATTATCCCATATAGAAGAAAAGAAAAATAAGGAAGAAGTCTTTTGGCTGTTTCCTCGTTTCTCATTTCTGTAAATTCGACCTAAAATATTTTACACACGGCTCAAAATCATCACACCGAGTAGTCCAGTGGGCACTCATTAACTGTAATATAAACATAAAATGCGTCTAAGGCTTATTAAAGGGAAAGGGTACGGGGAATAAATTAACATGAAATCGTTGATATGAATAAATTAATTCTTTGTTACGAAATAAATTAAAATCGGTGATATAAATTTACTTAATAAATCTAACTTGACTATAATGTTTTAGTTGTTAATCACTATGGTATAAACTACTGATAAAACACTAAAATTAATCCTAAACCCGAGACTCGACGCGACTATCGCCCCATAAATCTAAAATCGATGAAAATTTAAAAGGAAAGACCATAAATTTATATTGATATTACAAATTTTTCATAAATCGAATTAAATACATAATAGTAAGTTTACCACTGATTTGCCCTGAATCTATGATAGCGACTTTGAGCAAACTTTAGATTAAAATACATCCTCCAATTATAGCAAGCACAAGGTAAATATATTTTTTCAGCGGACAACCCGATTAATATTTGGACCCATTGTTGACATCCATCAGTATAAAGATAATAAAATGCGATGCCCTAAATCACGAAAAGCCCTCGAACGAACGGGTAATCTCCAAGAGTTATGGATGGAGTTATAGAGCGTCTCTAACATTTCGATAAAAATCATATAGAGTAATTGAATCACTAACCTACTCGAAAAACTAAAATTCATAACTAATCCCCAAGCATGAACACGAAAATCTGATTCAAATAAAGTCCGGATTGACAAACCTCCCAACGAAATAAGCATATGGAAATCCACAAGACATTAAATCCAGGTTGAACCAACCATTAAATCCCCTTAAATAAATTAATAACGACTCAACCAAATAGAACAAACCTACCCAAATTCCTCAACGCAGAAAAATTTAGAAAAATCGGTAGCATACTAAATAAAATGAAAATATCAATTGTAAACCAAACAAAATTAAAACCTGAAAAATCGATAACGACTATGACCAACCGGAAATCGTAAAACCTAATTCATAAATTATTCAATCTTCGAGATTGGATTAACATAAACAATTTTTCGTACCAATGTGTGGTATATCAGCGGAAGCACACGCATCTATCTTAATTTGTATAGTTGGATTTACATATAGACAATTATTGATTCTAACTTATCATCATCGTTGGAATATGGATCAAACAATAAGAGGAAAATTACCAGGGGAATCAAGTCCGCCGAACCAAGGTAGTTTGTAGAATTTCATTTTAATTATTTTGCTAATTTATAAATCTTTGATAAAAGGGGGGTGGCCATTGTAAATTTTTCATAACTTCATACATGAGTTAAAATTAAATACTTGAAAATGCAACCTATAGTATTCATGAACATTCAGGTACCAGAATCCACAAGTCTTAAACTAATGATTAATTTTGTTTCCTCACGAACCTCAAAATAACTAATCAGGTGTATTTGGGAATATGAGAATTAAAGATCACGCATTTCAGCAAGAATTATCGTCATCTTATGAGCCATAAATCAATAATTGTGGACATCGCTTGGACTAAAGGTTGTTAATTATTATGGAAAAATTCTATTGTTAGATTCAATCCGCAAGTTGCGATAATCTCCTAGATAACCTGCGGTAATTATTCCTGTTTCCACGAATATCAAAGTATATTTTATCTCATTAAATTAGAAATCAGGAATTTTCATTATATAAATATCAATGGATTTGGTACTCATAGTATAAATTTTAAAGCAAATTCACGTCTCCTTTGCCTAAACTCCAGACCGAAAAATAAACTTTTGTTTCCTTGTAAACCCTAAGCAGACAGTTATTAAATTACCACAGATGACTTGGATAGGCCTATAGACACGTGTGTGAGGCATAAATAGATCAATATTTGTATTCAACTTTTCGTTACACCATAAGAGTAGTGTAGATAGTCCATCCACAATAATTACACGACGACAAATATTATTTTGACGTTAATACGCCAAGTTACGATTAAAATAAATTATTTTTAGATTACGTTATGTCCAATCACCTAACTATAATGATATTTTAGAAGAGCCAATGCCTCTCGAATGGATACCCGCCCATGTGGCAGAAGAATGGCGTCGGGCTTGGAAGAGAGCACGACCGACGGCAATCCTCGAGGAGCCTCAATCCAAAGGGCCACATCCGACCACTTGGCAGATACTGGGCCTGGAAAACGACCCCCGCAGGGTGAACGAGCGGAACTGCCAGCAATACCCTGCCGAGGAAATCCGAGACCACGCGCGGAACCTCCTCGCCCAGTGGGAGAGGATTCAAGAACAGGTTGATCTGAACGTGGTCAAAGCCCGGATGTACCTTGCAAATGTCGAAGAGGACATCTTCGTCGGGCGCATCGCGGAGACCTATCCGACTCGACCGGTCCGCAATACCAGGCGACCAGTAGCTATTATCCCAGGCTACTCCCCGGAAGAAGGGGTTAGGAAATTCTTTGAGGAACCCTGATTCCTCGGACAAAGGAAGCATAGACAACAATTTGTATCATCAGTTTTATTGAAATTTAAAATTTAAAATGTCGTTCGTTTTAATTTTCTTTGAGTGTAAACTCATTTTTGTAACTATGTTTTGTAGTAATCAGAGTTTTGATTTATTTAAGTCAATAAAGAAATTAAAAGATTTTTATTGTATCGATGACAACTGCTCAACTATTACAAACCGAATTAGACCATGCTAGATGTACGAACGCGAATCTCCTCGACCAGATAGTTCAAATAACTCGAGAAGCTCAGCAAATCAAGTCAACCTGGTCGGACCCGAAAAAGACGAAGGCTCTCTATCTCAGGCTCACTGCCGCTCAAAAGGGTTGGGCGGAGGAGCAACAACTCAACCAGAGCCTCCGCACACAAATCAGGGGACTAGAAGTCGCCTTGGCAGCCTGTCGTGAAGGAGAAGCGGTAACGTATCAGCTTATCTTCGCCCCGTCACAGTTGCCGTACCGAGATCCCCTCAACAATGTCGCGCAAACTACAACGCCATCAACCGTTCCATCAAGTAATCGTCGGCCAGGACGCAAGGAGCGTGCCCGACGCAGAGCCGCACGACCGTCAAACCAAGCATATTAACTCACTGATACTGTATACGTTTTTAATCCTTTCTTGTTCGAATAAATAAATTTGTAATTATTGTTAATCAAACCCCAAGTAACAGGCTACAAGTTATGATTTGCAGGAGATCATCATCATGAGTACTCGCACCGTATCCCCGAACCATCGTTCTATCTCTACCGGTTAATATAGATCTGATTTTGAATTTTCTTACACAAGGGACAGAGTAAAGCGAGCATAGGTCTGCCATCGACAGCTCGTTGAACCCGAAGGTTGACCGAGCAATTACAGTATTAGTAATAGTGCTCACTTTTTGCGGACAATCCACCCACTCGAACACATTTCCAACGTTGCCTAGCAACGGGTGCCGAGTGGTAGCTAGAAAGCATTTTGTATGGCGTTACGGGGGCAACAATAAGACGATTTAAACAAGTAACGAAACCCTGTAACCCACCAATATATATATATATATATATATGAAAGATATAATGTCAATATAAAATAGGCAAGCAATAATCAATTGTATCTCACTAGACGAATGTTTCTCGTACACGATCCCCGCAGGTTTTGGTCGGTCGATACGATTGTGATGTTTATTTGTCCGAATAAGTTTTGAAAATTTTATCATGTATATGACAAGAATGATAATAGTTATTGTCATGATCAAAATTTTGAAGAATGTCCCAGCATTACCGATTTGTAATGTCGGTTTGGTTGAATACTGTTTTGGAATCATTAGCTCGAAATATAGTTGTCATACACAATTGAATATGATTTATTATCGTCTGTTTGGCTTCTACATGCTTTGGTTGAAGGATATGCTTGTTTGATTTGCATTGGTAGATTGGATCTTTTGTTTGTTGATTTACTGAAACTTTGAACATCTTTGTTTTCGACGAATGTTTTTTGCCAACTGCTAGTCTGATTTGTACGTCGATAGTATTTAATTTTCATGTGCACCATTTTAATTTTGGATAAGAAATTAAGAGTTTGCCAGTTTTGTTTGTCGTTCAGTAGAGCCTGAATTTTCCCATAATAGTATATCATTATTTTCTGATTGATGTCTAGATTGAAGACATCCATAATTGTCTGATTGAGGTAATGGAATACAACTCTATTGGTTTCGTTTATCAAATGAATTGACTGTTGATCGACATATACATCGACCCATTTATTATCACTAAAAGTGCAATTTGCCTGAAGTAATTTTTCATAATAATGAATCACGATTTTATAAGTTTTATTTAATTTCAGATTAAAGTACTTTACAAATGGTTTTCTCAGATTGAGGGTATCGATTAAATAGCTTTGAAAAATCACTTTGACTTGTTGGGTTTCATCTGGTTGCCAATATATGTTAATTCCATTTATAACGGTTTCACTTCGACGTGGCTTTTGATTTTTTTGTGTCCACACGCTTAATCTAATTAAACTATGCAGTTTTCTTACAAAATCCTTTCGAGGTTCATATTGTTTTATCAGCCAGGGATATTTAAAATTCATAGTTAAATCCCGTGCAATCAACATATTTTGATGATAACCTAGTTATTTCGGGGGTTCAAAATAACTCACAAGATTATCAATTTTGATTTCTTCTGATTCTTTACAAAAATATAACCATACGATTTGAGTAAGAGTTTAATATGTATGAATATTTTCAAGCACCTCAATCTCCGTTTTGGCATACCTTGGCATGACTTCTGCCTCGTTTGAACAAAATTGATTAAGTATTATTAATGTCACGAACAATACTTTATTCATATAATTCAATGGTGTAGGGTTTTTGTAAATTTTTGTATAATATTCGGCCCATCATTTATTTTAATATTTCACTTCACCCTCTGATTGAATCTTTTTACAACGATTCGCATGCACCACTATTGTTTCTGCCTTTTTGTTTCTGATCAGTCGTAACTTTAAGTTGGTTTCTGTTGTATCACATACAGTATACGGTCCTTTGAATGGTCTTTGTAATTTTGTTGACAGTCCATTTGTTGGTTCGGGTTTGTTTAAATGTACTAAATCTCCCACTTTTGTGCCATGTTCATGCTCTCGTTTATCATACTGGTCTTCTTAACTCTCCTGATTGTATTTGATTTTGAGTCCTGCTTGTTTCCACACTGATTCAGTCTCTCTTGCATCATAGCTTTATAGTCTGGAACTTCCATACATTGTGTGACTGGAGGTTGATATTTCAAATCAATTGGCATGTTGTTTCGTATCAGATACATTAGATAAAACGATGTTTCTCAAGTACTTTCGTTTACTGAATTTCTGTATGCAAATAGACATGGTTTTATAAATAGGTCCCAATCTTTTTGGTTTCGATTTACATAAGACGATATCATACTAATTAAGGTACCATTAAACCTCTCAACTAGTCCTTCTGTTTGCGGGTAATACGGTGACGTACTAAGTTTTAGAATCCAAAATAATTCCGTAATTGATTTAAATAGATCGCTCTGAAAATTTGTACCTTGATCAGTTATTAATTTATTTGGTGAGTCACATCTGAAATTAATATTCTCAACAAATATTCTAGCAACTGTTTCTGTTTTCTGATTCTGCATTGCGTAAGCTTCCGGCCATTTTGTTAAATAATCACAGAAGACTACAATATAATTATTACCATTTATTGTTTCTGGCAATGGTCCGATGATATCCATTGCTGTCATTTCCATTGGTGCCGACGGAATTGGCATTGGTTACAAGGGAACCTTGATTTTCTTTCCCGTATTTCAACGAGTTAGACAAATTTTGCAAGTATTGCACCACTGCTTTACATCTCGTTCCATTGTTTCCAAATGATATTTTAATCTCAGTCTAGAATATGTTTTTCTGGACTATAAATGTCCACCAAGCGCTAGATAGTTATATGCCAATAAAAATGTTTCTCGATTTTTCGTCAGTACTACATACATTTGAGCAGTCCTTCATGAATGACATATTTATGGTTCTCTTCCATCACATGCTTCCAATCACTCTCCTTTTTGATCGTAACCGCTTGCTTCCGTAATTGATTTACTTCCTCATCTTCTTCTTGATTAGTTTGCAGTTCTTTCATATTGCATACCACTCTCATTACAGCGAATATTGTATTTTCGCACTTTGTTCCTTCCTCAACTGGAATACGTGACATGGTATCCGCGTTTGCATTAGCTTTTCCTGTCAGATATTTAATTTCAAAATCGTATTCTTGTAAGGCTTTAGACAATCTTATTAATTTGTTCGCCAAATCTCTATGTTTCATGAGTCACTGCAATGGATTGTGATCTGTCAATACTAAAAACTTTCTGCCAACTAAACATTGTCGAAATGTAGTTATGCCATATACTAATGCTAAAGTTTCTTTTTCTATTGTAGAGTAATTCTTTTCGTGAGATTTCAATGTTCTACTTGCATAAGCAATGACGTGATCTTTTCTGCCTTTAACTTGTTGTCCTAAAACTGCACCCAATGCAAAATTACTGGCATCGGTCATGACGATAAAAGATTTTTAAAACCTGGGCATCTCAAAATTGGCTGCTTTGTCAGAATCTCTTTCAATACATCAAATGCTTCTTGTTGGGACTTTTTACATACAAATTTACTTTGTTTTTTCAGTAGTACGTTAAGAGATTGTGCAATATGAGAAAAACCTTTAATTAAATTTCGGTAATAGCTTGCCAATCCCAGAAATTGTCGGATTTGATCTATATTCTTCGAGACTGAATAATCTCTATTTTTTATTACATTATCTGGGTTTGGCTGTAATCCTTTACGAGAAATAATATGTCCTACATAAACGACTTCCGATTTACCCCACTCACATTTTGAGGGTTTTATTTTTTGATTGGCTTTTCGCAGTCTTTTGAATACTACTTCGACCTCTATTATATGTTCGTCGAAAAACGTTGAAAATACGATAATATCGTCAATATATACCAGTGCGTGTGGCAAGTCTCGTAGAATGAAATTCAAACCTCTCTGAAATGAAGCTGGTGCTCCCGTTAACACAAATGGTAATACGTTAAATTCATGGTCTTTTGCCATCTGAAAAAGCAGTTTTTCGTTTATCTTACTCTTTCGCTTTAAATTGATTGTACCCTTTATTTAAATCAATAACCGTAAAAAAATTTGCCTCTCCCATTTGATCGAACATTTCCTTCAGGACTGGTGTTGGATACGTATGTTTTCTTGTTACCTGATTTAACTTTCTATAATCCACACAAAATCGCAATTCGCCATCTTTCTTTTTAACGACCACAATTGATGATGAAAATGGTGATGAACTATCTCGTATCAATCCGAAATCTTTCATTGGTTTAATTTACCTGTTACTCTCCTCTTGATGTACATATGGTATTCTGTATCGTCTCAATTTTATTGGTGTTTCGTCCAGTAAAGGAATTTCGTGCTCAATGATTTGAGTTAAACCAAAATCGTATTCGTGTCTTGCTAATACTTCTTGATATTTATGTAATAATTCCACAAATCTTAGTTTTTGACTTTCTGTTAAATCGGTACTGTTGACTCGCGGTTCTTTATAGATCTTTATATTTCTAGGTAATTTTCGCCTTTCTTCGTTTTTCATTTTCAATACCTTTCCCAATTTTGTCTTTGGTTTTAACTGAACTGGTTTGTTATCACAATTAACTATTTTCACTGGGATTAATTGGTCCTGTACTTTTGCTACTTCATCACACATTGGTGTATTTTATTTCTCAATTAATATTTGACTCGGTTCAAATATATATTCCTCATCTGACACACTCGCCACATTGGCATAATAAATCACCTTTGAATTTGCAGGAACTTCTAAAGTATGATTTAATATTACTTTTCGGTTTTGTGCACAATTTCATTTGTATTACTGTTAGTTAAATTCCATGTAGCCAAATCTAACGAGACTCCTTCTAATTGTTCCATCACATCGATACCGATTAGTAATTTTGTCGGGCAATCTTTCATAACCAGCACATGGCGGGTTATTTCTCTATTGCCAATCAATATTTTACATTCAAGTTTACCCAATATTTTTAAATGATTCCCCGACACTGATGTTACCATTTCATTAGTATCTTTTATTCTCATTCTCTCTCTGATTGTTAATACCTTGGTGGATATGATTGTATAACTAGATCTTGAGTCTAGTAGAGCCTCCACTTTACGCTTATTTAATTGCACAAATATACGGGGTTGTTTTCCAACTTTGGATATTGTCATAAGCAAATAATTACATGGTAAACCCAGCATGTTTTTCCTTTCAATGTCAGCAGTCGACGGCTCAACATTTTCTGGTTCAAGCTTAATATCACTAAGCGGTATCATTTCTTTTAGCTTAAGTCCTGGATAAACTGGAGCTGTTGGTGTTAATGTATCTGAAAGGTGCCATCTAGAGAGCATGTCTATCCCACAAAGTTTTGGCATTGGTTCTAGCAGAAATCTAGATTTAGGTTCAACTTTATGAGTGCCAATTATTATTTTATTTAAAAATGATAATTTGTTGTCTCCACTATTACTGTTCTTATTCTTGTTTTCGGTTATTAAATCTTGTTGTGAGTCTTCACTTCTTCGGTCATTTTTGAATCGCTTTTTCACATTTCTTTATACTGGTGATCCGTGATAAAGAATCTAGCTAAAAATGGTACACGTCTAATAATATGAATAATGAATGCACATCGGATTTGGACAAGTAGCTTTTGGTAAATCTTTGTGGAATACAAAACTAAATATAAATATTTCAAACTTTAAATACATGCATTCAATGATTTCAGAAATGAAAGCGAGCAGGATTTGGAGGACGGATGAATGATGCGTTTCGATGTCACGCAGTTTTTATGGAGTGAGGCTTATTTTACATTATATTATTGCAGCTATTTATTTTAAATAATAGTTTTATTAAATAATTTCTTGCCTAATAGCAGTAAGATAAAGAGCTGGAATTGCAGAACTAACTTATTACTTTAAGAACCATATAATAGGAAATAGAAGGAAAAATAAATCGAATTTTGGAATTCCATTATTGACGGAAGTTCAGAGACTTGTACAAAAAGACATCACTCAATGAAATGGCAGAAAATAATAATAAATCTGAAACAATTTCCTTTGGCATGCAAATCTGTGCCTAATTTATTGTGTAATCAATCAAAAAAAAGAAATCTGCAAATACGCTTTATTTATTTCTTAGAAAAATATTTCTGTTTTCAACTTTTCTAATTGCGCAAAATGATTTCCTAAATTTAGTTACCGTTTCCATGACAATTAGGGAAAATTCAAATCAAGTGGAATTTAGTTAAAATAATTTTGACATTTGACGCTTGGCACGACGACTCTTGTGAAATGTGAAGCAAAATATTGATTGAAAATGTAAAGAAAAATCAAATAAGAAAAAATAAGCAATTAGTCAATATGAAAAAAAATCATTTTTTAGTTCAAAATATAAATGATCGAGTTTATTTGGTCAAATGATAGAAATAAGTGAGAAATGTTGTCCAGTACCTTTCAACGGTGATGCTTGCCATACTTGACTGACTTGTTTGAAATCTGAATTGGAATTAACTATGTAAATTATAAACTTATTGAATCATCGGTTAATGAAATAAAATACCACAGTGTAAACATGCCGTGCTAAATATGCTACGTTGCGGTACATTCGTTTCAAATACACAATAAATCTAATTATTTCTTTTGAGCTGGTTTTGCAAAATGTGAAAAGAGATGGACCAAAGTATTTTTATTTTGAACTGCTAAAAGGTAATAAAAATTTATAAATTTGAAAGAAACCAATGAAAAATTACAACGACAGAAATAAAAAATAAAAACATAATAAGTAAAATTTGTGGAGAAAGGTGTGGATTTGGCAGTTACTATTTAGCTGTTTTTGTTTAAAAATATATTATGAAACCGAATAATTAATGAGGTGGTTCAAGGCCGATCTTTTCTTATTTTACTTTCGGCTAGAATAAAGGAAAAAGAGAGATACAGCATAGACATAGCGCCGATATATGAAAACGCCAATCGAACAAAACCTTTATTGAATATTTCGAAAATTCTCTGTAATCATCAGGTAGAAATAAAAACTATATAGACAATAAATTATTTAATTTAACAAATTATCAAAACATACAAAATAAATTATCAATTTAAATTTTTAAAAAATACATTTTATAATCAATAAAAATTTTAAACAACTAAATTATTTTTAAATTTTCAACCAATTCTTTCATAGTTTTCATAACATAATTTTACAACAATATATCTTGTAATAACGACAATACAGATACAATATTGTGAAAACTAATACTAATTAATTCCTTCAGTCGACACTGATCAAGAAATTGAGAACAAAGATAAAGGACAGTCAATGAAATAGATCCTAACCCGATATAAGATGCATTTGAAAGCCACTAATAAATTCAAAACGACTCAGAGATAACCTTAGAACAAAAAATACAAAACAACATTTATAAACCATATTATGTACTAAACATGACAACACAAAAACAAAATTGTGTTCACTAATATTAATAAAAAACCATTAATCAAGAACTTGAGAACGGGAATGACATGTAGAAAACAAAAAAAATGTATCTGTTTGTTCATATTTACTATTCCACAAAACATTACATAAATAGAGAAATTAAAAAAATAAAATAAAACTCTAAAGGAATACAGAGTAAAAATGCATAAAAACTTTGCATATCTTTAATAGTTTCATGAAATATTATCATTTAAACATTTACTCTGCCTTGAGTTGCCTAGAAAATGAAGAAATAATATTGTAAATGACGATAACTACTTTCAATGTTGAATATTATTAGAAATTCCCAAAATTTTAGTACAACAATCAATTAACAAAAATGTGAATCGATATTTTGAGGCATTTTTATCAATAAACAGAGAACGACAACGCAGAAAAAAAGTAACAGCAACCCAGATATCCCCCAGAGAAACAATAACAGAAAATTGGCATTGAATTAATAAATAAAATAAAGCACCAATCCAAAATAGATATTCTACTACAATATATTTTGACAGCTGAACTGTCATCGTCAGGTAGATATGAACTCGGTTATGAATATTTATGTCATCGTTGCTCTGTCACATATATCGGAATGACTGCCCGTCATCTCTGTTCTCAAGTTCTGTCGGTTGAAATAATTTTGTTGGGGTATTACGAAAAAGCACGGTAAAATCAATAAAACACCAAAATGATATAATAATATTAACAATTAAAACAATTTATAATGTAAATCAATAAAATTCACTTTTCGTTATATCAATATAAAAATTTTAAATTCATACTTTTCCTTTTATTGATTACTATAAATTTTCAATAAATATATTGAAAATTTCTATATATTCAATATAGTCGATAACAATATAATTTAAATAAAATAAGGTCTTGTTGAATTTTGATATTTTCAGTTGATTTTTATAGAATAAGTTGATTAAATGTTTGTTAAATAATGTATGCTTGTGAAAATAGTATGTCATTTATCGTCAATTTTAAATGGAAATTAAAGGTCAAGATCCTTGGCATAGTTACACTAAAATTTAATCTTATTAAGTTGGAACTTTGAGCTAGGTTTGTTTACATAACTCTATGTGCAAACATATTTTAGGCTTTTCTAAACAAAAAGATTGAGAGTTTAAAACTGGTAGTGCTGAAAAATATCAAAGATTCTTTTCCTAGGCAGCTTTTACTCATTGAAAAATTTTAATTTTTCGCTAGAAAAATCTAGAAAAGATATGAAAGAATGTGATCAGACGTCATTTTTTTTATTTTTGCCGAAATAGATTTTTGAAAATCTCAAATCTCAGCGCTGTAGCGCGATAAAAAAAGTAAAATTTCACTTAATAATCAATAATTGCACATATAAATCAATAGAAATCCAAAATGTTACCTAAACCCAGTAATTTTAACGCGTTATTAACTGCCAGTAATTAGCCCAAATAAACAAAGACAACCTCGTTCCAAAACGTCAGTGAAAACAAAATTAAGAACGTCGAAATATTGCAATTTTCATGTGATTGATATTCTAATAAAATAAGCATGTTTATTACCTAACGTAACGGAATTCAAAAGCCTCAATGTTTTTTGTGCGGAAGTCCTATGCAATCAGACTGAGAAGCTTGCAGCGTTCCAAAAATATTTAGAAAAAATAACAGAAAATTTTTTTAGGATTAGTTGAATGTTTTCAAACAAAATCAAGCTGATATAGAAACTGGATCTCTCCCACAAAATCAAGAAAACTTGTTGAACAATGCTAAATTTGGTTTGTGGAATTGAAAACATACCTCGATCAAATGATTCAAATCAGAACATGTTTGCTTACACCGTGAAACAAGCCTCGGACAAGTCGAAACTCATCAAGCTATCATTCGGTGCGAAGTTTGGTGAATCCACTGATGTGGTCAAATGAAATCAGCTACTATTTTTATGCGACATAAAGGCAATTAAAGGAGAATTTCTTTTTAGAGACGCTTGTAACTTCAAATCATTATTAAATATTTATAATTTCTCAAGTTAGTAATAACTTAAAGGTTATGAACATACAATTCCGAAACTACTGTTAAACACCCATGCAATGTTAAATACTTTAAACTCCAGTCAATACAGATTCACCGAAGTTTACTGTACTAATAAATTCAAAATACATTTATTTAATCATCTATTCTGAGATATTAACTTAATATGAAAATACTCGAGAAAAGAATCAAATTAAATTATTTTAGTAAATTAATAAATTCATTAATATTTATACGAATTTATCACAATTTGTTGTCATGAAAAATTGAAATATTTAAACAAATGTTAATAGTAAATTATGAGATTTAATTATTTTACAATTAACTATTATTAATATATAAAATTACTATTTAAATTAATAAAAAAATTAACAATTAATATAAATAAAATAATTAATATCTGTCTAACTTTCTGTACTCTCTTTAACTAAAAACATTTTATTTAGTGTTTATATCTATTTTATTTAACTTATTTTTGTATTTGGATTTATGCCAAATAATCTTAACTTATTTTGTTGTGGTTTTTTATAATTTAAAGTATGACTTAATAAAATTAGTCAAAAACCTCAAAAAACTATCTGAGCAGCCGGCTAGATAAGATTGCAAGCTTCTGTTCAAAATCACCCTGCGACAATCCCATCATATCATTCGGGTAGCTTTCAATAAATAACTGTCCAGTTTTGTGAGATTGCCAGACTAAAAATTTGCCATTGTCACGATTTGGATTTGACAAAACATAATTTGGGAATTCCCTTTCAAGACATTTAGTTAGTGCTCCGTATTTATTCATGTCCGTTATAACTCCATTAAGTGGATTCCTATTAGAAATGATTGAGCTATTCCACTGAAATGAATACAATTTAAAATATTTATTATCCACTCTCATAACGAAATAGGCAAAAACATTTTCAATCATTGTAATTTCTTTCATATTTATTCCATTACGAGTTTCATCAACGCTTAATTTAGGAGTGTAACTCATTGAGACATCCACAAAGTGTGAAGGAGTTTCTCCAGCCTCTATTTTGCGTACACTTAGAAATGGAAAGCACGCCTTGATATCATCACTGTTTATTAAGATTTCTTTTGAGTGATACAGAAAATTAGAAATATCTTTGCACTTTAATTTTCCTTGTCCATAATCAACTTCTTGAAACAAATTACCCGTGACAATGTAACCGAATTCTCTATCGAACGGTGAACTGTTAGGTTTTAATCGTATACGACAATAGCTTTTAAGTGAACGACCTTTATAAACAAACTTATCATTTTTAACTTTGATTGAATAATTTCCACAAGATTTGGATTCAATATCAGCAAACTCATCGGGATCGACAATCAGGCCAGACACTTCCTCCGAATCTTCACATTCTTTTATTTCAAATTTCTAAATAGTCAAACTCAAATTTGAAAGTATTTATTGTATTGCAACATACATCTTTCAATACTGAGCATACGTCTTTAGCTTCACTTTCTACATAATTCTCTTGAGTGCTCTCAGCAATTGGTTCAGAAAGCTGCTCCTTTAGACATGAGCAATTATTATTTTCAGAATACGCTCTCCTTCTTGATGTATTTACCAAATGACAAAGCATGGCATTAATCTACCATAATTTGAAATTATCACATCTAATGTCAACAATGGATAAAATTAACAAATATTTTAACAAATATTTTATTATTATTTAATAAAATTTAAATTTATGGAAATCAATTAAATTGAAAAAGTTATTAACAATTGATGGTTTTGTAGCAAGCCATACTTATGCAATTTTAAATTCATTAAATTATATTAAATTGCAATAAATAGTTTGTCTGTGTAATTATAAATTCATAAACAGAAATTTCAATTTCAATAATTTGTTAGTTCATTTTATTCTTTATGACAAATAGTGAAGATTACTACAGTTTTAAAATAATTTTTATTAATTTCTTTTTGTCTCTCAATAATATTATATGTCTCAACGATTCATTCACAAAAAGTAACCAAGACTTATTAATGATATTGTTGGGCCAGCACACAAATAGCCTTGAGAATTGTTTAAATGCATCAGTAATACAGCACGAAAACCCAGCACCAAGATAACTTAAAATACAATATACAACACAAACTAAACACTTTAAAATCTGAGAGAAAATAAATAAATATAAAATCAAAAACATAAAAGTGGTGGGTTATTGGGTGTTGATGTTTATTTAAATTATGTTGTGGTTACCCAGGTAACTCCATATAAATATTCTTTTGCTTGCCACTCAGCACCCGCTGCTAAGCAACGTTGGAACTGTGTTCGAGTGGGTGAATCGTCCGCAAAAAGTGAGCGCTATTGCTAATGCTGTAATTGATCGAACGATTTCTGGGTTCAACGAGCTGTCGATAGAAGACTTGTGCTAGCTTTTGATTTTTAGGTCCCCTTATGTCGTTAATTTTATCATTCGTGCATATCAATTTCTTTAAATAACGTTTAAATAACGACAAATATATATTTTTAAAAGAAAACAACGCATTTGGTACGTGCAACTACATATTTTGTGAACGAAATGATGCATTTTCAATGAGTCGGCTGTACGCTATTTAATATTCGAGCGGCTCGGCGCTTGGCTCGCTCTTTACGTCCGGGTCGATAGCAGCTTGCTGTTGGTGTAGCTCTCGGAGTCGTTGCCGTCTCCCGGTAGGGCAAATACGAGGGGATAGGTCACTTCCGCCCCCTCTTGGCAGGCTGACAGTGCCGCTTCTAGCCCTTTTATCTGGGTCCTCAGGCTTTGGTTTAATTGCCTTTCTTCCATCCAGCCCTTTTGTGCTGCCGTGAGCCTTTGGTAAAGCAGCTTGGCTTTCTTTGGGTCCACCCATGTGGCTTTTGTCTGCTGAACTTCTCTGGACAGCTGGATAATTTGTTCGTAAAAGTTTTTGTTTATTGTCCTTGCGTGCTCCAATTCCTTCTGTAGAATCTTTAGTGGTTCCATCTCTGTAATTAATGCTATCCATTTTCGTCTACTCATCTTGAGTTATTTAATTTATCATACAATTATTTATAGTATTAACCAAACAAACGCAAAAAAAACTCGTGGAAAATGACTAATTATTTATTTAACTTTAACCAATGCACACTAATGTTATGATGAATCCGTGGTCAAACCATTAATTGAATTGGGGACCTGGTGGTGTTTTTCAACACATTCATCAGGGGCCGGCTGAGCGTGAAGGCACTCACGATACACAAAAACCGGTCGTTTTGTGTTCCGAGTACGGCTGGTACTGATCATTGGGGGAATGCTGACATTAGTTCCCTTCTCTCATTAGCATGATCACGAGTGGGGCTGTGCGGCGGTGTATACCCATCGGTATCCGCAATTCTGCCAGCCGCTATGTCCTCTTCCACATTTGAAAGGTATAGCCTGGCCCTGGCTATTTGGAGATTGACTTGACACTGTGGGTCCTCGAGTCGAGAGAGGAGAAATCGTGCCTGATCGTGTATTTCCTGGGCTGGACTCTGACTACTTTTTTGTCTGCCCGCCACTAACGGTTTCTCATTATCTTCTAATGGTTGTAAGGCATTCCATCGGGGCTCTCTCGGTTGGGGCACAGTGCTGTACTTGTTCCGCCAGACTTGTTGCCAGACTTGTCGCCATTGATCGGCAACCTGCGTGAGGACATGGATAAGGGCTCTCGATTCATCTATAATTTGATTACATACATAAATTCGTTGTATTTTTGTCGAAGTAATTAAGACGTTGTCCTGAGGTCGAGGTTGTTCATGGGGTATTCATACCCAAGGAGATTTTATAGAACGAACTTAAAGCTACCGGTTTGCAATTCCTCTGATGGGTTCACCTACTTATAATCTAATTCATAAGATATGACTAAATTAATAGTGTGATTAAAAAATTATCCACTCTAAGTTATGATGAATTGGAATTAAGTATTAACCGTGTGCAGATGTCTGAAATGCTTTTATTTATTTATAAAAAAAAATTATACACCTTTGGTTTAGCTTACTTATCTGTAACCTAGGCACTGAGATTACTGTCACCTACATTGAGCAAGACGTTAACCTTACCCTCAATCACTTCATGACTAGTCTTTATGGGATTTACTAATCAATTACAACAAACCTCATATTCATTCATTCAAATTATCCTTTCACTCTCTGGTTTATTTCATTAAGGTTGTTACGTATAAAAAATACCTGATCGAACGTGAACTAATTTAAAGTAATACTCAAATTAACGAGGTAATTGTGAATTAACTCAATTAATAATAGTTAGAACTAATTAACTACGAAATTTTGCTACCCAAAATGGAGGGAGGATTAAATCCTTCTATTGCTTTCTTATTAATTAATCTCAATTGAAAATTGTTGACTATGAGGAAAATCGAATGCTAATCAAAGGCCATAATTGTTTAATTTAGTTGTAGTGGTATTTTCTATTTTCCATTTTCATTTTTGTCGTTAATCATGGTTAATCTAGCGTGCATTGGTTGTTAATCTAGCGATGATCTGGGATCTGGGAAGATACGTCCAAAAAAAGAGGGGATACTTCATCGTTTGAAATGGTCTACCTTTCAGCGATTCAACATCTATCTTCAAAAATAGTTTAATCATTCTACCGGGTCGTGCCATCAAAAATTCCTACGCAATTCTGTGGTTATTGGTTATATGGTGACGGCGGCTTGGCTCGGTATTGTATATTTGTATATAATCTCTACAGTTTTTGGCACAACCAAATCATCAAGAACAAAATACGCTGGCCTTTCCGATGTCAGATTTGGTATTGCCTAATTCGCCTTGATTATCGTTGTTACTGTCACTGGGGTACCGTGTGGTTGATATTGCCAGATTTTCTAGGCTCGTACAGAATTAATTAGAAAATCTATAAAAAAAATATATTTTACCTAAGGTTTGCATTCTGGGATTTAAAATGACGTCGTCGTCTGAGATCCTGGCCGTCGTGTCTTGATTTATCTGGTTCTCTTGTTGATACATTTTTAATGAACAAAAAAATTTTTTAAGCTTTAACGGTTAACCCAGAACTATTGATATCTCTTATATAGAGCGGGGTGCGCATTAAGGAAGAGAGAAGAAAAATTGTGTATGTCTATCAGCAGTGAGAGTGCACTGGAAAGGTCATACTGACTAGCACCACTAAGGGAGTTCTCTGCACAGTGCGTGTGTGTGCCCTCCAAATTGTGTGTGCATATCGCGTCCTGTATTGCTGTTGGTGCATGTGAAGGATAAACAACACTATCGATTATGAATGTCAAGCATGAGATATTATCGATCCATGCAGACAGATGTATTTAGCAAGTCTTCAAATTTTTTCCTTGATTTTATCTCATTAATTACTTCTATAATTTCAGGCTCGTATGTAATTTATTTAGTTAGCTTGTTTCAACCGTAAGTATTATTTTAGAATTACATTCTACAAAATTTTAAATTTTTATTCTTTCAGGGAATCAACTTTAGGACAAATGTTGGTGATAGAAATTATTCTTTGACATTTACAAATTCTCGGGTGGACCTATTGTATCAAGTAAAATATTTTCAATATGTTATTTGTGTTTGATTTGCGCGATGAAGCGGATTATTGTTGGTTACTGATTTTCGACGGGGAATAATTTAGACATTAAGGAATGGCTTGTTCGAATACTAGCTTAGCTTGAATCGGTGGATTATTCTGGTGAAGAAACAAAATGATCACAGGTACCAGTGGAAAATTAAGTTCTCTTATTTTAATAATTATTATCCTCTCAGAGTTGACTCGTAACGGACATCGGTTGATCAGAACAGAATCATATGGAAATAACGAGTTTACTTATGGGATTAATTTTTTTTTAATAAATGATGGTAATTTGTTGTGGGTGATTATTTTTGGGATTGGTACTAGTTGTTTGATTTTATCCGAGAAACTACCGTGTTACGATTACTGGTAAGGGTTTGGTGTCGGCGTCTTTCGGTTTATTTTATGGTTATATTATTAAATAATTATGGCTTGGCCGTGTCTTTAGTCGGGAAAATATGGAGTTGCGTTTATCGCTATCAGGTTTCGTCGTGCTGGGGAACATGGATCTCTATTCATCTAATTGTTATCATCTCGCCGATTTTGACTAACTCTAGTTTTTCCACGCTTAGTTTATTAATGGAATTTAGGCTGTCGGGGAGTCCTTTCTATTGGTGTGGGGATCTTATCTGAAAATCTTGGTGATTCGGAGTTTGGTTTAAGAATTTTTGATGTTATAAACACTTATATTTTCCTATTAAATATTTCTGTCGATTTTAATTGTTGTACTTATGTGCGTTGGTCATAATTCCTCGCAAGCCCTTTTATCGATTTAAATGTTATATTATGGTTCACATCCAGCTACTTTCTAGACTTCAAGTAACGTATAAGGAGCTTCTTATATTTACGTTTACTACTTCTTATTGGAAATTCGAACGTTTGCATTATTAATTCCTGGCTCCTATTAAATTTTAAGTTTTGTATCGAAAATCTGTAACAGCTACTTTGTTGATTTTTGTGCAACGTAACCCCTCAAAATCTATAAGTAATTAGCTAAAATATACCCAATAGGTTCATAATTACTTTATTATCTTTAGTACGAAACAACCTCTCAAAGATTTTATCACTATATTTCATTTAATTTTAGACAAAATATACAGTTAAGTTCATAACAACGATTTCATCTTTTCTATTTCCCCGTTACCTTTCCCTTCATTGACCTTAGGCACAATGTGTTCATATTATAGTTAATGAGTGCCCACTGGACTACTCGTGTAGTGATTTTGAGCCGTATGTGAATATGAATTTATGTCGAGTTTATGGAAATTGAGAGACGAGGAAATAGCCAAAAGACCACTTCCTTACCCCTCTCTTCCCCTATACGGAATAATATTGACGTTCCGACCCCTGCGTTCCGCACGCCGGAGTCTTCACGGGCACGAATAATTGGCGATATTCCACGCACTTACATGAATTCGAATAGTATGTTAGATTTTAATAACTTGTAGTGTGTCTTTGGCTGTGGGCCGGAAAAATTTCGACAATATAAAACAAAGTTTGATATTATTTAAATATTTATTAAAATAAAAATATAATTACCACTCCATTCCACATAAACAAAATATCATAAATATACCGCTCTCCCCACGCCGACACCCAAGCAGAGCTCCATTGAGGTTGCAAGGATGCGACCTGGAGAGAGTTGTTTAAATAAAAACTCTCACTTACATAGTGAAAATAACGTTGAAAAATGATTTCAAGTTTGTAAAACTGATTAAAATTGTGTAAAAATGAATCGGTATATATATACCCATTGTACGACCCTAACCTTGCGTGTTCTTTTTGATTTAGTAAAACAAATTTTGACCTTGGAATTTTCTGGTATATCCTAATCTTTAATTTTATTATTTGGAGATTTTATTTGACAATTTTTTTTTAGATTTTTAATTGAATTATTTCTAATTCAATTATTTGATTTTTATTTCATTTTCATGAAATCTCGCATTTTTTTATAAATTGTCAAATTTCGGTCAAAATCGTTGGGTTTTCGTGTTATGTTTATATTTATTTCGTTCGGATCTTGTTGCACTTTGTTATTATTTTAATTTATTTTTGTGTTTATAATTTTATATTTAATTGTTTTCTTCCTCGCATTTTGATAGGGTTACTTGGTGTTTTAATAGATTTAAATTTAAATCTGCATGCTGTATTTGCATGTGTGTTACCGATTCATTTAAACATTTACAAGGCCGTTTGTGTTCTGGTCCAACAAAAGTAAAATAAAATAAATACAAAATGCATCAAGAACCGCACGAAATCTACATAAAAAATAACATAATAACAAGAAAATTTGATCGTAAAATGACCATTTATATAAAAGAAAAATTTAATGAATTAAATGAATAAAAATAAAATATTTTTGACTGAATAAATTTAATTAAAAATAAATTACCAATTTAAATTAAGAAATAAATAAAAATTTAATTTAGATAACACAAATAATTTCAAGGTCGAATTTTGTTTAATCGCAGTAAAATTAACACGCAAGGTTAAGGTCAAATTATAGGTATAAATACTGATGTGTTTTCACAAATTTTCAGTCTTATTTTTTGGAGAAAAAATTTCATTGCAGAGAATTAGTCGGTGTGTATAACTGGTTGAGAGCCGTGCATTCAGGCAATTAACACGAGTAAGTGTTTTGCCTGAACACGACCACTCTCAACTGGTGTAATATTATTAATTGAATTTTCGAAGGGAATTGATGGATGATTTTCAAATTGAATTTATGGATGATTTTTCGAATCGTATTTATGGATGATTTTTTAAATCGAATTTATAAATGATTTTTCAAATTGAATTTATGGATGATTTTTTCGAATCGAATATATGGATGATTTTTCGAATCGTATTTATGGATGATTTTTCAAATCGAATTTATGAATGATTTTTCAAATTGAATTTATGGATGATTTTTTCGAATCGAATTTATGGATGATTTTTCAAATCTATGATTATCATTTTTGATTCACTAGCTATCACTGAAGGTATTCATGCTCATTTAAATTAAGGGTCCCACTATTTACATTTTTATTTAAACAATATCGATAATTGAGATATTAAGATTATTTTAATTTATTGTAATGTTACGATTTGTGAAATAATTTAGGTTCACTCCAAAATTGACTATCAATTTGAACAAAAAGCAAATCATTATTAAAATTTATAATCAAAACAAGGTCAATTAAACTTCAGTCCAACATATTTGGTGCAAATATTTTTCATTTTACCCATCGATCAGGCCGTTTTGAGCTTTTGTTTCTTTTCTCTCTCGGCTTTGCAGGGACAAGGTTTATTATGCTTGGGCTTTTTTACTGGTGCTGCGACGGAGTTTTAACTGATTTGTTCCGAGTTTGTTGCGATTAATGTATCGGTACTTTTCAACCTACTCGGATGACTCCTGATACCGTTTAGAATCCTTTCTCTTTGCTGAAGCTGTTGATTTTTTTTCTTCAGTTTTCGAATTGTACGACCACTTCAGCATGTTGTGACTTTAACAGTTCATTGTGCTGCGAAAGCCTCTTGGCTTGTTCCGGCCGCGTCCACGCTTCCTCTATCTTACGGCATCTTTGGATATTAGACTCAAGGCTTGACTTTGCTCCAAAGCCTTGTCGTGGAAATACGCTGTCTCGTCTGAATTTTTTTAAATCTAGCGTTTTGTTTTAATTTTGTTGCACTAAACGATTTTTAAAGATTGTTAATTCAAATTGATATTCAGTTTGGGAATGATGTTTAATAATGAGATTTACTGAACCTACTTGAGGCGACTTATATATTATTATAAAATAATAATGGGACGTGAAACAGTTATATAACTAACTTTGAACTTCGACAATTTTAGTGGGTTTTCTTTTTGTAGTTTTGTGAAAGTTGAATGTGTAAAAAGTCTTCGTAATATCATTTTAATCAAAAGTTTCATCAAAATGGTTTATTCGTAATCATTCATCCTCAAAAACTTCAAATACAAAGTTTAAATTTTATCGATTAAAACAAGAAATTCTGTCTGGTGGTGAGATATTTAATTTATTTCCTACCCTTAATTTTATTGATTATTATCTTAGATTTCCTTCAGACAACTTTCTGCTTGGAATTTTTATCGATCTGTTTGTTGAATTTTTAGCTTTTCTCCATCTTATTATTAGTGAGTTCATACCTTTTTAAATTATTTGTTGTTTAATAAAATTCCTTTATATGTCTTAACTTTCTTATTTAATACTTAGTAAGAATTGTATGGTGAAATTCTTTTTAACTAATTAAACAAAAAATAATAATTCTAAATCGTCTCTATTCAATTAAATTAAAGCAGTTTATAATTATCGTTTTTTTCTTTTTACAAGAAAATTAATAACAAATCAGGAATGTTCAATTTCTTTGGACTTTTTTCACAGTAGGGTGTTGCCAATTTCCTGATGATTTCTGAATTCGTGACCTTGATTAGCCCTTCCTAGGATTGTTGGGGCAATAAAATGTTAATTATAATAATAAAGCATAAATAAAAATCATCACAAAAATCATACCTAAGGAAGGAATGATGAACGTGAATATTTGTAAAAATAAATAGTAATAATTTTGAACTAAGAAAAAGAATGGATAATAACTAATGTTTACGAAATGAATGATGCCGATAAATAATCATAGAAAGAATAATTATTATGAATGACTATTTAAGTAATGAATAATTTTGATAAATAATAATAGCACAAATAATAATTATTATGAATGAATAGTTAATTAGTGAATAAATGGTTAATAATTATAACAAATATTTGAGTGGTGAATGATTCTGATAACCATTAATCGAGTGAATTGATCCCTAAAGCAGTTAGTAACCCATCTTTGTAAGGTTTTTAGCAAAATTGAATACACTTTTTTGTTAGTTACTTATTTCAAACACATTATATTAACCAAGACTAAATAGAAGTTATCAAAATAAAATCTGCACATTTTAGATTCATTACTTCGTTCAGTTGGTTGCTCCTAACGACTTTTGATTTTCCTTCTTTCTATTTCGCTTTTATCATTATTATTTTCAACATGATGTGTTTTAATAATAGAGTTCGATTTTCTTCCACTTTCTAGTATTTATATTCTTCTTTTATTTATGTGCTGTATTTGATTCTTCCTCATGACCAGTCGCGCTCCAACGAGGGATCTGGCGTTGAAGTTATTGGGGTTGAGATCTGACCCAGAGAACTGCCATTCGCTACGGGTGCCTCTTCACCGAATTACTAGCTTGAGACTAGTTTAGTGAAAATCGTTTTTCTCACTTACATGCATGAGCTGGATTAACATTCAATAAGGTCAAAATTAATGATAATAATAATTAATAACGACAATAAAAATACATCAATGATTAATTCAAATGAAACAGAAAATTCGGTTTTTTCATTTTAGCAATAAGATGATGATGACTTGAATCATGAGGAATCTCGCATAGGTCAAGTACCATGGAAGCGAGGTTTCCTGGAACTTGGTCAATGGGAGGTAATGTATTATGACCTTTATTTTTGTTAGCCTGATATATTTCGGTCAATAAATTAATGAAAATTCAAAAATTTAACTAAAATAATCATATTTATAATTTGAAAAATAAACATTTTGATACATGGAACCTATTCAAAAAAATTAATAGACTTAAACAACAAGGGTGGTAACCTAAAATAGAGAAGTTCCTATAATGTTTATTTCAAGATTTATATAAAAATAAAATTAATTCCAATAGAACTGCACTTTTACTAAAAATTCCTATGGATTCACATAAAATATATTTTCGTCCATTTGAATTTTCCGCTCCAATTTTTATCGTGCCAGACAAACGAAATTTAGTTTTTTCCCAACACTATTTCATACAAATATTTTTCACTTACCACTCAGCACTGTTAGCTAAGCAACATTGGAATTATGTCCGAACCGGTAGGCTGGTCTCAAAATGTGAGAGCTATTGCTATTGCTATAATTGACCGGAAGATACATGGGTTCAACGAGCTGCCGATCGAAGGCCTGTGATCGATCCCCTTTATTTCTTAAATTTTATGAGGTATTTTAATTATTTCAAATATTATGTGTAGAATTTTGCTCTAATTTTACATTTTTAATAAAGTATTTTAATTATTTTAGGAAAATTTTCCATTTTCTCCAGATTTAAAACAAAACAATAATAATGATTAATTGAAAAGGTGTTTTCTGATAGATTTTCTCGGTAATAGAAATAAGTTTTCGGATTTTCGTTAAAGGTTTTTGTACGATTTTCAAATCTTCAATAGCTGTGCTAGCATCTGGTTTCTGTTCCAGAGTTTCTGAAGTTCTTGAGAGTTGTTTATTCGCACTAAAGCTTGCAGTTTTTTAATCTTAAGCGAGTTTTTGCAAAATGCGATTAAAATTACTCCAATCAATTTCGATATTTTATCTATTTTTCTGTGTGCCTTTTTGATTCAATCAAACAAATTAAAAAATTAGTTCTAAATTTCGTTATTTACCTCATTATTTTTCTCATTATTTATCTCTGAATTTTTCTTCGTTGATTGATACCAAAATTTCTACCTTTTTTCATTTTTTCTTACTTTGATGAAATATCTCATAATATATTTAACTTATATTTTTTATTTTATATTTTTAACTTATTTTTTAAACTTTTTCTAATTGTTTTATTTTATTTTTATTTAGGATTTTATTATTTCCTTTTATTTTATCTAAAATCGAAATTTCTGACGATTATTGTCATCCATTTCATCATATTTTTCGTTATTGTTATTTAATTTTTCACAATATTTTCTACAAAATTTGACTATGAATCAGATTTTGTAGAAAGTATTATGTCATTTATAAAGAAATCAGAAGTGTGTTGGGCCAGCACTGGATTTTGTTTGAATGAATTGGAAATAGCACGCAATTATAACATGCAGATTTAAAATCATACCCATAAACATCAATTCAACAACCTTAAAATATGAGAAAGATGCAATAAAAATATAAAATCAAAAACATAAAAGTAAAATTAAAATAATAACAAAACGCACCAAGATCAGCATGAAATTAACATAAAAATAACAAGAGAACATAAAATTCGACCGCCAAATGGATGATTCATAAAAATTAGCAGCGAACGCATAGAACTGAATATTTTCAATAATATACCTCCCCTAAAAAAATCACGAAAATATAGAATTTCACTCACATGCAAATAATAACAAAAGTGACACAAGGCAAACATAGAATTGGATAAAACATTTGATCAACTTGTTCTTATCACACACGCGGAAAATGGATATCCTCCCATCACCGTGGAATGGCATGAGGTCTTTGTATCAAGCATCATTGGGGCAAGTGAACAACGAGAGCCGACGTAGTGACTTCTTGATGACTTGAATCATCAACCCAAGCATCTAAAATTTATGAAGTATAATTAAGCAGCCATTTAAAGAAAAATACCCTCACCATTATTCAGAATTAATAATACAAAATATTGTCGAATGCGGACGATTTGTCCGAGAATTTCCCCAGGATTAGAAAATTAAATATGATGAAATCTCCGATTAGGAAATAATACACGACGATGTCTCGAAACATCATTGGCTATCGAAAGCAGAAAATGTATGTGGAAGAAAAGATGAATTTTTCTCTCCCCCGGACTTTGTTTGTAATGTTAAAGGTCAATGCCAGTACAGGGAAGAAGAAATGTGGATTTTTGCGTTGGCATACCTAAATCTCAAGGCAATCATATGAAGGAAGGATTATCGAATTAAACCTATTCTAAATGTTAACGCAAATCGTAGGAAAGAAGAAATATCGAATGGATTTATAATTACATGGAAAAATAATTATGTATTTCTTCGATGACGAAATACACACCTACGCCAATAAATATATAGACATTCTCGTAAAGCTCATCTCATTTTTTTGAACAACCATGAATAGTCAACCGATTGCAATTCCAATGATCAGAAAATCCAAAAACGACGAAGCGAAAGATGATGAATTCCATAGACGAGACGGGACAAGAAATGCCAACCGGAGAGATCGAAATTATGAGCAAGGTAAAGTTATAGCTTATTTTCTTAATGAGAGATTTATTAATTGATTGCAAGGGACAGCTAAATGATAAAACTAGCTCTGACCCAAACGAACTCTTGAATCAAATGTATAGAATCACAAAAAACCAACGAGTATGAAATCGACATAAGGTATTAAATCTTGTGAAATGATAATCTCGGAACACGCCGAAGATGAAAGAGAAAATCGTACATTATGATGAGTTACCCTGATGTTTAATAAATAAATTATCTGAATTAATTTTCCTTGAATTGTCTTCGTTTGAATCGAATTTGTATCACACGCCGATGAACAACGATTACAATGAACGTCGAAAATCCGACTAGGATAGAATCGCCCCTTTGCAGCGTGCACTATGAGTAGCCAGAAGACAACTTAATAATGCCGTCTCAATGACATGATTGATCAAAAATTAGGACCAGTATTTTTTGTTTTATCCTTACATTGAGACAGTAGATTCATTCATGATAGCACCGACAAAATGTTATCCAACGGCTGATAAAAGTACGTTAGAGTCATTACAGTTCACCAAAAGAAATCTTAAGTAATTAACCCTAAATGTAACATAGGAATAGTGCAACATATTTTCACGAACAAGATAGGCTGCTTATTAAATTATCATTTATCCACCCATTAATATGATTTTCCGTCATTAATTTGATATTACAGATGAATCCTGGATCGATGCATCCAGAATTACGGTGGGTTTCCCGGCACGAACGGCAGCAAGGTGCAGACAGGCTATGTGGGACGATGGATTTTCGATCTCCCAGTGCGGGAATCCAGAGAGGGTCGTCTTTGCGACCACGATGAAGTGGACTTACCATATGTGTCCATCAAAAGAGAACCAGGCCGCAATCCAGCCCGTGAAGCCAGACAACGAGCAGAATTTACCCTCGCTCGTCTCGAAATCCACACCAATAAACTAACTGGCAGGTGACCATGGCTAGAAGGCGTCTAGCTAGGATAAACACGGACATCGTCGCCGGGAGGATCCAGAGTACATATGGCTACGCTCCAAATTACGGAGTGTCGTATGAATTAGATGATCCCGCTCTAGTAAAACCAACAACGTCCATGAACGTGGTAGTACCTAGAGAGCTGCTACCGAGGGACATGCAGGACCTCGACGGAAGTTCCTCGAGATCGCCAGAGCATTCATATGCTCGGAATCGGTCCAGATTCAACTCAGGCTCATATCGTGAAAACCAAACGAGAAGATAGGAAAATTGTAGTAGAAAATAAAATTAATTAGAAACTCTTAGTATTTAATTCACCAATATATATATATATATATATATATATATATATATATATATATATATATATATATATATATATATAAATTTTTGAAAATGGACACAATAATGATAGATTATAGAAATCGGGATAGCATATTTAGGTAGAGACCCAATATATTTATTTTTGAGTAACCTAACCTTAGACAAATAACAACATAAAGATCCAGCAATAAATAATGAGAATTTCATAATCAACTCTGTGAAATTGTTAACGAGTGATTTAATTGTAGACATAGAATCTCTCAAGTCTCTGAGCAAGGAGTTAATAAAATCGCGAAGGGAGAACGCGGAGCTCCACCGTCAGCTACTTCAAATGACCCGCGAGATCCATGAGATACGTGCATCATGAGTGGAACCCACAAAATAAAGGCAGTTTATCAGCAATTGATCGTCGCGCAGCATGGATGGGCGGAAGAAAAGCATTTAGTTCAAATCCAAAAAACGCAAATCCGAGGTTGAGAAGTGGCACTATCGGCTTGCCAGGTGTGCAACACAGTGACATATCCACTGGTGTTCGCGCCAGCCCAGCTAGCATACAGAGAGACGCTAAGTACTACTCATTCAGCAGTAGCTAAGCGTTCCCAGCGACGCCTTGGAAAGGCGGAACGAGCGAAACGCCGCGCGCTACAAATCGGAGGCCAAAATTGAAGTTTAACTGTTTTAACACTTTACTGTATTGATGTGATGATAAATAAATTACACTTGTCGTTATTTTTGAGGTTAAATAATTGATTTAGCAAATGAATATGTTAAATTGAAATGGGCGAGTGGGTTCGCGTAATAATTAATTCTTGAAAATATCGGATACATACGGAAGGGACCGAGGTAGAAAATCGCGCGTAGACCTTCTATTGGTAGCGCGTTGGACCAACCATGAGGCCAGGCCTTAGCAGTTCTACAATTAGAGCTCATCTTTGGCGGTTTCATAACCAGTGGTTACAGTTCCAACGTTGCCTAGCAACGGGTAACCATTGGAGGGCAGGAAGGCTTTGTATGTAAGGGGGTCAAGGTTAGAAACCACTAACCCCACAAGTGAAACACATAAAAGTCCTTATAATTTAATTTTTCATCTATTTTTTTTATCAATATTGTTGTATATAGTTTTACTATTCTTTTCTATGCCACCAGGGCTCTAGAGTTTGTTTAATATGTCTTTATTTAATATTTTGCTGGACTTCTCGTGTTGTGTTTCTATGTTATTCATATTTATGTTCTTAATAATTTTTTCTGTGTTCCTTTAAAAAATTTAACGTATCACTTGATGTGCCTTTTTTTCACACTGTGTTACCGTTTTATTTAAACAACCTTTTGTTTTAAACAAAATAATTATTGTAGTAAAAATTCTATATTAAAAAGGAAATTAATCGTGAAAGAGTGAAAGAATGTAAAGAAAATTACAGTTACATATCAAATTTAGTGTTATGAGATTTAAAATTATTGTTTGTTATTTTTAATTTACTTTTTTTGTCTAGAATTTGTAGTTGTTTTAATATTTGAATTTGGTAATTATAATTTTATAATTATTAAATAATCTTAGAAGAAACTATTCCTCGTTGAATGTACATATAAGGAATTTCTTTCTACAAACAATCAAAGCTCTTAGCAAATTATTATCAAATAAATTTAAAATTTATTTAGAAACTCAAAACTTCAATATCAAAATAGGAAATAGCTAAATAAGGGACGCCCCATAAACCTCTAATTCTATCATTGTAAGATTCCCCCTCCTCGGTAACCTGACCCTGACCTTTTGTCCAAACGCATACTTGCAGTCAAATGAATTAATCTCTCTAAAGGTCTTTATCACCCCACAAACTCCAATGACTTTGTCTCGGTTGGACAGAATTTCAATTACCGCGCCCACAATACCATTCAAACAACAGTCCAGCCGGTTGTATATTGTGACGTTAGATATGATGCTTTTAGCTATTAAGTCCACTCGCCAAAAAGAATTATTTTCTGTATTTGTCTGACTAAATGTCAGAGGTTCAAAAGGATTCGACTGTCGTTGTTCTGTATTTCCGTCAACTGCATAACCGCTGGCCATTCTAATTTCATCAACGATTGCTGTACTAGATTGTATTGTGGGCTTTTGCCAAGACAGCAGCCTCGCACTTTCCATAACAGCGACAAATATTGGAAGGAAACTTAAAGAAAATTTCAGTTTCATGTTAGAAAAATAATAATTATATATAAAATATATCGATTATTGATATAATCATTTATAAAAATTAAATAAAATACCCATGACGGTAAATCAAACCTTTTATAACAAATCACAAAATTAATCTATAATAAAAGTGTGTGTGTGTGTCATTTCCAAAATCGACATTACATAAGAGATATTTATATAGACTGATAGAAAGGTTAATGAAAGAATAAACAAATGACTATACCAATATGTGCGGATCGCAACGCTATATTTCAATAGGCCCGTAACCAAGATTAAAATAGTGAGGACCTATGAGTTAAAGTCAAAAGAGCAGTCAAGTATATTTTATAAGCGTTATCGAATATGGCAGCCAAAGACAGGGTGACTAAAATGATTTGTTAGTATGACAACAGGGAATCGATTTGAATAATGAAAAACCTTTGTAACATTCAGGCCTGATGGTGAATAACGATCAGAACCGCTTAGGTAATCAAGCAATCGACAAAACTATTCCGAAATACTCGGCACTTTCCAGAAAAAATATCCAGTGTGTATCATATATTTAATCAGTAGCAAAGAGCACCAAGGTGTAACTGGACGATGAAGTCATAGCATTGACTAAAATAAATAACAAAATCAGTAACCAAAGTCAAATCCATAAAATTACATTAATCACAGAAGCGCCGAATCATTAATCAGTTTCTGAAACACCCGAGAAGGATTAGTTGATTCGAGGTCATGGCTTCGGAATCAGCTTTAGTGTAGGAGTAATTCCTGGTGGAAGGGTGCTGTGTGATAGCCAAGCGAGAGATAACGGATAGTATAATACCACATTAGAGTGTTCTGAAAAGAACTAGATCGTTGGCCATATACATATACAAAAATTGAATCATAAAACATATTGTTGAAGTTATAGAAAATACACGAAATTAAATATTAGCAGCATCTTGGAACAAGAATTGATCCATAATTAGCGTGAGTGAGAAATGGTTAACCATCTGTTTGGTAAAGATTTTGTGGAATTCATGTGTGACTGGTGCCGATTATCTCTGTAGTACTACAATGTTGTAATATTTAGTCTCGGATCTGATCTTTCAACTTTAATTGATCCTTTTCTCTGTTTAGTTGTCTGAGATGTTCCACTAGTTCCCCATGCTGTGCCTTTAGTAGCTCGTTTTGTTGGGACAGCTTCTTAGCTTGATTCGGCTGTATCCACGTTTCTTCCATCCAGTGGCATGGTCGGATCATCGATTCAGCGCGTTGGCTTTGCTCTAGTGCCTCGCCGTGATAGTAGGCTACGTCCCGTCGAAATCTTTCCACATCCAATGTTTTGCTTTGATTAATGTTCACTAACATCTTTTTAGGGGTTAATAGTTTAGTTAAGGTTTTGATTGAAGTTATAATCACAAAGACGACGATGATGAAAACTTTTGGGTCTACTAGGCACATCATAACATATTAATGCGAAAGATAAAACTTGTTATAAAGAGATTGGACTAATGTCTTGACTGTAGACATTTTCCAGTAGAAACTTTCATATTTAATGAACGCTATGTGTGTTCAATCAAAAACACCAATCACTTAAGGATCTTAAAGAAGCCTTTTTATATTTGACCTCGGCTTTTAATTTCTGGAAGTTAATGAAAAAGGAAAACTATTTATTGAGTTTATAATTGGTGCGACGAGGGCCACACAATATATTAAATGTAGTGAAATCTTTCCTCGGGTCAAAGATTTAATATCGGGACCCTGAGGAGCATAAAACTAAGTTAAAAATTTAATTATTTCACACAAAAATGTTATTGAAAAATTTTGGGATTCCATTCTATTTTTAGAATGGAATTCGCTTTGCCGTCACCGCTACTCAGTCAGTAATTCTCTGAGATTTACCCATTTCGTTTGTTGTGATGGGCTTTTACGAAGAAAAAGCTCATTACCTCTGCCTATGCGGCATTCAGCAGGTCAATTCTAAAAATTTAGGCAAGAAAAAAAATTATCTTCAGCTAAATTCCAAGCGATTAATTTAGCAGATCTTTGCTGAATCTGTTAGGATACCTTGATAAGATGTGTGTCCCAACTCGGTTACTCTTCTACCCTTGCTCTCGGTCGCTTCCATCTCAAAAAGAAATTCAATTAAAACTGTAATTAGAAATTCTCGAAGGATTCGTGCCGAGTTTCGTTGGATCTTCTCTGGCACTTCGCTGTCGTTTGAGTATGTATTTGAATAAATTTCCCGGAGTTCATATGACTTATCTGGGATTCTGATTATCATTTCAACGTTTGATAAAATTATAATTTCGTTTCGTTTTATTATTAGAAAATAAAAATTGGCATTTCTAAAATAGCCACAATATCAATTTAATTTCTCTTCCTTTCACTTTCTAAAATGAAATCATTTTCGAAAAATTTGGGTGATTTTCTCAGTTTTAATCAATTTGAGTTTCCCGCTACCAAATTTTATTGGATGTCGTGACAGATAAACAAAATTTCAAATCTAGTTTTAGCCCAACACTTATTAGTAGTTAATCTCATTCACTTCTAGGGATGTTTGAGGAAAATATTATGGACTATTTGATGGAGTAACATCTTTGATACCCACGGAAAAAATGGACCAAGGACAAGTTTGAACAAGTGGTGAATTCCAAGAATTGAACGAATCAGTAAGATACAAATATACCTGTCGAGAAACAAATCTTAAATGACTAAAGACTCTCATTTGAAAGAATTGATTAGTTAGTACTGCAAATAAGGTCGACAATTTATTAAGGAAGATTTTGCGTCAAATTTATTGTTAAAAAGGAATTGATAGATTTTTATTTAGCAGTGCCGATTGAGATTTGCATATTTTAGAGGTTGTGAAATATTCTGACCATTGTTATTTGAAAATTGAATTATTGTTATTTCTAAAATAAAACAGTTTATGTGATTTATTTTGGAAAATATTATTGTTACTACTTTATAAAGATTTTATTAATTTTATATTTAAATTTAATTAATTTAAAAAATTTAAAATCATACAATTTATTATTTCTGAAGAGAAAAGATTAATTACTGCTTAAGGGATTTGTTTATGTTAATCAAAAAAAATAGGGGAATCTATAATGTCATACCGTGTGGGGTTTTATTGTTTTAATAAGACTTTCCCATCCGCAATTATTTATTAATTTAACTTTCCCTTGCATTTTTTTGAAATTTGACTCTTGTTTATAACGATCTACTGAATTTACGTTTCTTTACTAATTTAATACAGATCTATATAAATCATTTTCGACATCGTCTTTTTTTCATTTTATCATTTATTTATTTGTTAATATAACTTAATAAATTTAATTAAAAATAATTAAGCAAAATTTATTGATTTATAAAAATCAGCCAATCAAAGCTCAGCAATCATTAGAAACCAAATTACACATTTTTTTCTGTGTCTCCAATATTGATAACTGTGCAACGCTTGAATCATCGAATACGTGACCGAAAATTATTATTATTAAAATAATTATTTAATTATATTATTAAATAAATTATTATTATTATTATCGACTTTTTTATTATTTTATTATGGGATTTATTTAAAAAAATGTGCACAATTTTCTTTGACCCAGTTCAAGAGAAATGATCTATATATTCCGTTGCAGATGACGTCATCATTTTGTGCTAAACTGAAGCATCAGGTAGGCATGCGTATTTGATACATAGAAAATCCCCAATATAAATTTGGGATAAAATACCATTTTGTTTCAATCCAATGGGAATCTTTTTTTATCTTCTTACTGCATGGGCGCTTTGTTTGAATTTGACTGCCGAATGTCACTTCGAATTAATCGCATTCACATATGAAAAAATCCCCGGGCACTTTGTTGAAAGGCAACTGGAATCGGCTAGATCCCAAAATGTCAACCTGAAGGTCATCGAACAATACGGAAGTCTGGTGGAAATCAACAAGTTGTCAGCAATGAAAGATTACATTGAAAATTTAAAAGACAAGAGCAACAAAATCGTCTTGTTCGTGGAGAGGTAAAAAGCATACCCCATTTGCACTGTATTCAATTCCATTTATTATTAGCGGGAGTCTCTTCCTAAACTCGAGCTTGAAAATTCTCTCGAAATTCCAATCCGAAGAATCTCGAGTTTTTATTTCGGCAAGCAAAAACTGTTTTCCCGATGAAAACTTGCGGGTGAGATAAAAAGATTTGTTTGATTTTACTAAAGAAATGCCGCCATCATTTAGGATTCCTATCCGGAAGTGAAGGAAAATGAAAAGCGATTCGTCAATGCTGACGGATTAATCGCATACGCAGATACGCTGCATGAAGTGCTAACCGAAGACAGCCAGAAAACCGTAACGGATTTGCAGTATTTTTTCACGCAAATTTTCATCAATCAAACCTTAAGAGTAAGTTTTAATTCTAAATTTCAATACAAATCTCAAACATCCTAGGAAAGGTTTAAAGTGAAAATAGATTCAAGATCGGAAATCTTTCAAAACGTCGACGGGCTATTAAGTACGTAGAAACCCCTTGAATTGGTAAATCTTACGTAAGTATTATGTTTTTCAGACGAGATACAAATAGAGAATACGGTATCAGGAGAAGGATTTCTAGTGAATTTACTGACCGACAGTTACCCCGTTATTGTGCAACCTCACGGACATAAAGTAGGCATAATTATGGATAAATATTCCATGAAAATGTAATTGTTTGCGAGTTTAGGAATTTTTCAATTCCATTTCAAATTACCTTGGGAAAACGTGGGACCCAGTTCGGGGGTGCCAGCATTGTTTGGTAAACAGAATAACTGTCAACGTGTCGAAAACAAACGAAGTTCCGAATGTAATGATATCTATTTTCATAGAATATCCGACGCCTTTTCTATCAGAATTTTTCATGAGAATCGCAGAACTAGATTTTCCAAAATCAAAGGTCGTTATGAGAATTTCCAACATGGTATGGTTGACTTGTTTTTGATAATTATTATTATTATTATTATTATTATTATTATTATTATTATTATTATTATTATTATTATTATTATTATTATTATTATTATTATTATTATTATTATTATTATTATTATTATTATTATTATTATTATTATTATTATTATTATTATTATTATTATTATTATTATCATTTTTATTCAAACTTCTTATGAAAACAGGTCTCAACTCATGAAGGAAAGGTTAAAGATTTTTTAGACAAATTCAAATCTCTTTATAAAGATTTGATCTATCTCGATTCCATGGATCAAAGATCATTATTGGATCGCAGATTAGATGCAATGTAATGTATTTGTTCGAGAATTAAATTTATTTATTATTATGATAGAAAGAGTTGTCAAGAACCTCATTGCGATTTCATTATCTTTGTGGATTCGGTTGTTCAACTCACCAAAAAAGACGCAATACAGACCTTGATTTCCTACAACAGACCAATTTTAGCGCCATTATTGTCCCGTCGAGAGCAGTTATGGTCCAATTTTTGGGGTTCTCTAGGACCAGATGGTTATTATTCGAGATCATTCGATTATCTAGATATAGTTAATGGGGTCAAGAAAGGAATCTGGAACGTCCCCCACATTAATAGCATGTATGCAATCAAAAGCGAAATTCTACCTCTGCTATACAATATATATTCCCCTCTCAAACCTTATAGAATTTCAGAGTATGATATGATTTTCAGTGGGAATTTGAGGAAAAAGAATCTTTTTATGCATGTTGTGAATGAGGAGAATTTTGGCTACATGATTGATGCAGAAAATGCCACTACTGAGCACCTTCACAACGACTTGTGGGAAATCTTTTCAAATCCTTTGGTTAGTCAATTATTCTTGATAGCTTTCTAACTTAATTCATTTACTGACAAATTCAGGACTGGCATGAGAAATATATTCATGTAAATTACAGTTTGGTAGTGAATAAAGATGTGAAGGTCCAAGACATTGAACAGCCATGCCCTGATGTATTCTGGTGGCCATTCGTTAGTGATAAATTCACAAGCCATTTGATTGAGGAAATGGAATTTTTCGGACAGTGGTCAGAAGGCAAAAACACTGACCCGAGATTAGAAGGAGGTTATGAAAATGTGCCGACACGAGACATACACATGAGACAAATTAATTGGGAGGGGCATTGGATGCAAGTCCTTAAGTCTTATGTATACCCAATGCAGATAAAGTTGTTCAGTGGTTATTATGACGAAGTTAATTTATTATTATTGTTATTAAAATATTTATAATCTTTTTCGATTTTCCAGCCAAAAGCTCGAATGAATTTTGTGGTTCGCTACAAACCAACAGAACAAGATCGACTACGACCACATCATGATTCGGCTTCATATACCTTAAATTTGGCCCTGAACCGACCTGGGATTGACTATGAAGTTATAACTTGATAAATCATATTTATTTATTATTACATATTTAGGGAGGCGGTGCAAGATTCATCCGCTATAACTGTGCGATAATTCAAAGCCGAGTAGGATGGGTGCTCATGCATCCCGGCAGGGTAACCCATCTTCATGAAGGTCTACCAACCACAAAAGGAACAAGATATATTTTTGTAACTTTTGTTAATCCTTAAAGTCCCGTATTTTGAATATATATTAGTGTCTGTTTTTTATATGAAAATAATTTTTTAATAATAAAAATAATTTTTACATTAATTATATAAATACTAATAAAAATATAAATATTTTCCAAAATTAAATTGTTCACAACTTTTTTTGTTATAATTTTCATAATATTGCTGGTGTACTGGGTGTAATTAATTTGTTTAAATCTGTGCAAAGCTTATTCAAACTTATTTCCCTCTATCAAAATGCCTTCTTTTCCTAGGGTCTATGCTGTCTCACCCAGACGCCCCACAATTTTAATCCTACCACTATATACCCATGAGCAAGCTCATGTTGGTACTGTATATAGAAGCTGAAAATTCATGAGCAGGTGAGCTCCATTTCTAGAACTACTCCTCATGATATTTTCACTTTGGGTTCCTGACTGCCGATGGAAGGTCTTAGATCTCTTTCTATCTATACGCTTGTCCATACTCATCTATTTCTACAATTCCTATATCAATTTGTCATCATTACTGTTTATTTATTAAAATATTTTTCAAAAATTTGGGCAGCGTTCCGCCCTTATTTTATGGAAAATTCCTTGTTTCATACAAACGTTAGCATATGGTAAATTGAAATGAATGCATTATCATAAAGTCATTATTTTAGTCCAACAACTCATATTTGCTTTCCTGTGGTCGCCACGGTAACCACCATTCGTAAATCTTTATATTATCATCTCACAGATCGATGCCAAAATGTATCATTTTATTTTAATTCTCCACCACGATGATTATCGAACAATGTACGTGATCTAAACCTACTTTATACTTTCGTTGACCTAAATTTCTATCACTTGTCGTACCCTTGATAATATAATGAACGGCAGGAGTTAAATTAAAAATTCAATTTTCCTACTTAAACATTTACACAAATGTTATCCCCTTAATAATGGCGATCTTCCCGAATTTTAACCCGTACCGTTCCGACCAACATTGAAATGGCCGCCACGGTGAAGTACGACGGCGTCCTACTCCGCGATCAGTGTGACAAGACCTGACCATGCCGGCAGACACCAAAGAGTGGTTAGCGACAAGGCAACACATCAACATTCCTCAAAATCAACTGAGGAAATTGAATATTGCCCTAACACTTTCCACAAACTAATATAAGTAAAATGAATATAAATAAGTTAAGGGGGACCTGCCGAGCGATGCCAAAAGACATTGCGGCCAATTTCAAAAATTGTCATACATTGTGTCAATGTCTAAAAATTTTGTGTCAACAAAATGTCTAACAGTCTAACAAAATTTGTCTATCAACAAAAATTGTCTGTCAACAAAATGTCTACCAATGTCTAAAAATTTTGTGTCAACAAAATGTCTAAAAATTATGAAAATGACTGCGGTATATATAGTCATTTCATGCCTGGGTGCGACCAATCAGAGTATTTTGAGCCTTTTTCGGCTATTTTTCGGGGGGGTTTTATTGCTTTATTTTTATTTTAAATATTTTATTTTTCTCCTTATTTTTCTCTATTTTTTTGATATTATTTTCTCAATATTTCGTAAATTTTTATTTTTTATTATTTAACCATTCTTTATGATTGTTTCACTTTTTACCCTTTGATATTTAAATTTTTGGTCGCCGCTTCCGCCTATGTATTTTCTAAACCTTCTTTTGCAAGGTTTTGGCGGTTTTATATTTTGGTTTTGTGTTTCTTTCTGCATCTGTAGGCTTTTCAATGATTTTAATTAATATTTGTTTTATTTAATTTTGTTATGTTTTTATTTTGTTTTATTTAATGTTTTATTTTATTTTTTTGATTTCTGCTTGCGGTACGTGCTTATGTTACAGCAGCCATATTGATAATTTTCAAACCTCGTTAATTATTTTGTTTTAATTTACACAATTTTTTCATTTTTGTTTAAATTATGGCTTGTAGCCCAACAATATCTTAAGTTCTATAGCATTAATAATAATAATAACTAATTCGTTGATTTTGTATTTTTATTCGACAGTGATTGATTAACGAAAATAGAAAAACTTGGAAAATCTTTATTTTACAAATTAAATCACCATAAATAACTGTTAGAGCAGCAAAACTATAAATTAAAAGCTTAGAAAATACTTAAAATGTAGTAAAATATTCCTTAGGCCCATCATTTCTGTATAGAGTTTATCATCGTGCAGAAATCAACATTGCTGAGCATATGGTTGTGTATTTATCTCCAACTGATTTCAATACCAAGATAAAAATGGCACAAAGAAAATGGAAAACAATACTTATGAGAACTATTATTTATAATATTTAAAAAAACTTTTTCAAAATGATAAATAATATCTAATTTGTTTATCTACTTCAATATTAAAATCAAATAAACTTGAAATTTTGACTGATCAAGGAAATAATAAATGTAATAATTAATTATATTTTATATAAATTAGAATTATTTAATTATTACAAATGTTAATATAATTATTTATTTTATTATTTTGTAATATTTGGAAATTAATTATTAGTTAATTAAATAAGAAATTAAATAAAATCATTTTAGTTAAAATGTCTACAAACGTTTGGAAAATAATGAAAGAAAATAAATTTGAATTTGATAGTGAAATCAGCAACGAATTGATTTGTGGAATTTGCAAATGTTTAATGATATAAGCTTGCAATGCTCCTTGCGAATGTCGCTTTTGTTCCGATTGCATTGAGCATTATTTGGATGAAAATAATAAATTCTGTCCGGAAGAAACAAAAGATTGCCAACTACAAATGATAAATTTTGAGAAAAACATATCTGAAGATCATCCAGCTAATTTAAGAATATCGGAAACCGTTGTAAAATGCCCAAGACAAAATTGTGAATTCAAAATTGAGTTGGACGTGATTGAGAACCTCATAAGAACATGTGACAAGCAGCCAATCAGTGAAGTATTTAATACAACCGGATGGGAAAGGAATGAAGTGAGGAAGGACGAAATAGCAGCCAATCACAATCAGAGCAATTATTGCAATAAGAAATCGATAATTAATCTGATCAATTATTTATACAATGAGATGGAATCAATGACAAAAGAAAATATAGATTTAATGTAAACGGGCATTTCAAACAACAAATTGATAATATCGAAGTAAATTGATTGATTGAAATGTAGAATTGATATTTGCGAGATGGAAATGAAAGCAACAGAAAGCAGTAGAGAATTGCTGGCAGTGAAGGATGAGAATCAATCACTGATAAGGGAGATGGAGACAAATCTCGGATCGATCAATCAAGTTTATTATTGATTTGTTATTGATGTGTAAATGCAAAGCAGATCCGACAGCAAATTGAGATTTTCACAATAAAATCACGACGGGAAATTGATGAATTAAAACAAAATTTTGAATTAGTGAGGCAAAAAAATAAAAAAGTGATTTATTGATTTATTAAAATGTTGGAATTTGATATTCAATTTCAGCTTGAAATGGAAAAATGCACCAGTGAAGTTTTTCCGATTGAAACAAAATTAAGAAATAACAACTTTATTAATTTCGGAATTCTGGAATTGAAAATTGAGCAATTATCACAATCGAGAAATGATTTTATCTTCAGCAAGCCATTTATTTCAGGCTAAGTAAATACAAAATGTGCTTAAAGTTGATTTGGAAGGGTGGAATTTATTTTTATTTCCATCTAATGCGTGGTGAATCAGTTGATCAGTTGGAATGGCCATTCAAATATGTTGTGACAATTGATGTAATTAATCCAGAAAACGGAATTATGTCACAGGAAATCAATAATATATTCTGATTGCCCTAATGATGCCATATGGAAAAGACCAAAAAAAGACATGAATTATGGAACCGGTATTATTACTGTGCTAAATGATTCCCCAGCATCAATAATAAAATCAGAGTGAAGTGCAGAGTGAATTTGTGAAAGATACAATTTAATTGAATGCTAATAACAAATTCGGAATAATTTGACCACTTCTCACCCAATTGGCCGTATTTATCAGTAGTGTATCATGACTGTAGTCTTTTGACCCTGCCCGTATTGCATAATCTTCATGCGACTATTACACAATACATCAACTACATAATCACATACACATTGTACAATAGATGAAAAGTCAACGTCATTAATTTTGCTTTAGTGAAGTTACCGTCATTTTAATTTTTTTTGTTTTAATAAAGGTTTTGCCAAATTGTATTTTTGTTTAAATGAAGTAGTTGCCATTTTGTTATAATGAATTATTTTAATTAACTTTTTACGTAATGTCGAATAAGATTTAATTACAGTTGTAATACAGAGGTCTATAGAAATGGGTTGTCAAATGAGAGTTATCTAGGTCTGTGAGGTGAACGTCAATGAATGCAATTGGTCAGCTTTATAAGCGATATAAGAGTCTGAGTGAAAGTTGTGTTACAAGAGTCGCATAACATTAGTGGTTGAATGATTACCCAGGTTTGTCTGATAGTAGTTGACATAAGCTGCAAAGTGGTTTTTTAATTTTGCACTAGCTATTCATGTTAATAGTATTATTATTAAAATCTTATGAAGTGAATAGGGGAAAAGATGAAAAATGCATTTATTTATTACCAGACACAATTGGCGGCGAGCAGAACTCGCGTTTATATGTTACTTATATTATAATTTACTTATGCTATAAGTCTTATAACCGTGTCACCTATAAAGCGAAGTCAAAATATAACGTCGTTCTAAAATCACAATAACTACGTCATCGAAGCATGATGTCATTGTGACTGTGATGTTACCTAAATAATAAAAAAAAATTTTAGTTTCAATAATAAATATTAATTTTTAGTGGACACTGAAGCATCTGCTTCATGGGTGCCTCGAAATTTTTCTAACCAAAAATTTCTTGCTACTGCTGAGTAGATGGTTATTTCACCGCTAGACTACTTCACCGATAGACCACATACCCGTCTCCCCCTGGGTAAAAAATTTTTCTAAGTCTAAAAGTATAAATTTTTTCTAAAAGTACAATTTTTCCTGAGACAAAGACAATGACTCATTCAAGGTCATTGAAACAAAGACCATAACTCAGTCAAGGTCATTGGATGAATCATCATATTTTCAAGGTAATTTAAACAAAAACCATGACTCATTCAAGGTCATTCGATAAGTCATCATAATTTTCGTATATTTCGACTGCGAAAATTTAGCTTGATAAAAAGTTATTTCCACAACGGAAAATTCTGAGAATTATACGAGTTTTTGTTTGGAGGGGAAACTGAGAATCCTGTAATTTATAGTTAATATATAGTGAAAAAAAGGGATGTTGTTAAATAGATTTTCGTTATAGTTATTTTATTTATTACTGTAACATATTTTTCAATTTCCAAAATTTTGTAATATGATGTGATAATAATAATAATAGTAATGTTAATAATAATAATTGTAGTAATAATAATAATATTGTGTATTAGTGTTAACAACAACCACGTTAATAATAATAATAATAATAATAATAATAATAATAATAATAATAATAATAATAATAATAATAATAATAATAATAATAATAATAATAATAATAATAATAATAATAATAATAATAATAATAATAATAATAATAATAATAATAATAATAATAATAATAATAATAATAATAATAATAATAATAATAATAATAATTTTTATTCTATTACTTATTATTATTATTATTATTATTATTATTATTATTATTATTATTATTATTATTATTATTATTATTACAAGTTATTATTACAATTATTCGAAATCTTTATTAAAATTATTAATATTACAAGTTATTAATACAAATAATACCATAAAAAGTCTATAAAACACAAATTTACAAGTATTTTCACCAAAATAAATTGAACAAAATACTAATCGTAATAATAATAATAATAATAATAATAATAATAATAATAATAATAATAATAATAATAATAATAATAATAATAATAATAATAATAATAATAATAATAATAATAATCATAATAATAATAATAATAATAATTATAATAATTATAATAATAATAATAATAATAATAATAATAATAATAATAATAATAATAATAATAATAATAAGTTTATGTCCTTGTTCTTTCTCTCGAATTTTGGAATATTACAGAGTCTCATAGGACAATCGTCAATGGGGTCAAAATTCAATTCGTCCAAATAATTCTCGTAAGAAGTAACTCTGTTTCTATGGGTGTGAACTACATTATGTTTTAAAAGGGCTAATATACTATATATAAAACAATGATGGTGTTGGGCTCAGAGCCACAATTTAAAAAAAAAAAATAAAAATTAAAGACAAAGAATGGAAGTAATGAAACGAATCACTATACATAAACATGCACCGCACGAAGATACCAAAATTTAATGAAAAACATATTAATTAAAACAAAATAAAAATATAACAAAATTAAATAAAAACAAATAATTAATAAAAATCATTAAAAAGTATACAGCTGCAGAAAGAACCATATGAAAAGTAAAATAAACTGCCAAAACCTTGCAAAAAAGGTTTAGAAAAAACACAGGCAGAAGTGGCGGCCAGAAAACAAATAAAAAGGGCTAAAAATAATATTACAAGAAAATAGTAATAAAAGTAAAATCCAAACATAAAATAAATTGTATACCAAAAAATAAAGAAAAATATACAAAAAATAATAAAAATAATTTTAAAGTAATAAAATAATTAAAAAGCCCTAAAAATGGCGAAAAATAGCCTATTGGTCGCACACACGCATGAAAATAGTATAAATACAGTGATGAATTTCATTATTTTTAATCTTATGCTTTTAACCAAACTATTGATTTCTGCCATCGAATCATAAATTTGAACGTAAGGGATTTATTTTGTTATTTTATGAATGTTTTTCTATGTTAATGTAAATTTTCTCTTAATTAAACTTTATTATGTGTAATGCTTCGTTTCATTATTTTAACAATATATGTATATATTTATTGTCCGAACCCCTTAAACTCATTTATATCTACAGTATTGTAATAGACGGTTCATGGGACGGATCTCGTGCCGGCTAGTGGGTGAAAACCCTTAGTTGAGCTCGTGGGTCATGCCTCGTGAATCCCTCGGCAGTCCGCAGTCGGGTCTGGCAATATGCACAGGACCGCTACGCAAGGCACCGTTGTATACTCGAGGCGGCTGCTGAAAAGTGGCCGGAGCGAGTCGAATTAAAATCAAGGGAAGAGCGACAATTCAACTAGAGGGAGATTAGGAATGATCACAGGTTGATCAAAGGAATCTTTTATTTTTCGGTCTAATCAATAAATAGAAAACGGGTAGAAGGGATAGGCTTTAGACGACGACAGTAAAAATTTGCATTAAAACTAAAATTAATATAGAAAAGAAAACGGAATTCTCATAATTTATTTAAACGAATTAGTATAGCAAAACGAATAAAAATAAATGCAAAACCTTCTCACCCATTAGTAGAATATTCTGTAGCATGGGAGTGCAACAACAAAAATTCCGAGTTAGTCTGACATGTCCAAAGAGAGGAAAAATTCCACAACTCCATTTCGACATAGAATGTTCTAGTAAGGCCACAGTTTCTCTTTTCCGCATATCTAGCTATCATAGAAGAATTGATCTGTATTGGGAGAAACTGTAGACAGCACGGGTTAGAGATTATCCATAATGGCTACTGACGGCAACTGATTAATAAGCTACACATAGATCCAGGTAGCCGGGAGCGAGCATAATGTTCTTCTAGCAAAATGCCTATAAGAAAAAATTCCGGTCGATTTATCGATCCAATAACCGAAAATTCCACGGGCGCCACAGTTGACTGAGCAACATAATGTAAGAATTATATACCAATCAATAATTTCATACTCGCTCACGCGTGAAGTTATTAACAAACAAATTCCGAAACACCGCTGGTAGCACCGGTACGAGACAAAAATCGATAACTCTAATTATATGCTTAATAGAATCACAAAACTCGGTAATTTGCAATAAAGAAACCCGTACGGAATTTCTCGAACCTCCCCTACATCAGAATTTACCCGTAAGTGCATTTAGTTTATTACAAAATTATTAATTAAAATATTTACCATATAATGTTTTTAATAATTAATTTTTCTTTTGTCAAGTAATTAGAGTTTAGAGTTTTTAATCGGTTTATAGAAATTCTTAGGATTCTTAGAGTCCGTTAAGCTCAATGTTAAACGTAAATTTAATAAGGTAGGTATAGATTTCAGCCGGTTGAACAAAACGCCATCAACAACGCAAATTGGTTCTTAATTAATCTTATAAATCCGAGTAAAATAGAGCACTAAAAATGGAGGATGCCACTTTAATTTTAATTAATTTTATAACTTCCATTAATACGGAAACCCCTTAGCGTAGTTATTGTTTAATTAGATCTAAATTATATCTAGAAAGGACATTAATTGTGCAAATAGTATTGGAATAAAGGTAGTGATAGACAATGATTCCTACTAGTAAATATCGTTCCGACAAACTTAATAAGATCAACCCTCAGAATGATCATTTCGTTCAATGACTAATTAGATAGAATTAAGTTAATATTAATATTTTGTCTATTATTTAATAAATTTCGTTTAATATTATTACGGGTAATCTATGTTTAGTAAAATTTTCTTCAATACTAATAGTCAGTTTAGCATTTGCTGAATCTTCCTTAGTATTATCAAATTTTTTTTATTATAGTCACCCATTAATGAATTTCGTTCAATAACTGTATTGCCATTTAACGTCTAATAATGGGAGTAAAGTTCATTGGGGAATAAAAACGTAGTAATATTAGAGGGGACGCATGTCAGATATAGTTGCCAAGGCGGGAAGATGATAAAAGTAAAAGTCAACCCACTAAATGAACGTTCAAGCCCCCTCCTAGAACCACTCCATCTATTTACCCCACCTCTCAGTAACTTCCGTTTTTAATTTTCTTTTCCTTCTCTCCTTTAGAATGAGGAACAAAAGCAATTCGGAGTTAAATAGCCTGCCAAGGATCCCCCTACTTCCCCCATCTATAGTGGCCGTCAGACACAAATATGAGGAGCTGAAACGGACACATGACGAACTTCGGGCTAAATATGAACGGGTGAAAGGCACCTGGGCTCCGCCAGAGACCGTAAGGGAGCTGAAACAGAAAATTTTCAGGCTCACCCAGGCGCGTGACGAGAAATCGCCGGACCCTCCACCCGTAGTGAGGGCAACCACCAGGCAAACCCCCCGCCGTATCGACCGGCAAAAAAAAGATGCCTACCCACTGACATCGACGCCAAAGAGGATTGAAATGAAAAGCGAATTTTTCTTCGTCTAGTTTGGAAATGCTCGTATGGACGGCTTATAAATTTTTTTGTTGTTTTATTTTTGTTGTAAAATATGATATCAAGGTACACTACTGCCAATATAACTTATTTATAACATTCGTGTTGTTTTGTTTTTCTTTCCTACCGAAACTAAATAAATTAATTCCATTTTATGAGAGATGAGGTATAGGATAACCATGGGTATCGTAAAAAACTTCGCAAATAAATATTGGGACATAACCATTCCCCATGATTCTCTCAACGTAGTCGGGGTAACGGTAGTGACTGGAAATGGGTTAAAAAAAGGAAGCGTAAGTCCTTCTAGCGGCAGCTAATGATCCGGGAAGACGAAGGTCCTTCGAGGAGTAGTGTTACTATTAACGCTCACCTGCTCGAATGGCATTCGGCTATTGCGTACAGTACCAACATGATTGCGGTCATGGGTACGCAATGGTTATTAAAATCATGCGGCGTATCAGGTGAATATCCCTAGTAGTTAAAAGCAAAGGCCATATCAGTGAAATGGGTAACACCGTAATCCAAAAACTCCTATACGTCCAACAATGGTCATTGTTTTGAACATTAACTATAGCCTTTTTGCAAGATAAAGATATTGGTGTGGGGATATAACTATGGCCAGCTAATCTATTTATAGGATAATATTTAGTTAATATAAAACCACTTTCTTTGATTTTAACAACCCCAAATTCACTCACTAAATATGTGAAACGTTCTATTTTATTATTTAATTTAGTAATCCCATCAAGCATAAAATTATCAGCAAAAAGTTCTGCCTTATTACTAAAACAGTTATTTTTAATTTCACCATCTTTTTCGAATTGTATAAGAATGGTGAATTGTATTTTAACTGACCCCATTTTGCTTATTTCAGATTTTAATTTATTAATTATTTTATTTGTTAGGGAGATTTGAATTAGATTTACGTGTTCAACATCGAATCTAATACTTTTATGGGTTCCATGTAAATCTACCCTTATTTCAAGTTCATTATCAACATTAATTGAACCCCATTTTTGATTATTATCATCATCATCGCTAATGATGATTTCAGCCATTTTAATTTTAGAGGGAACACACTAATTATTTGCAGCAGGTCGTTTATTATTGTTATTATTATTATTATGTTTCGATGTATTATTTCGTTTATTATTATTATTATTATTGTTATTATTATAATGTGTTCTATTATTATTGTTATTATTATTATTATTTTGTTTATTTATTTTTCGAAATAGATTTTTTATTTAAAGTAAATTGATTTAAGTATGTAGAGTGCCCTTATAAAACTCTAAATAATTTATATCTTGGGCAGTCTCGCATTTGGGACATGAAAAAATTGATGCCAAAGAATTTATGGTCGTAGTATCGCTTCATTTCACCATAAAATTTTACCGAATGACATGTTGAAGCAATGCAATCTTTCGAACATAATTGGCCTGATAAAATATATATTTATTATTAAAATTTAATTATTTTAAATATCGATAAATATAAGTTTTCAATCAATATAAATTTTCAATCAATTATTAGGTTTTCAATAAAATTTTCATCAATTCTAATTTTTTCAATAATTATCACAAATTTAAATAAATATCATAAATTTAAATAAATATTAATTTTTCAATATCACAATTCTAAGTTTTTCAATAATTATCAAAAGTTTTTCAATAAATATAACAAATTTAGGTTTTCAATAACTCTTCAATAAATATCACAAATTTAAATTAATATTAGTTTTCCATCAATATAATTTTTTCAATCAATTATTAGGTTTTCAATAACTTTTCAATAAATATCATAAATTTAAATAAATATAAGTTTTCGATAAGTTTTCAATAACTTTTCAATAAGTTTTCAATAAAAACTTTCAATATCATAAATTTAGGTTTTCAATAAATTATTAATATTTTTTTTTCATCCATTTGGATTAAATAATAATAAATGTTAATAATAATATTAAAATAATACACACATATAGGTGAGATATTTTGATGTATGTAGTTAGACATGTGTTCTTTGTAAATCACATACAAACAAAAGTATCTATGTGTTTTCTTTGTAAATTACATACAGTCTTGAGTGTGTATGCATGTTATTAATCACGCACTTATCATGCACTGACTTTGTGAATCATGTCATGATCATGCAGTGTAAATCATGTGATGATTATTCAGTGTCTCTGTAATCACGCATTAGCACTGGCTTTTTTAAAATTAATTAATTAATTAAACACAAAAATAATAATAATAATAATAATAATAACAACAAAACATTAATACATTTGTTAAACATCAAATTGCTTGGATAATAACCAAGCTAAACAATGTTGACCACATGTTAAGGTCCATAGTTTTTGAAACATAGTTATATTATACACAATAAGTTTACCCATTGTTTGGAGTTTCGAAACCATAAAAGCCAGATAATAGAAACCCATAGGATCAAATACAAATATCTTCCTAGGTTTCATATATATTGCTAACCAATGTTCTCCACCGAAATGAGATGATTGAGTATTGACGATTATGGCTTTGGAGACAACATTCTTTTAGTCCGAGAAAAACTTTATGTACATGAAATATGCTCTATTGTCATTTTCAGAATGTCCTCATAAGGCAACTTTGAGGGTTATGTAAAGTCTTTCAACATTTTCATTATTCTGTGGATGATTTATAATGATATTACGGTGTTCAATACTATACTTGCGACATAATTCCTTGAATGATGACGAAATGATGAATATACGATAGATTTACCCATTGTTTTCAGTTTCGAAACTATTAAAGCCAGATAATAGAAACCCATAGGTGACCACACACCTACCTTCTAGAATCTTACAAACACATACCTTCTAGAATCTTCCACACACCTTCCTTCTAGAACCTACCTTTCTTAAACCGTTCACACACACCAATCAACGATCCGCACCGATCCACACCCATCAGCGCTCATTAGCGAGTATGTCTACGACTAAGTCATAGACTTAACAAAATCACTCACTAGTACTAGTCATATTAATATTATTCTGCTTACTTCATATAAACGTAAAAGTTTCGTTGATCTCATTGATTTATATTTACTTGCATGTGATGTATTAAAAAATTATAATTACATGAAATTTTTAATTGTTAATTATATTATTACATAAAAAAATTATAAAATAATCATTAAACATAATAAATTAACATCAAACTCGTCTTAAAATAAATATTCAATCTTAAATTATTTAGCTTACTGGCTATTTTGTTAGTAGTATATTGCATAATAATTCTATCAAAATAATCATAAAACTTTAACAATTTTTATGAAAATTTAAGTTTACAACAATTAAAGTACATTGATAGTTTATATAATTAAAAATAAGTGACTCAAAACTTTAATTTGAACACTGGATTTACAAAATTCAATATTTTAAGAAGATAATTCACAAAGTTTAAAATTTCAACTTAACTAAATGTAAAAAACTAAATTATACTTTACCGATTTATATTAAATTTAAAATTTACAGCAAATAAAATATAGTTATTTATATTCTATTAAAAAATTTAATTTTGAAAATAAAAATAATTCACCCACGATAGGATTTGAACCCCTGACTCAACGAATTATTACCGACATCAGACTGTCACAAGTCTCATTTTATTACCCAAATTTCTAATAATAATAATAATAATAATAATAATAATAATAATAATAATAATAATAATAATAATAATAATAATAATAATAATAATAATAATAATAATAATAATAATAATAATAATAATAATAATAATAATAATAATAATAATAATAATAATAATAATAATAATAAAAGAATAATAATAATAATAATTACAAAACAATAGAATAAAAAGACTAACAAATTTTTAAAACAACATTTATTTAAATAACAGTTTCAATATCTTCGACATTAGTGGCATTGATACCTAAATGATGTCAGAAGAAATTTTACAATTTTTAAAAGTAAACAACTGATGATTTCTTGTCCCTATTTTCGTTTGAGAAACAGAAAAAATGTTATCGTTTGTTTACAATCAAGATAAGGAAGATGCTTTATTTCAGTTCCTTCCAAAGTAATTCCCTTTGCTTTATTACTTTCAGTTTCACCTAAAAGACTATAGGATTTTGGTCGCAAGAAAACCCATTCCTAATATCCAAGTCCATTACTCTCATCTTTGAATTTACCTATTACTGAGTCAAGTTTTCTTGAATACAAAATATGACTAGGATCATAATTCGAAGTGTCCAAAAGATTATCCGAAACCATTGCAGGTAAAAGTCTACTTAATTTACAGTTTTTAATTTCAAGGAAGAAATAGTCAGTGTCGCCAGCAACAATATCAATCTTACAATTAAAAAGATTCCTATATTTCTCTAATTCAAGATACTGGAGCTGATACATCCGTAATTTTGATAAATCAAGAACCGTTTGACTGATATAACTAGGTCGGTCTAAACAAATTAATTCTTTATTTAGATGATCTGCTATTAGATCATTGTCAATCTTTATACACTTTCTGAAAGACGGCTTTGATGAATAAGTAACCATCTTTTCAAATGAATTACATAATCTTGAATTCATTCGTTTCTTAAGATTTTCCACCGATTTTCCATAAAGACTATTATTTAAAAGTTTTAAATAATTCTTATCAAGATCATTTGTAGCATCCGCTCTCAAAGAAGTGTTATGTTTGTATCAATATACTTTATAAAAATCTTTGCCTGTTTAAACTTTATAACTCTATAAATCTTAACAACCTTAACACTAAGAGAAACAAACATCTTTAGAAGTCTTCAATGAATAACATAGTTTTTCTTGTAATAATAGGTGAGCATTAATTTTTCAGTTTTAAAATCCTGTGGACACATCATTTCAGGTGCCACTGGGAATTTATCCAAAAACTCATGTACACTTTCAGGAATTTCGAGATCAACTTCAATCGTGTACTCATACACTCATCCAAAAAGAATCAAGATTATTAATTACCCAACTAAAATCACCGAAAGGAAGACTTTGGCTAAGAGCCCAACCATACAGATTGTTGATATCAATACATAACAATTCCGTATCAGCAGAAGTTTTAACATAAATATCAATCCACCCCTGATCCCTCCTTCATAGAAGTTATACATTTCGATATCGGTAATGAATTCAATGAGTTCTTTCAATGTCATCAAAGCAGAAGCACAACTCATTCCAGGCATACCGTAAAAATCTAAGGGATCTAAGCCGTTATGTGCAATACTCTTTGAACGAAATTGTTGAAAAACGTCAGCAAGTAAAAGGACATCTAATTTCAAGTATATCATCAAATAATCTAACAAGGTATTGCAATTATTCTCATTCCAAATCTTTTGAACTCTCAAATATTGTGATTCTGTCACTTCAGGCTAAATTTGTGGTAATTCAAAAAGTTGTTTCCAAGATTTCCAAACTCTTTGCAAAATTATAAGGAAAGATACCTTTACAACCCATTATTGAACCAGTGAATACAGAATCTGTCAAAGGAAAGTTAGAAAGAGTTTTAACTGCATTGTCTAATAATGCGCTAACAAACTGATAACTATCAATGAACCTAACTGATACTTTATCGATATGCGTTATCAAAGATATATACTTTTCTGTTATAGTTGGAATGATATTCAAATCCCAAGAAGGAAAACTACTAAGACCATACTTCAAAAATAGATGAAGGTCATAGCCCCTAAGATTATGAAAGATAACAGGTAAATGCTGACGATTTCTCCTAACATTACGACAAAGACTACAAGCAGCCCCAAGATAACGACCTGAAAAGCGTTCGTAAACTTTAACACGATTTATAATAGGTTTATTACAAAGATAACAATTCAAGCAAGACTTAAAAGCATTTTCCTGATTAAGTGATAGCGGAATCATGTTTATGTCACTAAAAAGATCAAAATAAGGTTGTACAATTGTCGCCTCAATTTCCTCTACCTTTTTCAAAAATTCCAAGACACACTCTAAACCAATGAAACAAAAATACGATTTAGTATTATTAAAATTATTAATTAATAATAGTCCTGCTGATATTGCTAGATGTTTCTGATTAAATCTTATGTCAATGGCTAAAATGGACTCAAAGTCAGCATAAATTATAAATGATGGGGTTACTGATTTTGAGTAATCACCAAACTCTAAATATTTATTTTGAGGAAGAGTGTATAAAGTTGTTCCTACCTGATTTTTGGTACATAAGGCATAATGACTGTCAAAAGCATCCTGTAAACGAAAACCATTAAGACATCTAGGACAACATTGACATTGTATTCGTACACTAATTATATCATTAATATGGGAATTAATTAGGCGTTGCAAGTCAATAACAGCAGTATAATGATATTGGCCATCATTTTCGAGAAATAAAAGATACAAGGGATCGGCGTCAGTCACTTTAGTACGATGAATAATATCCAAATGAAGATGATGAGGAACAAAATCGTCATTTTCATTTTCATCATTATTAATATCAGTTGGGTTATAAGACAAGACATTAATTGCAAGACCTGGATTCTTTTCATCAAACCTACTTATATTGCCCAATCTCATGGGACAGTCATCTATCTCATCATAATTTAATTCATTCAGGAAGTTAGTATAGCTATATATATTACTACAATTATTTACAAGAACGTCATGCTTCAATAAAACCAAGATACTATATATAAAACAAAGATTTCCACTATTCTTAATATTAATAATAGCTCTTTTCTTTTTAAGCGCAAGAGTAGTCTAAATAAAACCGTGACCAGTTAACCTATTTATTTGGGAATATGTAGTCAAGATAAAATGAATTTCTCGAATTGTAGAAATAGTTCATCCACTACCCAACTGAGTAAATCTTTCTATTTTTTTCATTTATTTTCTAACTCCTTCAACAAGAAAATTATCTGAGAAAACCACGGCGTTATTAGATATAAATTCATCTTTAGTTATATCATCTTTCTCAAATTGAATATTTACAGCAAATTGAATTTTAACGTTCCCCATTTTATTAACTTCAATTCTTAGCCGGGTTATAATTCTATCTGTTAATGTTATTTGATTAACATTTAATTCGTCAATACTAAATTTTAGTACCCTACGAGATCCTCTTAAATCTAATTCTACAATTGGGTCATTACTAATGTCGACAGAACCACCTATTTGGATGTTTTCCTCATCATCACTAATTACAATTATTTCATTTTTAGATATATTAGGTGCCCCTAAATTTAAACCAATATCAGCTTTCCTTTTCTTAATTTTAAAATCGTCAGCCTTAAACATCGAACGAAAGAAATCTAGCTTATTCTGATTAAACTGTGTCAAATGAACCTTATGATCAAAAAAGAAATCAAGATAGGGTTGGGCATGGTAAGTTTTACATGAGGGACATATAAAGATTTCAATGACATTGAACTGATGACGATAATATTTCTTCATTATGTTGGGCTCAGAGCCACAATTTAAACAAAAATAAAAATAAAAATTAAGGTTAAAGAGCGGAATTAATGGAAGGAATCACTGCACATAAACATGCACCGCACCAAGATATTAAAAATCAATAATTAACATAATAATTAAAACAAAATAAAACAAAAATTAAATAAAACAAATAATTAATTAAAATTCGAAAATGCCTACAGACGCAAAAAGAAAACATAAAGAAATAAAATAAACTGCCAAAACCTTGCAAAATAAGGTTTAGAAAAAACACAGGCAGAAGAGGCGACCAGAAAATAAGATATTGGGGTTTAAAAATAATATTTTAAGAAAATAATAATAAAAATAAAATCCAACAATAAAATATTAATATATCAGAAAATAAAGAAAAATATATAAAAAATTACAAAAATATTTAAAATAAAATAAAATAATTAAAAAGCCCTAAAAATGGCGAAAAATCGTCCATTGGTCGCACACATGCACGAAAATACTATAAATACAGTGATGAATTTCATTAAATCTAATCTTATGCTTATTGAAAAAATTCGATTTCTACTCTACAATTAAGTAAGGAACCTTTTATTATTATGTAATTATCTTACTCTTTTTATGATGTATTTGTTTTGATTAAATAATTTTTCGATGTTACCTTTCACTTCATTGATAACGATAATTATACATTATATATATGTTCGGCCCCCTTAAATTTATATATTATGTATTGCAATAGATGGTTCATGGGACCGACCGTGTGCCGGCTAGTGGGTGAAAACCCTTAGTTGTGCTCGTGGGTCATGCCTCGTGAACCCCTTGGCAGTTCGCAGTCGGTTCCGGCTTTGTGCACGGGACCGCTACGCAGGGCGCCATTGTATATTCGAGGCGGCTGCTGAAAATGTGGCCGGAGCGAATCGTTTAAAATCAAGGGAAGAGCGGAAAACTTCAGTTAGGGGGAATTAGGATGGATCATACATTGATCTGAAACATTTTTGACGTTCCGAACAGAATGATGGGAATAAAACGGGGTAACACGGATAGAACTTAGATGATAGAAAACGTTTTTTTTTGTGATTAAATTGGAAAATTACCCGATAGTCAGCTACATTAATATCAACGACAATTTTTACAAAAATTACCTTGTCAAAATTGCTCCACAGGAGGGCAGCACGCATAACCACTCTTCATTTGTTTCATTCCATCTGAGAATAGTGTTGAGAAAATGCCACAAAATCGAAACGTCGCTTGACAAACAATTTTTCCTTCCTCGTAGAATTTCTAGATCCATCGCGATAGAGGCAGACCACGATACGAATGATGTTTAGAGAATCCGCGACTAATAGAGTAAGCCACTGGAGACCAGGAGTTAAAACGAGAGACTCTAAAAATACCATTGTATAATAATCCGTTCACGGACCAGTGCATAATAGTTCTGAAAAATTGATTGTTGATCACACCTACCGATATACAACTGCTGTAGGCTGCACAAATTACAATTCAGATAAATCAATAAAAATTTGTTTTGTTTTTCCTTTTCGTCAAATCAAACGGAAATTATTTTTACGGTTGGAATTCATTTATCCACGACATTAGGACGTTTTAAAGAAAGAAAAAAAGGAGAACGTAAGCTAATTTATTGATTATATCCATCGCACATAAGGTAATCTCGAAGCGGAAACCCAAATATTCAGACCCGTAAATCACCCATTGACATCGCTTCGTGGAAAATTAAACTCTGGATACAAATTTGAGTTCTCAACTTCATAAATTAACGTTTGGAACTTTCGGCCTACCTTAACCTGAAAAATTTAATGCGGTTCTTTGAATCCTACAAAGTATTGCCTAAAGCCCCGTTATCTATAGGTCATATTGCAAATAGCCTCAAGTTAGGAGGCTTCTACCAAGCTTTAAATTTCTAAGCGTCATTAATTGGGACCTAGGAACCATAACTGCAACATTTCCCGGAGATTGCCAGGAAACAGAAAATTGTCATTCCATGTCGGCGGAGAACCTAAATTATCTTAATATTTGGGTGGAAAACCGCGAGCCGATCACCCCACACCCTAACCAATTGCGAGAACTACAATTTGTCGCGACGTTCGGATTTCCAGAGACTCACAAACCACGACATTACCTTGGAGGTCGATAATAACATGAGCCATCATCCGATAATTATCAAGCATTAAAATTCACGATACACTCCAAACCAAGTCGACTCCAATAAAGTCAATCATCAATAGGAGAATAAGAAAAATCAAAACTAACCCTTATTCAACAACTCGAATTGTAATTAGGTTTACTACCGCCCCTTTAATGTCGAAACATTGACCCTTCTATTAAATACATGATCAGGTAGAAGCTTGAACTTTAGTTGTGCCAGTAAGGCCATCATGATCATAATGTAAAATTTTCCGTGTAAATAATTTATAATGATACCGCGGGAAATAACGACGACTAGGTTATCAAATACATCATACCTAAGTAGGAAATCTGGGTTATAGTACAGGAAAACAGCCCTAAATTTCCACGGATACTCCGAGTTTCGATATCACGCAAATTCCCTTTAAAATTTCCCTTTATTTTTTTTATTTTTTATTGTTATATATTTTTTTTTGTTCTTATTTTTTTTTGGTTAAACATTTTTCCTCTTTTTCGCTAGTATGTCCAGAAACGAGAATACGAATACTTCAATGAGGATCCCTCGTCTGCCCCCGTCAATCGTGGCAATCCGCCACAAATACGAGGACCTCAAACTCCAGCACCGGGACCTTCAGGCGAAGTACGAGAGAGTAAAGGGGACCTGGGCTACCCCAGAAGTCGTCCGGAAGCTCCGCCAAAAAATCTCTCGTCTCACTCAGGCACGTGACGAATTAATCGTCGAATCACGCGCTCAGCGACTACTGATCCGAGAACAGTCGGTAGCGCTACATCAGGTCTACACGGATACTGAACTCCGAATCAAGGTCCCTGGAAACATTCGGGCGGAACAGCTCGACATCGTCCCTGCTCACCATCTCCCCAGCACCGAAGTCCCACCCAATCCAACAATAACCACTCCGACCTCGAGTGTGAATGTCCCACAATTACTACTTTCTGGGACTACTGAAAACCGGGCTAACTCTTCGGCCCCTACGGCCCGTCATCGGCCAAACCGGAATAAGCGGCGTCGGGATCGTCGCCGACAAGAAGAAGCCCGTCTCCGGGAGGCTCAGTTGGCGGAAGGGATGGGTCAATTGAATGACCTACCACCCCCTTACCAAGAGTTCGAAAACTCTGAGATGGACCCGGATATCCGTTACGCTCCGCGGATCCTATTCTCCTCTCCCACAGCTTCCATCCACATCAACTTGGTGGATGAAGATAACGAATCTCACCCACTGATGTGGGCCTTAAGCGACCTCGAATTAGATCTTGAGGAGATCGCTATCCTCACAGGAGAGATGCCCAGTATCGGCCCCCGAGGCGAGATAGCCGGACCGTCTACACGGAGGGAAGAGGATACTCGAGGCGATCCTCCACCATATCGACCGCCCAAGCGGAGATGCCTCCCGACTGATATGGACGCGGAGGAAGACTGAATCTCCGGAATACCTGAAATTTGTTCGTCCTATGGATTGTTTCAGTATCGGCTAATATCTGAACTGTTCAACTCACTTTCGATTGTTCCTTAGTGCTCATTCTATGAACGACATTGTGTCGAATTGAATTCTTAATAAATGTTATAAATTTCGTAAAAATAAAATTTTTTTTTTCTTTTCATTCGAAACTAGGAGTATCAGAGATGAGAACTATGGGCGCGTGCGGTTACGGGAGTACAATTTTCCATGATCTTCCCACTAGAATTAAAAGGCAATGATGAGAACTAGAAGGGTTTTAAAAATGGGAGCGTAAGTCCTTCTATCGGCAGCTATAAACCGGGAAGACTAAGGTCATTCGGGGAGTAGTGCTAGTGATGGCGCTCACCTGCTCGAATGACATTCGGCTATTATGCACAATTCCAACGTGGTTCCGATCACGGGTGCATGATAGTAATTAAAATTATGTGGCGTACGGAGGAGTTACCCCTAGTGATGGAGAGTGACAGCATGGGATTAAGGTGACTCAAATATAAATATTAATATAAGTGAAAATTAATTATTTTTTGAAAATTATTGTGTACATTATTAAATAATGAAAAGTTATTTAAAAGGTTAATAAATTACCAAATTCGAACCCTTTAATATGAAAAGGTTATATTATTTTCAACCTTATGTATTTTAAAAGGTTATATAAATTATGAAATTAAATATTTATAAAAATAAACAGTTTACAATCAAATTATCAATCTAAACTATTTATTTTTAAAGATTTTTATCTCTAATTTATATACCTAATTTTAAATCATTATAATAACTAGAATTTAAAAGTAATATTATTAAAAATTATAAAAACTTAATTCTTTATTTAAAATATTACTTAAAAATCATTTAAAAATTCAAAGAATACTTACATTTAATTTTCTTCCCATTTAATTTAGCATTAATATGGGGCATATTTGATGAAGAATTTAGAAGATTCTGATTGTGGTTAAAATTTGGCATTTTTTGCATGTTTTGAAAGTTTGGAACATTTTGAATATTTGGAAAGTTTAGAATATTTGCTATGGTAAATTGAAAATTTGGATAATACCACATGTAAGGCATGTTGGTATTGTAGGGCTAGCACTAATTTTTTTTTAAATGGATCGGTAATAGCACGCAAATACAACACGCAGATTTAAAATCAGACCCAAAACACATCAATTAACCACACTAAATACAAGAAAGAAATAATTAAAATATAAAATCGAAAACATAAAAATAAATTAAAATAATAAAAAGATGCAACAAGATCCGCACGAAATAAATACAGAAATAACATGAAAACACGAAAATTGACAATTCACTTAAAGAAACAAAAGTTCATGAAAGTTAGAACTAAAATTAAATAATCTGAATTGGAAACAATTCAATTAAAAGCTAAAAACTAAAATTGTGAAACTAAATCAAAAAATAATAAAATTAGGGTTAGAATATACGAAAAATCCCAATGTCAAATTTTGTTTTACTACATCAAATTTAACACGCAAGGTTAGGATCACAGAACAGGTATATATACCAATTCATTTTAACAGAATTTTAATCAGTTTTTTGAGTTAAAAAAACTCGAGCACTCGTCTTACCAAAAATACACTTTTCAAAACGGAACACTCAAACACTTATTCACTAAATCGAACTATAGACCGATCAATCTCATAAATTATCAGGGTCACTCGTCACCACCACCACTGGGTAATGAAGCAAAATGTTGCAAATACTGCGGCGTAAATGGGGATCGTCTGAGGAAACCGAGGATACAAGAGTCGTCTCCATTTATAAATAATTCCGTAGTAATACTTCTAAGGCCGACTTGAATCACAATAATCCACTAAAAGTCGAATACTGAATGTGAAAATAACATGTTAAATTGACATGATGATAAAGGCAGATCCAAATGATTTATTCATCAAAACAAATTTCACCATATTCTACTCTTCATCATACTGATTTGTTTGAAATTGATGATCAGAAATCCAACGTTCCCGAGCACCGGAACATCGCACTAACGACCTGGAAAATGCCAACCGAATAGAGAGAGCGGATAGGAAGTGCCGTTCGGTAATATTGACGACATTTCCGAAATCAGGGTAAGTCAAATAAGAATCTTCTGAACTCCGATAGCAAAGACAGAAAAGGCTAAACTAACAAAAGTAAATTAATTAATCCAATGAGGAATCACTAGATCAAACCTTGTTGGAGAGCCTGAGAGTCACGATCACGAAGTATAAAAATGAATCCCAGAAAATGTCTATCTGTTTTTCGAAAAAATCCTCACTATATCCAAACGAGCACGCAAATTTATAATTCCAAATTCGTCACCCCATATTCACATAAAATCCAGTAGGCGGTAAAACAACAGAGAGAAACCCTCATGGATAGAGAAATAATCAATCCAGCAGTCGGAAGGAATCGTAGAGAATTTATTTGCTGTATGATTCCCTTCTCGATCAATGAAAAAGAATAATTAGGAGCAGCCAATCACCAACTGCCACTGAAATAGTCGATCTCTCACCAGCCACGTAGCAGCAAACACACCAACCAGGTATATATACTCGACTGAATCCGTGCTGGTCAAACTTGTTTCACTCTGAATTAGCGTCATGACAAAGTCTACAGCGTACCGATCAGATTCCGACATCGTAGAAATGATAGAAAAAGCCGGAGTTTCAGTCCGAGAAGATATCAAAACCCGAGATAAATCACTGATCCATCGAGCCGAATCTAAGGACAATCGAATACATGCTCAGGACAGAAGTCGAGCCGAGGAATACACGACAGGTACGGCCAATCTTGAATGTGTGCTAAATTAATACAATTTTCTGGAAATTCTATTTTTGTTTTCTCGTTCGAAATGTAATCGTTCGTGCAATTAGTTGAATCTTCTGGAGAGACGACCATCCGTCTAAAACGAAATAGTGTATATTATTGTTATCGTTTTGATTCCATCGCTCTAGCTAAGTAAAAATAGTTTACCTTCACGTCATCATTCGGATTATATTCTTCTATTTAACGAGGAATATTTTGCCTAATTGGTTATTCTCCTTATTATTAAATTAATTGTTACATTTGCATTACCTTAGGTTTAATTATTCTATTTAAACAGGAAATATTTTATATAGTTGATATGTTCCTTTATCTTTAATTTAGTTATTTTATTTAAGATGGAAATATTTTATATAGTTGATTTATTTTTGATTTATTTATTTCAAAATGAAATACTTTATGGATATATTTTTATTAGCTTTGATGAACTACTTAATATAACGGATATATTTTTATTATCTTAGATTTAATCGTTCTAATTAAGGTGAGGTCCTCTATGTATTAGACAAAATTCTCGCTATTATATCTTACTAACTTAGTTTCATGAAAGCAAAATAGCAACTTATTATGCCATTTAGTTTTATCGGGAATGGAATTTTGATAGGAAATGACTACCCAGAGTAGGCCTCCAAAAGCGAGACCAACTACTGCTGACGAATTCCTCTATCACATGCCCAGTTAAAGATAACCAACAGATCGCATAGGCAAATGACTCGAAAGCAACCACTAACTCCGCCGATCCACAAAAGAAAAATCTGAAAGGATAGTCCACTACCAGGGGATTAAGTAATAAATCCGGTATCACAGAAAGAAAGTCGAGATCGTGAACTAGTTTAGTTACCTGTGAGTAGACTGGGAAAGAATTAACCAACAGTGAATTGAACGAATCGACGCTTTTCGCAATAAGTCCATCTATGATTACACCAGTAACTTTGGAGATGACTGAACCATCATACGCACCTTTTATTAACATTCAGATATATAACTAACGGTTATGAATGCGTGAGGAATCACAATTTAAATGAATTATCATTAATCTTAACAGGTACTTCCAGTAGCAGTTGTGACGATGTCAATCGCACCACCTTAACAGTGCCAAATAGATTCGCCGGGAGATACCGTCAAGCATTATGGGATCGGGGCTATTCCATATCGACTTACGGTACCCCCGAATGGCCGTGTCGGAATATTGCTGGTCAAGAGGAGGATATCGAATTACCCAGTATCCTGATAAATAGGAAACCGGGAGAAATCGGTCCCGAGAGATAAGACAAAAGGCAGAAGGAGAACTCCATCGTCTTGAACAATTGGAACGGCGTTATAGGCACCTGACCAACCAGCAGAGAGAGTGCCTGGCAAGAATTAATAGAGATATCGCCAGTGGGCGTACCCCGAGCTCAGGTGAGTATCTGTCCGATTACGGAGTGGCCTACAATCCCCAAGATAAGGGTCTCCTGGAATGCGACGCTCCCGTTTATCTGGTGGTTCCGAAAAGTCTATTACAGCCAGACATTCGGGATATATTAGAGGATCGAGGGGCTGAAGAGCATGCCTATGCTCGAAGGCACTTGCTGGGTAGGAAAAAATAAGAAAAAGAGCAGTGTGAATTGTTTAAATATATGTAATCCTCTTGATTTTGAGTCTTGTTTGTTTCTGTGACATTTCCGTGAAATACTATACATGACCCAAAAATCGGAAAATCTCTATCAAAAGTATTCGCGAAATAATAATAAGATTTGAAGCTTAGGACCAATTTGATTTATTAGATATATAACGTATGATTTATCGAACATTCTTATTATTAAGGAAAATCAGATATGGATGCAATACAAGGAATTAGAAAAGAGCTAAAGAAGCTCCGCCAAAAAAACGACAATCTCCATCAGCAATGTCTCCAATTAAGTTGTGAACTTCAGCTGGTCAAGGCTACCTGGTCCGAGCCGTTTAGGGTAAAACGGCTCTACCAAAAGATCGACGCCACTCAGAGGGATTGGCATGAAGAGAGGACCCTGAACCAAGCCCAGAAGATTCAAATTCGCGGACTAGAAAAGGGATAAGACGAGCACAGGCTAGAAGTGGCCGTAGCAGCAAACTAGGAGGGGAGGGCAGTCACCTACCCTCCGGTATTCGCCCCAGCCCAAGTAACCTATAAAAATTCGACGAGTCCAGTAGGGCGACCAAGTAAACCGAAGTCCCGCGCAAGGCCAAGAAGACCCGAACGTATACGACAGAAACTACAGAAACTACATAAAAACTGAAAATATCCTTATAATGTAATATGTTTAGTAAATAAAACATCTCTTTTGTTGTTTGCTTATTTTCCGAAGATGGGTTTGTTGATGATGCGAATAATCTACATGAGGATAAACAACAGTACAAAATAAAGTAGAGAAAGTAAGGGTCCTAAAGGGATAAGACGAGCACAGACTTTCCATCGGTAGCTCGCTGAAACAGCTGTAGACCGGATCTTAGCAGTTTTGGAAACAAAACTCACCTTTGACGGTCACAGGACCATTGGTTACAGTACCAACGTTGCTTAGCGACAGGTAACCAGTGGCAGTCACGTAGCATTATATGATTGGGGTCAAGGTCTTAAGGAATACCACTAACCCCATAGTATATGCCATATTCTAAATAAATAATAACTAAACATTTAATTAAAATTTTAATCTTACAAAGTTGGTATTCATATTCTGCCAATGCATTTGACCTGGAAAGTTATTAGAATTCTAAATAAACTAAATAATTTTCAAATGAAATTTAAAATTTGCTTCGTCTTTTGGATTTGTCCAAATTTTCTCCATTACAACAGGTAGACTTAAAATTAAGTATAAGATTAAGTAATGAAGTAGTTGTACCCATTGTTTATGATAATGAATTTCCTAATACTCCACCTAATAATGATAATGCTAATAGTAGCAACGCTGCGATAAAACCACCATGTTGTTTATATACAATTTTTTTTTATTTTGAGATTCACTTTGAAATGTTACCAATATAAAATTGGGGATTCTTCTATCCCCAAATATTTGTTTTTTATAAAATAAAGCTGTATCTTTATCAATAGCAAATTGAACAATTTCCTTTGTTTTCAATGGATATATTGCATGCTTTGAATCAAGCCCTAGTTGATCACAGGCTAATACAGAGGTATCAATACGAACTCTTCTTACCAATAATTTCGCATCAATTAATTGAAGATTTGGTGCAATAGTAGTACTTGTTAGTGATAATTCCGACTTAGATCTTTTCAATCAAATGTGTACAGTAAATATTTTGGTTGATTCATAATATCGAGTTGTAATGATGAACACATTATGAATAATTTTGAGTTTTTAATTCACGTTTTCATATGATCATTTGTTGACGCATAACCCATAGGAGTTAAACATGTATTTTTAATATCCTATTGTAATTTATAATAGTTTCTATTAGAGCTTTGTGAATATATCTACTGTTACCACCCTCAATCTTGATATTATTAAACCCGAGAACCACATCTTTAACGCATTCATGGACATAGTTTTAACCATAAATTACGCAGGAATATAATAGTTTTTCTATACGGACACATGTATGATTGTTATATATATATATATTGTAATTCATTAGCTGTCGGGAGTTTCAGTATTGTCCTAATAGCTGATTTGTTAAATGTCAGTATATGCCGTCTTGTCCGCGGAATAGAAAAGTTTCTGTCAGTAAATGCCATTTTGTTCGGGAATGCGTTAAAAAGTGTATGAAACAAGAAAATATTTGGTATCACATCACAAGGTTCACCCAAAGGTTTTCTATCTTTATCTATCTTTTATCAACTTTGATCTTAACAGTTAGCAATGTATCGTTTAAATCTAAATATTCAGTTTGGGAACCGTTAATATAAAATTCAATATCAGTTCTACTATCCATAATATAATTAATTGGAAATACTTCTTCAAAGGTCCCCATTTCAATTATTGTCTGGAGATACGGTCTATCAAATAAACACAATTCAGATTTACCACAAATCATTTTTGAAATATAGTTCCATGTTCTTCATTCGTTTGTTTATATGCTTAAGATGTTTTGACTTTTTTTTCACCTCTTTTTGTTTTTCACCTCTAATTTCTTTATAAGTGACATAATATTATTATTATTATGATTATTATTATTATTATTATTATTATTATTATTATTATTATTATTATGAATTGAAATTTATAATTTCATAAATTATATTTCACCTTCAGCCTCCGAGGCATCAAAACAATAAATATTTCAGAAGTTGCATTGTCAATTTTATAGTGGTCTTGGACTTTGAACAGTCCCGGTTCTTTATTCATATTTTTAAACTCTTAGTATTTCGGTGAACAATTCCTTCAATAATGTTACTGAATGCTGTAATCTTTTGTAAGCTTTTATTCATTTAGAACCGATTTATGAATAATAGGTCTCATACAACAATTGGTTCTTACGGATGCGCAACCGCTACTGACTGTTTGTTTCGTTTCGACAGTTCCACATCTTCTTAAGAATACCTTTGATATCCAAATCAAGCCTCAAGCTAACGGAACCAAATTGAGTGATGATCCGTCAGATACAATGGTCATACGAATTTATTCCTTTAATTTCACGGAGGAAGAAAAATCGATTCTAAATTATGGATCACAAGATGCAATAGATGAAGAGATACTGGGTAAATTCATGGACATCAAGGTATGGGAGAAGAATTTCTCATCCTTGAGAATAAACATTTCAATAATGTTCAAACGAGGGGCCCATAACAAATATCTAGAAATATTTTACTTTTCTGCTCCCAATAAATTTCAACGGAGAAAATATTTGAAGAATCTCTCCCTTGCCAAGCGATTGTTGTATCAAAAAATTGAATTGTTTATGCCATCTCAGCTTAATCTCTCGATGTATCCTTTAAATGTTGACAGAAAGGAGATTATAATAAATGATATGGTGATGGCGTCCTGCAGAGCTTTCGGTGGAATACCACAAGAAAAACCGAAATTCGAGGATCACGTTCACTTGAATGTGATGGAGAAAATATATAATAAAACGACCAATGAGATCAGAATGAATTTGCGCGCATCTCTCAGTGACCATCTCACTAATTTCAGCTGCAGCGCCGGAAATGTTACGGAAACGTACACAATCCGTATTCATCGTGAGTAATAATAATAATGATAATAATAATAATAATAATAATAATAATAATAATAATAATAATAATAATAAATAAAGCACCAATCCAATATATATATATGTATATATATATTATACTACAATATATTTCGACAAACTCACTGTCATTTTCAGGTAGATATGAACTTGAAACTATTTAGAATAAATTACTTTTATTTAAACAAATTTCTTCTTTTATATTCTAATAATATTAAATTAAAAATTAAAGAGATTTTTAAAAGTACAAGTTTGATATTATTAGATACGGCGAAAAATTCTTCGTTTAATTCAAAATTTGTATTCATTCAAAGTTCAAAATTTATTCAAATCAAAATTATATCTTTCATATTTCCGAGTATTTAAACAAAATTAACAACGGCATTTAAATTTTATTTTATAATTAATTTATTTAAATTTTATTTAATAATTTATTTATTTAAATTTTATTTTATTTAATATTTAATATTTAATAATTAATATAATAATTTATAATCAAATATTTAAATAATTTTATCTAATTTATCAAAAGTTAATTTAATTCTTATTTTTAATTTTAATCATTTTAAAAAATTTAATTTTATGTGCTTTGATAATTATGCTTAAATATCCTCACATTTTATAATGGTCAGCTATAAATTTTGTCACTTTCTCAGCTCCTACATGTGATAGTAATACATGCATCTCTTTTATCATTTCTCATTTTTTGTTTTTCGGCACCCATAGTTTTCCTTCTATTGTCATTACAACCCCTTCTTTCAACATATATTTCCAACACAACCCTTGTGCTATATCCTCTTTGATTTGTCTAATTTCGTCATCGTTTTATTGCCATTTACAACTTACTATTTTTTCCACCACGTTTATACTTCGTATTTCTAAACTAGCGTCTGTATCAAGTATGAAATCTCTTGTAAAGTCTGGATGTCCAAAACAGGTGATTCTGTCAATGCTTTCTTCATATCTTCAAAAGCCCTTTCACAGTTTTCTGTCCATATTAATTTCACATTATTCTTTCCACATAATTCTTCCAAAGTTCTGGCTTTCTTAGCATAGTCTTTGATAAACCTTCTATAATAATTACATATACCCAGAAAGCTTCTTATATTCTTTATACACTTTGGCTTCTGGAATGAATTAATTGCTTCTAGTTTTGATGGGTCTGTTTTTATGCCATCGTTGTTAATAATACGTTCTAAAAACTTTAGTTCTCGCGTAAGTATGTGACATTTCTCTGGGTTTATTCTCAAACCTGCTCTTCCAATACTTTCTAGTATCTCATTCAGAACCTCATAATGTTGCTCTTTTGTCTCTATGGATATTAAAATGTCATCCAAATAAATCACTGTCCCTTTTACGTTGCCCAGTACGTTTCCCATTAACTCCTGAAATATTCATGGCCCTGCAGCTATTCCAAACTGCATCCTGTTGAAACAATATTGGCATGTTGCTGTTGAAAATGTTGTCTTTTCTTTCGAGCTCTACCTGATAATAAGCATTTCTTAGGTCTATTGAAGTAAAATGCTTTAATCCTTCCAATCTATCTAACACCTCAGCTATATTTGGTATTTGGTACGCTTGCCTATCAGTAACCAGATTTAACTGTCTGAAATCTATAAGCAATCTGATGTGCTGTTTCTCTTTCTTCCAAACACAAACCAGCGGTGTATTCCATTACATTTCTTAATAATGCCATTTTTAAACATATTCTGTATAGGTTCCTCAATCTTTGGTTCTAAATGAATTGTTTGTCTTCGTGGCTTAATATTTATTGGGCTTCCGCGTGTATCTATTTTATGTTTCAGCAATGTTGTGCAACCGATGTCTCATATATTTGCCATAAAAACATTCTGGTTATTTTTTATAATTTCTGTTAACACCGTATCGTTCACTTTTAATTCTTTTCTTGCTCTGTCGAATCTTTCTGTTCCTGTTATAGGCTTCCTAAATTTTGCATCAATATTACACATATGCTCATGACTGGGTACCTCATCCCTCTGAGGCAGTATTTGTATTCCAAATTGTTTCTACAACTCTATATATCACTTCTGGTGTTATGTGATTTACAATCGTAAATCTTACCTACTCCCATTATTTCAACATCAACCATTACTTTGCCCTTTGTTTCCAATTCATTATCATTTGCGCATCTTAAGATACTTGCCGTCTTCATATGTTCTATATTATTAAATTTTTTGTACTGTTCAAGCTCATTACGCTTACTGTTTCTCCCGAATCAAGTAAACAATCCATTTCCTGATTTTGTATTTTGATTACCACACTAGGTTTACCTTTCATTATGTCATACCTGATAATACTCGACCTAATTTTATCTATTGCCAGTATCTTCTTACTTCTCTGTTTCACATTTTCACATCTCTCAATTTCTTCAAAGTTCTTTTTAACAAACCTATTAACTTTTTCAACTACTCGTTTATCATTTTCTTCCTATCATTGTCTTCCTATCTTTGGGGGAGCCTCTAAAATTCTTAATAAAACTCCCCCGACAATGTCTTCTTCGTCTTCATCACTTTCGTTTCCTATGAATGCAACTTGTCTTTTGTTAGTTCCCTGTTCCCGCATCGTTTTTTCTTCCTTGATAGTTGGTCTTCCTTTCGTAATTTCCACTTTGTGTTCCGTTAACTCTATTTGTCGGTGTTTGCTTAATCATGTTCGAATTCGTATTGCAATCATCTGCTTGATGACTTCCTAATTCACATCTTTGGTATCTTACTTGTTTACAACCTCTCCTTGTGTGTCCCTCCACTCAACATCCATAGCATGTAATGAATCTCTTACGTCTATTTGGACAATTTCCCTTTATATCACCTTGTCGTCTGCACGAATAACATGTGATAACTCTTCGCTATCTATTCGGACATTCTCTCTGTATATGGCCTTGTCTTCCACAGCAAAAACACTTTGCAATCCAAGTATCTTTTGTTTCCAATTTCCGATTCAAAATTTCTATTATTTTTTATGGTGACATCTCTATAGCTTTTTTTATCACTACTTCGGGTACTCTTTCTCTTACCGTATAAACCTCTTCGCTCATTTGCCTAACTTCGTGCAACTTCTTGATTTTCTTCTTAATATCTTCTGTTCCCTTGATTTTATCAGCCCATCACTTAATTTTCAGTTTCTTTACCGCGGAACAGTATACCAATAACTCTTCTTCAAATTCATCTGCCGTCCATTCGGGCTCATCAACTTGTCCACCAGACTCTAACTTTTTTTAAATATACCTCTGGCTCTTCATTCGTCTGCCTGCATTCGAATGCAGCTTTAATATCTTGACTTATTGTGGTATTCTTAGTAAACGCTTTCCACAGGTTTTCTCGATAGTCTTTAGTCGACGGATCCACGTCTAAATATTTCTTTTTAATCTCCTTATTAATCCATAGTTTAACCATCATTTCTTTGACAAAAACCCGTTAATTTATCGACCCGGAAATATTTCTCACATTGCTGAATAAATATTTCCACATCTGTGTTAATTCTTCTGTTGTCAACTTCCTTAATAAACGTTCCAGTGTCGTTAGATGCTGCGAAAAAATCTTCCTTTAATTCAAAATTTTTATTCATTCAAAGTTCAAAATTTATTCAAATCAAAATTATATCTTTCATATTTTTCCGAGTATTTAATCAAAATTAACAACGGCATTCAATAATGCTTAATAATAATGCTTGATAATAATGCTTAAATATCCTTACAGATAACATTCTGTTATCAAATAATATTTTTCAATTATTTTATTATTATTTCCTTTAATGGATTAAAATAAATATTAAATATCTAAATTTTTTTGGATCTGATCTCATTGCTTGATTTCAGATCACCCGACCGCATTATATATTCAACCAATCATCAAAAAGAGATTCCGATCAAACTCAACAATAATATGCTTCACAAAAGATGGATATCCAGATCCAGAAATAAATTGGCAATTAATTGAAGGCCCCCCAAATGCGGACCGGTTTTATAATTTCCCTGGAAAGGGTGACCAAATCCACATCAATAGCAACAGCCCGGTCGGTTCAAAATGGACATTCAAATGCACAATGAAAAGCATGCTAGTGAATACCAAGAAAATGCTGAATAAAACAATTTCATTTGCCATTGCTAGTAAGCTTTTGATTGGATAATAATTATTTGTTCTCATTGGATAATATTTCTTGGTTTTTGGTTTACGGATGAAAACTGAATAAAATTATTTTATTTGAGTTTCTCATAGGCCTAGATCAGTGTCAGGCAACCTTTTTCGGTTCGTGGCGCACTAAGTCAAAAATAAATTCCTTGGCGCACTCAATAACAAACTTATAATTTTGTAAGATCGGGAGAAAATTTATTTTCAAATATTAAATCAATGTCAGAAAAACTTAATTTTTATTAATGTGAACGCCGAGATTGTTTTTTATCACAAATTAGATTGATGCGAGGTACAATTTTTGATAGGCGTTTTCCTCGTTGATCATTCGCAGTCTCTCGCGTTTCTTGCTTTTCATTTCCGTGAGTGACGAAAATCCATGCTCACAGAGATAAGAACTTCCAAACGGCAACAACAATTCAATTGCTTTGTTGCTCAATTGAGGAAATTTGTTGTTCAAACTTAACCAGAATTCGGAAAGCTCCATTTCTGAGAACATTCTTTTGAAAATCAAATCATTTTTTAAATTAATTAATTGTTCTTCCTCTTTTTCAAGGTTCGTCACATCAAAGTTCATGGATGTGTTCATTAAATATTCCATGTCCGAAACCTCAAAATTGGGGAAATAATTCTAAGAGATTTTGACAAAGACTTCAAAGTTTCTTCAATTTCTTGTTTGATTTGGAGTTATGAAGGATTCAATTTGACATTTGGAAAAGATAAGAAGTTCGATTTGCTAACTTTTGAAATTCATAAAACGAGCTTTTCTCCAAACGCTTTCATTTTTCTTGAGCATGTGATGAAGTTTTCCTGAGCGCCTTGTAGACTTAAATTAATTTCATTCATTTTGTCGAAGAGATCACTCAAAACGTAACTCTCAACCACCAAACATCATCCTTCAAGAATGAAAAGTCAACTGCTTCGGTCTCGATAAATGATAAGATTTCGACCTTCATGAACACAAATCGATTTAAAACTTTTCCTTTTGATAGCAATCGTACTTCAGTCTGATACAGCAATGTTTTGTGATACATAAGGATGCAACCATTCTCGTCCGAAGGGCGTTTGATTTGATATAGTTAACCAGTTTGACGACTTCATCAAGAGTTGTTGCGAGAATTGGAGGAACAGCTTTCGACACAAGAACTTCTCTGTGAATCATACAGTGCACGATTTTAACTTTTTTTATTTTGATTCAGAACGTGCGAAATGAAGCCGTTTTACGTCTTTGCATTGCTGGAGCTCCATCTGTGCAAACGCTGACACAATTTTCCCATTTCAAATGGTTCTTTTTCACATTTTCATCGACCAATTCAAAAATATCCACGCCAGTTGTGGTTTGCTGAAGTTTTTGATAGAAAAATAATTATTCACAATTTTTCCTTCCTGGACGAATCTTAAAAATGAAAGAAACTGAGCTTTACCGCTGATGTCAAAACAATCTTTCAGTTGCATTTCGATATCATCCGACAAATTTTGGATTCTTCTAGCAATAATGTTCGATGAAAGCGGAATAGTTTTGAATTTCTCCATAGCATCATTCGTCATCATACATCCAGCTGCAATTTTTAAAAGGGGCAAAACGATTTCTTCTGATTCAGCATGTGGTTTTTTCTTTCGTGCAATTAGTTGAGCAATCTTATAGCTAGCAACTTGTGCTGATCGGTTATAACTACATATTTCTTGAATTTTTTTGATTTGCTTTGCTGACTGGATTTTAGGTTCTCAAAATAACTGATCGGATTGTTCATCTGTTCATAATAGTTTGTTTCGATGTGTCGAAGTAGTTTTCCTGGTGGCATCGATTCGTTGCTGAGAGTTTTCAGACAAATAAGACAAAATGGCCGTGAGGGATCGTTATGAAGTGCAATGAAACCATATTTTAAATACTCGTCTTGGTACTTTCGCTTTTTTCCTTTTGATGATTTTGGTGCTGTTTTTTGCCTTCATTGTTCTCATTTTGCTTATCATTCTTATCACTTATTTCTTTCCGGATTAAAAATTTGCCCATCTACATAGTTTGGGAAGTTTTAAATAAATTAATAATGACCTATACAGCAGAAATAAAAAGTAGTTAACCCCTATGATTCTTCAAATCGATCTTCAAACGTTATATTTTATGTAATATTTATATTCCAATAATTGTTGATGAAAAATCCATTTATTATTAGTTTTTCAATGTTTTCATGTCAATATGCAATATTTTTAAAATTCATGAAATAATATTTTCATTCAATTTTTATTAAACTATTGAACGTTCAAAAACGCTAGCAATTTAAGATATTAAGAAAAGTTTTCGTGGCGCACTGGCCTAGATTGAAAGCTGTGGATTGTATTTATATACATTTGACAAGAGTGGTATAAAAAAGTCTGATATTCAATGTGGTCTGGTTGAGGATTAGCCTGAATATTGTGTCTACTCAGAAGGTTGGTGGGTTAGATCTGAGGGAAGTATTTTACATCATCAATGAGAGCCAGATTAGATCAAACAGGTCTGGCATTTGAAAACACAATGAATTTCATTTAAAATACTTTTTTACTTGGTGTGGATTGAATTAAAAGATGTATTTTTACCTCTTTCTGCAGTTTCGCAGATAATAAAATTTATCGATGACAAATTCCTTTATATTTATAATTCTTTTCCTTATTGTGATAATTTTCAGTGATTATTGAGTAAAGCCCATTGGACGAAATATAAGTTATAAATATTATTCATTCCTTCCGTTCTTTCAGTATTATTTCTCTCCTTTTCACTAATGATACATAGTCAACATTAGAGCCTTTCCGTGACTTCTAGATGACCTCATTCTCTAAGAAAATATCTCTGCATGCTGTTTTCGCTCTTCAGATTCCCGTTTAAAGCATTCCTGGATTTTCCTCGAAATAAACTATGGTTCTACCTCTCTGGAGGTACTTTTACCATCAGTAAGTTGTTGCTTTTCACTTAGTTTGTATTGACTCCATTTCTATTCTTGCCTTCAAAAAAAGAAAGCTAATGACATTGAGATATTGCACGCTTTCTATGAAACTTCTATGAAAAGCGCTAAAATTTCTTAATTAACTGATAACTATCTAAACCAAATACAGTAATCCCTCAAATTGCGTGGTTTCTGGCAGCGCGGTAAAAGTTTCTTACTGCGCGAAAATATTTCCCACTTTTTCTTTTTGATGTTATTTTTTGCGGAAAATATTATTCTTTTTTAAAGAATTTTTGGTTTTGTTTAAATTCAAATGAATTTTTAATTTTTAAAATTTTTTGTTTATGTTAAACAGTCAGAAATAAAAGACTTTATTTATTTGTATTTATTTGCATGTATTTACTTAAAATTAATTTTATTTTTTTGAGATATTTAGGATTTAGAACGTACTCCCCAAATTGATTGCCAAAGTTGGTTCTCAATGCGCGGTTTCGGTGTGCGCGCGTCATTTTTGGAACGTAAATACCGCGCACTGTACCAATATATTTACCTCTATATACGGCTGAATATATATATTAAGCCGAATATAGAAGTAAATATATTGGTACAGTGCGCAGTATTTACGTTCAAAAATTTCTATACTACTTATTGCACTACTTATTGGATATACCACGTATTATACACTGATAAATTGTAAACTTATATTTGAATAACTCGCTTTATATTGTTTTAATATTTATTATTATTTTAGAGAATCCGATGGAAATTTGCGGAGAGAAATGTTTGAGTTCAAGGATTTCTGAAATTGAGGAATCAGTGGAGGAGAACGGGAGGCTGCATGAGGATATCCGGTTGATATTGAATCAGACGAAGGAGCAAATGAAAATTATTAATAAATTAAACGAAAATATACAAATGACAAACAACAGCCTCAAACATCTAAAGGAACAAATAGAGAATCAAATAAAAGAACAGAAAGACAGCAAATTAAATAATATTGCTCAAATCAAAAATTTGAGTGAAATTCAAGTGGAAAAATATTTGAAGGATTTGTTTGAAATTGGCTCCTTCAGATACACGTTTATGAAAACAACTTATGAAATACAGTACAGTCCAATGTTTAGATCCATGTATCCTTTATTTGTTCAAATCTGGACTGAATTTAGCAATTATGCTAAAACCACATTCAGCTTTGGTCTTAAACTCAAGGGTTCCCCCAGCATACATGTGGACCTGAATATCCAATGCAAGATTTTTGCAACAAAGACTCCAGGTTTGTTTCGAACGCCAACTTTCATTATAAATTACAGAGGTGAGAGTTTTGGATCCAAGACTCAAACGTTTCCGTCCCGTGAAATATTCGGGAAGGACCGTGATGTGGACACGAGGTTTTCCGTACAGTGTAAATCCATTTGGCACTGAATAAAATGACAATCAAGCATATCAGTAATTAACAATGAAATTAGTTTTGCGTTTGTAATAAAAATGAAAATTAAATATTTTTTCTATTATTTTTTGCATTGATGTCATTTCATTTGCTTAGGTAAACTCCACCAAAATCAAGGCTACAATTTTAATTCTAAGATCCAGAGACCAAAATCAGTAGACAGAACAAAGAAATATTACATAATAATTTTCGTAAACACCCCAGAGGTTTTTTAATTGCTATTTTGTTTAAATCGTCAATAAGACCATTATTACGTAACTGTTACACAAAAGCATTTTACAGAAATTACAATTTCGTTTTTTATAAACGTTTTCATGAAACCAAGCTTTGTTTAAATTTATGAGTATGTAATTTATTTTTTTGAATCGTCGATTATGTCATCAATTTTAATATTTTACATGAATTGGTTTTCCTGAAGACGTACAATTTAATCCTTGTTTTAATGCAATTATTTTGTAAGGACCATTTTAAAATCTGTTGGAAAATAATTTCTTGAATTTTCACATGGTATTAAAAGACCAGACACATTTTCAATCTAATATTGAGTAGACAGAATTTTATCCTCCACAAAAGATTTTATGAAACGATAATTTGTACTTGAAGGTTTTCAACATTTAGACTCATCAAATTAGTAGCAACATATTATAATTTATACATCTTATATATCTTGAATATAATTAGATTCTTCCTTCTTTATGTTCACCAACACTTTATTTGCTGCATGAACGTCTTTTTTCGATATATGAGCAATGAATCTTAAATATTTGGATTTGATCAGTTCGACTGTATTGAGGAACTGATATGGAATTTCATTTACTAAGAAATACATCTTATAATTGCGAAACATTTGTACTGGTTGGATATCTTTCTTGATAAATTTCGTTTTCTTTGATTCTTCATTAAATGTTCATTAATGGACTTGTTTCTTTGAATACACTATTGCATTTCTCACCAAAAACAATTTTTATTGCTAGTCTTTTTCAAATAATATGTCATTACACATCTTTTATAGTTGTTAAATCTGACCAATTGTCTAACCAAAATATAGCACTTATAAATTACATGACATATCTATGTGAGTCATTTATTTGTATTGAATTCGCATTGTAAATTATTACAGGGCGCACTCATAAAACATTGATTTCTAAAACATCGACTACGAAAAAATAGATTTCTAAAACATTGATTGTCAAAATCATCGACTAACATAAATGTTTTTATTTTATTTTTTTGAAAAAAGTAAAAAATAAATTTAAAAAATTAACATAATAGAAAATAAAAAATTAACCCAATTGTTGATGAAATTGGAAAATCGGAATCCAAAAATCAATGACAGTTTCACAATAAATTATTGAAGGAACAAGAATAGGTTATGATAGTATGAGTATTCAAGTGATATTAAGTTTATATATATTTGTATTTAAGTTTTTGATTTTAATTTAATATGTGGTTGGCAGGATTATTAAATAAATGTTAATTGGAATATTAATTAATTAATAATTAGTTATTTTAAATAGTGTTTTATTGCAAAAATACTTTTGTAAGATGTTTTTGGCAGTCTATGTTTTTGTCAATTTAAGTAGATGTTTTTGATAATCGATGTTTCTGAGACTCGATGTTAATGCTAGTCGATGTTTAGTATTAAAAATTCGAATTTTTAGCAATTTATGTTTTAAAAGTCGATGTTTTAGTACTCGTACAAGTGGGGCGACCCGTTATTACAGATAATGGTAAAATATTGTACCAATTTTAATTAACATATCAATTTTAAAATGTTGATATTGGTGGTTTGCGTGATTAATTTGGAATTGTTAGCATTTAAAGAGGTGAGTTTCTGATTTTTCATACTTGCTGCAACCGAGGCTAAATATTTGATGGTCTTTTTCGTGTTTTCCATTTTACTAGCTCCAAATTCGCCCGTGCAAAGAGTTGATTGATCTTCTCTACTTTGTAGCACGCTATTGCATATGTGTGAGGTGGTCTTTCATGACGTTCTCGTTCTTTATACTATTCTAATAGTTCATCGTAATAAATTAGAAGCCTGTTGTAAAGATTTAATACGACACAAAACAATCCAGAATATGCATAAATTAATCCACTTTCAGATCATTCAATGTTTTTACCACATAAATTTGAATTAAACTTTTGCTTTTAACTTGACAAACAAAGATAACTTCAGAAGATGAATCAATATCTTTTCTTTTAATATTTTTTGATTTATGAAATTTACTATTTGATTCTCTGGCTGGTAAAAATTTAGAGCATTACAATTTATCAGTGGTGTTTTGATCATTCATATTATAATCACTTTTATTTGAAAATACTTTATTATACATAATATTAAATAAAGATTCTCTTGGTTCATCATCATCAAGATTTCAATATAATCAGTTTTTGACTGAATTGGTTTTTCAGCTTTGCTATTGGACTTTATTATTTTCGGTTCAGAAAAGTTTGATATACTTTTCGGTATGCTCGTTTTTTAATTATTGATTACTGTTGTTTTCCCTGGAGATTCAGAAATTAAAGCAGTGGTTCTCAATCTTTTTCAGATAGCGGCACCCTAACGGAAAATTTGAAAAATTGACGGCACCCTACCCTTTATATAATAATATTTCAGCTATAAAAATAACAACAAATTTGGTAAGTTCTACATTTTATAAACTAAATCTTTTATAACATATATTAATGTGAAATTTGAACTTGATGCTTTTTTTATATCTCCTAATTATTAAGTCGCGTATTTGACAGACATACTCTTAACTCATTCTTAATTGAGTTCAGTTTTTACCTTTTCTTGATCTTAATATTTACCAAAAATAATTGATAAATGTACCCTTATTATAACTAATTCAAAATCTAAGATAGTATCTTTTTTAAAATCAACCCTTATATGAAATTAATAAATTTTCAATAATAAAATTAGAAGAGCTCGTGGCACACTTTTCATATCCCTACAGCACCCTACGGTGCCGCGGTACCCCGGTTGAGAAACACTGGATTAAAGTATTACAATTTCTATCTTGTACAAATTGATCAAACAATATTGTTCTATGCTCTCTTACATATTTAGTAGAACAGTACTCAATACAAATGTCATCGTCATTTATATTTAAATTTAAAGAAATTCCGTTTTGGCATATATTAAAGGGCTTCTGAATATTTTCGCTAATAATTAAATCAGGGACGTCATCAACAGACTTGGTAGTCTTCTTTGCATCAGAATTTTTATCTTTGCTTTTGAGCGAACAGGTATTAAAGCTGAAACAATATTTCTATTTTTATTGAAAATAACTCTCTTTTCATTTACTCTACTTGATAAATTTTTATTAATCATGAGATCAAAACCAAAATTAAATCCAAGTATTACATTTTTTTTTAATTTCCACCATTTCCATTACTTTCCAATTTACATTTAAAAACATTTTTCATCTCAAAAACTACTTTACTATATTTAATATTCAAACACACATTTCACTTTAAAAAATTAATTAATTTTTAAATTTCTTACGTATATTTACATTTTTAATTAGGTTACAAGCAAATTTTAACATTAAAAAGTTATTCAGATGCTGCAGCTTCTTTGTCAGCTTCAGCTTCTTCAGTAACTTGAGCAGCATCCGGGGCCTCAGAAGCTTCGTCTGTTTCTTCGTAGAATTGTAAAAAAGGGGGTTAATTTTATTTACAAGACACCTAACAAATTACTTATTATTATTTACTTCAAAATTGAAACGGTGTCTGAACAAATATTATATATATATATATATATATTAAATAAATTTGGTAACGATTTAATTAAACGATAACTCCAATAAAAAACCTTTCGTACGATATATTTCGATAGCACAGCTATCATCTTCAGGTACTCAAAACCAACTAAAAATATTATGAATTAACATTTAATTTAAACAAATTATTTTTTATTAATTTAATTTTTTAATAAATAAATATTTTTAAAAATATATTTTAAATTAATTTTAAATTTTAAATTTTTTACTTATATTTTAATTTTTAAAAATTAATGTAATTTAAAATTTTCAATTATTTTAATAATATTAAAAAAAACAAACATGATTTAACATACGTAAACTATTTAAAAACATTCAAAACATTCGTAGTCACAGCACTCTGCACATTAATCTTTGGATCCAATGACCTTATCAGCAATGCTTCACATATCACTCGTTCCCAATAACTATTAAAACTTCTCAACAAAATTCTAAAATCAGACATTCCTATATCACTTTTACAGCCTCTATTGTGTTCACTAATATTGGTCAAGCCCTTGAATCGACAATGCTCTAGAACTCGAGTACAGAGATGACGGGAAGTCTCTCCAATGTATGTGGCATTACACCCATTACATGTAAATTGATAAACGAGATCAGAACACAATCCAACCGGAGTTTTTGATTTATTAACAAACATATTGCGTACCTTACACGAATTAGAGACGATCTTATACTCTAAATTTCCTATCAGTTTACCCAACTTCCTCTTATAATTTGTAAAGCCTTCAGAGTACGGCAATACTAACACATATTTAGGCTCAATTTTTTTATATCCATTTTTACCATCACCCAGATCAACACTCAATTCACACCTATCCGACAAATTACATTCAGACTTTCCACAACATGGATCCTTAGGATTTTTGATCAATTTATCAACAGTTTCTTTTATCATCAACAATAAAATGGATATAAAAAAATTGAGCCTAAATATGTGTTAGTATTGCCGTACTCTGAAGGCTTTACAAATTATAAGAGGAAGTTGGGTAAACTGATAGGAAATTTAGAGTATAAGATCGTCTCTAATTCGTGTAAGGTACGCAATATGTTTGTTAATAAATCAAAAACTCCGGTTGGATTGTGTTCTGATCTCGTTTATCAATTTACATGTAATGGGTGTAATGCCACATACATTGGAGAGACTTCCCGTCATCTCTGTACTCGAGTTCTAGAGCATTGTCGATTCAAGGGCTTGACCAATATTAGTGAACACAATAGAGGCTGTAAAAGTGATATAGGAATGTCTGATTTTAGAATTTTGTTGAGAAGTTTTAATAGTTATTGGGAACGAGTGATATGTGAAGCATTGCTGATAAGGTCATTGGATCCAAAGATTAATGTGCAGAGTGCTGTGACTACGAATGTTTTGAATGTTTTTAAATAGTTTACGTATGTTAAATCATGTTTGTTTTTTTTAATATTATTAAAATAATTGAAAATTTTAAATTACATTAATTTTTAAAAATTAAAATATAAGTAAAAAATTTAAAATTTAAAATTAATTTAAAATATATTTTTAAAAATATTTATTTATTAAAAAATTAAATTAATAAAAAATAATTTGTTTAAATTAAATGTTAATTCATAATATTTTTAGTTGGTTTTGAGTACCTGAAGATGATAGCTGTGCTATCGAAATATATCGTACGAAAGGTTTTTTATTGGCGTTATCGTTTAATATATATATATATATATATATATGTTGAGGATACCTAAATAATAGAATAAAATAATTAATAAACATGTAAAATGATTGTGGGAAACAATGAGAAGGGAGTAAGATGTGGTTCTGGAGCTTAATAAAAAGGGAATGAAAAAGAAATGTTGAACAACGAGAAAGAAATAAGAGAAAATCAATAAAAACAGACAATTAAATCAAAGAAGGTCATTTATAATTAACAAGTGCAAATTTTAGAAAACAAAAGCAAAATTTGCACGTTATCTCGAAAGCCCTTTAAGATAAGGGAAGAAATATTGTTTATAAATCCGGGAAAGGGCATCTCTAAAAAATTAGTTATCTGGACAGCTGCAAGTGATTATGAAGGCTCAAAAGGAATTAGCGTTAAAAGATATCAGAAATTCTATTCAAGATCAGTAAATATTATTGGATGATGGAGAAAAAAGGAAGCGCAATTGAAATCAACAACACAAAAAATAAAACAAAAAATCGCAAAGGACAAAGAAATACAAGAAGAAACTAAAGAGAAATTTGAAACAGAAATTAAGCAAGGTCAAAGCAAAGCAAAGCAACTAAATCAGAGTTACCGATCTCAGAAGCCCACCGCAGTAGTCAAGTGATTGTAAAGCCAATTGATCCGAAAAGGGCTATTCTTACCGAAGGGTCGTAATAAGCACCAAATTGTGATTGATTGATAATTCGCTGTGTCATTTTAAAGTGGAGATAAAGTGTATTAATCAATAAAGTTTATATCGTTTGGAGTTCGTTACTGTTGTTTAAAAGTACGTTTGGAGTCAGATTGACAATAATTCCTATTCGAATTAACTGACAACTCCAACATATTTGATGAGCCTGACGTGATCAAGGTCGGTGAAAAGTGATTGAAAAGAAACATTGTTTTAAACAGATTGGAGGTTAATTGTGGGTTCTTAAAACTTTTTATTGAAGCTTGAAGCAGAGGTAAAATATTAATTGTGTTAATAAAATCAAAATTCAGATTGTGTGATTTGAGGAAATTTCTTAAAGTGAATCGCTATAATTTACGAAGCAAAAGTAAAAAAGAACTTGTAATGAGTAGTGAAGACTTGCCGGTTTCAATCGCTAAAGAAAGTAATGATTTTGCCAGTTGTCAAAGATTACCAGTTGAACAATATGGAGGCGATCCAGTTATTTTTGTTGATTTTATGAGTGACTACTACATGTATGCGACAGCATATAGATGGTCCCAAGCAATTATGATTCAAAGGTTACCTTTATATCTAAAGGGAGCAGCAAAAGAGGTGTGACAGCAAATTGACAAGAAAGCGGTTGGCAATGATTGGGCCAAGTTAAAAGATGCGCTGGCAGCTAAAATCATTGGAGGAGATATAAAGAGACTAATGCGTCAAAAGTTTTATGGTCGAGTTCAAAATCCAAATGAAACAGTGAGCGAATTTGCCTACCATTTATCAACCTTAGCAAGTAAATCATTCGAGGACGACTCAACACAACCAGGTCTAGCGAAACAGATGCAAGAATTAGTACAAAATCAGTTTCTGTCTGGAGTAAACAAAGAAATAAAAACAGCATTGTGTTGCGTAGATTATGATAATTTCGATGATCTTGTTAAAAAGGCAATAAAAATTGAATTAAACTTAAAAAGTACGAAAGAGAAAGCTCATGCATTTGCAATACTTCCAGTTAAAAGAGAAAGATCAATTACCCCATCGCGGAGCAGTAGGAAGGCAGTAAATACACTCCAGCAATCAAGAAGTCCATCTCAAAGTTGGGGAAATGAGAATGGTATAAACAGATCAAGCGGTAAAATTCAAAGTAATGAAAGAATAAGACTCATCCAGTGTGAAAATTGTAAACAATTAGGGCATTATACAAATCAATGTTGGTTTAGAAATGATGGCAGCAGAGCCCCAAGGAGAGTAGTTTTTAACTGGCAGAGAAATGAGATAGAAAATAATTATCGAAGAATAGCGCTTGATAAAAAGGCTAATGTTAATGATGTTCAATGTTATCACTGTAGGAAAAGGAGGCATATTTCAAGGAATTGTTTCACCAAATCAAGGTCAACATCCATTTCTCCATCACTAAAACGTGATAACGTGAATATAAATCGACAAATTCAATGTCATGCAAGCAAAGGTTATGAGCATATGGCGAGATCTTGCCCAAAAAATTCGAAGAAATTTCAAAGACCAATATTAAAGAAAACAATAAGATTTCAAGATGAAAGCCAATCTTCCAGAAATGTAGCCTTCGTTCAATGAGACAACTTTAAAGAAAAAATCAAAAGCGATGTGGAAATCCTTAATCAGAAATTAAAAATACTATTATCAAAATTTGAATCAGATGATGAAGCTGATACTCATATGGTAGACGGGGGAGAAGTATCCGGTAGTGAACCCAAATCAAGCAATGATCCAAGTAGTAAAATTTGCGACGATTTACAAAGTGAAATAAGCACAGTATTCATTGCCAAAGTTCGACGGCTGAGTACAGATCCAGAGGCGAATTCTCAGAAGTGATTGAAGTCTTAGAAAAATTGATTAAGATGCCTTTGAGTTTGAGAAAAACCATAACTGTTATAAAATTTTGTGCCAAGTGTTATAAAGTAAACAAACAAAATGTATTTAAAGACATAATGAGACTATTGGGGCAATCGCTGCGAGAGCATAAATGGCTAGATCCCATAATTGTCAAAGTAATTGGACTAGACAACACATCGTTAAATTGCCAAATTGGAGCTTATGAAAAAGTAAATTAGTTACAAAGGGAGGTTATGCACAAATGTAAATGTTGGAAAATAGAACTTGAATTTATGGAGCAAAGGCCAGAAGATGATGATTATTTGATCGATTGTGGAATAATCCCTGGAGTGGAAAACGAAATAAAAATCCTGAATATAATTAAAACTAAAGAAACCGTTAAAAATGATTTCGATGAAACTAAAAGTGATTTAATAAAAATATTGATCAATCGAAATACAGTTGAGGTTAATGATAAATTAGATTTAATTTTAAATTCAGAATTTGACGTGGAAGAAAAATTAAAACTTTTGGACTGTATTAGACCTTATTTGAGTTATGAAACTGGTTTTGGAAAAACAATACAAACTGTTATTCGGAAATTTGGACAAGAATTTAGAGAACAAGGCAGTTATATTGAACCATTTGTGATATTATTAACGATAAATGATCAAGGTGTAGAATATACAGATGAACATTGGTGTACAAAAGTGAGTAAACTACGAAGGAGGGCAGCAGAAATCATGGGTAATGACGGAATCATTGTGTTGATGTACAAGGGTTTTGAGTTAGATGATGACGAATATTTATTCGATTGTGGCTGTGTACCACGAAAGCTTGATGAAAATGGGTATTTTACAAACGAGGAACCTTTTACAAATTTTATTAATGAGATAATTTCCGTTAAACAATTAAATTATAACGAATCACAAATTGGAGTAAATTTCAGTGGCCAAATTTTAATGATAAAACGAAGAGTAGTAATGACGAAATGTATGAGAAAAGTGAAATGACCAAAGATGAGGTAGAAAACGTCATTGCACCAAACATAGAAGAAAGTACGACAAAAACAGAAGTTAAAAGTGAGGTTTGTGCAACAGAGACAGCAACTGATGAAGCAAAAGTGGAACCGTGTAAGAGTGCATATGAAATAAAATGCGGAATAGTTCAGAAATACCAAGAGGAGAGAAGGCATGTTAGTTTGAGTAAAACCAAAGGAATTCTAAAGTTCTTAGCTAGTGAACTGTATATTAAACCAGCATTGCGAGAACAAAATGAAATATGTATTCAAAAAATTGCGAAAAAATTTAAAAAAAAGACTCCGTACTGTTTTAGAATATGCGAAAGAAAATATGGAATTTTGTGATGAAGATGTGATATTGAGCATGATAAAAGATGAAATAGATAAAGAAACGGTACTGACAATTATGAGTTATATTTTTGCTAGAAATTGGAGCATATCTTTGTTTAAAAAATGATAACGAAGAAGAGATAATGGAAGTTGCAACCAAGGTTCTGAATAAACATGTTGGTAGCTGGATAAGTGAAAATGGAGGTTGGGAAAAGTTAACAAAAAACCAATCTAAACAAACAGAAGAAATAAATGAAAAGTGTGGAATCGCAATGGGAAGAAAACCAATGAAAATTCCGTTTATAATGTTTATGATATTGACGTTATGTGGAATTGTAACCCAAACCACGTCATTAGTTGCATATGATTGCTCTCAAAAAGAATTGAGGAAGATTTATTCTGTACAACAGTACGAGAATGTAGTGTTAAAAGAACAAGTTTCATATTTTATTGTGGAAAGTGGAATCATACGTCATTAATCAAAATGTATGCGATTCCAAGACCAGTTGATATAAATCCAGAAAATTGTGTAGCCGCATTTCAAACAGGAGAACTTAAAAGTAACACGTGCGAGAAACAATTATTGAAAGAGGAGTAATGAAAGCTAATGGTGATTGTGTAGGAGAATATTACAAAATGAATGGAGAAATTATCGATAAAGTTGTCGTTATGGAAGAATATTTAACAGAGTTGAAAGAATTCGAGGGAGCTTTTGATGATGACACAGGTAAGTTACAAACTCATCCATTTTGTAACATGAGGCAAACGAGTTGTCAAACAGGAGAATCAATCCTTGTATATTAAGTGAAAACAAATCAGTGCAATTTAGTACATCTAAAAACAATGAGTTTTAACGAAATTGTTGGATAACAATTGAGAGAAGGATCGGAAAATTTAAACGCGAAAGCAAGAGCGAATGTGACACTTAGAATTACTCCTTTGACAACAAGAAAAACTCCAGTGGTGTTGATATCAACATTACCAGATGATGGTATGAGATTCATACGGAAAGACATTGTTAACAAATGTGGCCAAACAGCGTATAAAACCAATTATAAAGGAATTTATGTATCGACGAAAAAGATTGAAGAAGCCCAAATTCGAATACATAGCATGGATATCAAATTAAATAATAAAATGAATTATTTATTTCATTATAGTCAGAGTATCATGGGAAATATATATGGAGAAATGATATCAAATGATTGCAAGTTAAATAAAGAAATACTCCGAAACAGAATTAGATTCAGTCTTCAAAATCTGAGAACAGGACTCATTCTAAATTATATCGTAACAAAAATCCAATACGGTCATTAGAAAATCAATCTAGAGCATTGGCAAGTCATATTCGTTGAAAAGAAGCTTATTCCTGTGAACAATAACTGGTTTAATGAAATAACTAATATTCATAAGTTGATTCTGAATTTAACTTTGTCATCTATAAAAAATAAAAATCGCTCATTGATTCTTCATACAAACTCATTCTCTAATGATTATACTGAAACATTCTTCATATGTATGCTGATGACAATCCCAAGCGCTATATTGCCTATATATACAATCATGATCTCAAAAACTGATAACAATAACGATAATGCTGATCGTGTACAATATCATGAACCAGATACCCTTCAGGGTATAGAGATATGGGTGTAGTAAGATGATTTTACTATGCATGATATTTATTAGTAGCATTACTATTGTAGGGCCAGAACACAGATGGCCTTGTAAATGTTTAAATGAATCGGTAATACACACGCAAAAATAACATGCAGATTTAAACTCAAACCTATTAAAACACCAATTAACCCTACCAAAATGCGAGAAAGAGAACAATTAAATATAAAATTATAAAACACAAAAATAAATTAAAAATAATAACAGAGTGCAACAAGATCCGCACGAACTAAACATAAACATAACACGAAAACCTAGTAATTTGACCAAAATTGACAATTTAACAAAAATGCGAAATTTCATGAAAATGAAATAAAAATCAAATAATTTGAATTAGAAATAATTCAATTAAAAAATTCAAAAGAAAAAATTGTCAAATTAAATTACAAAATAATAAAATTAAGAATAGAATATTCTAGAAAATCACAAGGTAAAATTTTGTTTTACTAAATCAAAAAGAACACGCAAGGTTAGGGTCGTACAATAGGTATATATACCGATTCATTTTTACATAATTTTAATCGTCTAATCAGTTTTTTCCAAACTTGAAACCAGTTCTAACCAGAATCAGTTTACCAGTGAAACTCTCTAATTTGATGTGAGTGAGAGATTGTTCGATACTCTCTCCACGTCGTATCCTCGCAACCTCGAATGAGTTCTGCTTGGATTTCGGCGTGGGGAGAGGGAGTTATGATATGCTATGTGCGAATTTTATGAACCATCATGATGTATTATAATGCAAAATATATATTTCTATAAATGAACAGAAATTTTTCTTTCAATGTTTCTTTAAAATTTTTCCGGCCCACAGCCAATACATATCGCAAGCTATTAAAATCAAATATACTATAGCAAATCGTGTAAGTGCGTGTATTATCGCTAATGATTTCGTGCCCGTGAAGGCTCCGGCGTGATGAAAGCAGGAGCTGAAACGTCAATATGATTCCGTATAGTGGGATAGGGTGAAGGGGAAATAGTCTTTTGGCTGTTTCGTCGTCATCCATGTCTCATAAACTCGACCTAAACTTATTCTTCACATACAGCTAAAATTCAAACATCGAGTAGTCCAGTGGGCACTCATTAATTATAACATAAACACAGATGCGCTTAGGATCAAAATGAAGGACGGTGACGGGATTTTAAAAAATAAAATCGTTGCTATGATAAAAATATATGAATCTCGCTAATAATCATTAAAATCTTATAAACCGACTGAGTTAATAACAAGACTTTTACGAAACGGTACTAACTAAAATACTAAACTCCGGCGTAACGAATTGCTAAAGGTTATAAAACCAAATATTGTTTTTTGAAATTGGCAAATAAAACCGAACATTTGGCTAAAATATAAAGATTTACTTTGCCATAGAGTCGTCAATAAAATTAACCCTCGAAGTGTTGTATCTGTAAACGTCAAGATTTAGCTAAGATATTTAAAGTCATGGAGATAACATCTATCAAATTGAAATCTAGACGCCTGGTAACTAACACCCCAAATGAATGCGATTGTTGTAATAAAGATATATGGAATAATAACAATCCAAAGTAATTAGAAAAATTTATTAAGTGAAATTTACCCCCAAAATTAACAACCACATAAAGAAAAATATAAAAGTTATAAAAACCCAAAAATCCAAATGCGTACTCATAGCCAAGTTTTCCCCAGAACGCCACAAGATTCTAATTATCGCCCATAAATAATAAAAGAAATACGTGGATAACACTCTAGGACCCAATCCCACAAAATGATCAAACTATTAGGAAGTCACCCAGGTTTGTATTCGGAAAAAATTCTACGTGAATCGACGAACACCCGAGCCAAATAGCAGTGGTAATAAATGAATAAAATAGAATAAAATTAATAATAATAAATAAAGGCAATAAATTCAAAAGAGAATAATAAAATACTAAACTAAACTACATGATAAATCACTTTGCTCATAGGCATGGACAATGTTCATAACAATAATTTCAGTTGGAAGTTAGCAATAGCGTTGCCAAGAGGATAGGAAGACAAAAATCATACACGGTTGGCATTATTCCGATAGAATCGACTTGCGCGATAGATCCAGAATTATCATAGTAATTCAACGACAGATCTTCATTGTTGAGTAAGATAATAATAAAACCCCGGAGTCACAGATGGAAATGATTGAATATAAGGTATAAATAATTCCACTAGAAGAGCACGCCGGCTGAATTCTTCCTAAATGCCATTAATGAAGTGAACTTGCGTGGTGCACACGGGTTAAATAAGACAAATGAGGAATAATTCCACGAGGATAGTCCATAAACTGATTCTCTCCAAATGCCATCAGATAAGGCGATTTTTACCATGCACCCCAAAGTGTAGATAGATAAGGGCGAATCGATACTGTCATCGACCTTAAAGGGCAGATGCACCCACCACTAGAAGGTAGTAAGTGAATTAACTAACTACAATCGTATGCGCACACTAGTGTACAATCAATAAGGTGTGCACCCGACAATCTCCTAACCACTCCTCAACATACTGACACACCGCCGCGAGATTAGTAGGCGTGTCATGTGGAAGTTACAGTTCACCAGAATCGTGTGTGCGCACCCATCCTAATATAATTACTGAAATTAGGCTACGCTGATCAAAAAATCTAAAATCAAAACGTCAAGAGCGACTAAATGCAAAATTTCCACGAATGGAACCACAAGCTCGCGAAGCCCCGGCACATCCGACGAGGCAGTGCAAGAATCCGACCAAGCTCGGAGAAGCTGAGAGTAGCAGAAGGTAAAATTAACATTATTTCTAGGCATTTTTACATTTACTTGAGTCCGAGTTAGACGCTGCAAATCGTCAGAACCGCTCCAACATTCCTCAAGAATTACATAGCAACGACAATAAAATCGGCCATGACGTTAAGTTGTGAAGTAGTTGTCAACCACCAATTTTTATTTGCTCGAAGACCCAAACTCCGCCCGTCCAGCACCGTATCAGCAGTTAATTGACCCATGCCACTATATTGTACTCACGAACTATGTACCATCCATAAACAGGAGACTAAGTGCTGACAATCGGAATGCACCTCATCCATGCGAATTACCTATGTTAAAACTATGTATCGTAAGATTTTTATTAAAAATAAAATATAAATACGTAGTACGTTGATTTATTAGGTTTAAACGGTTTTCTCTTGACAGATATTTGGAAAATGAGTAAATTCCAATGCTAAAAAACGATTGGAAGCTAAATTATGATTAGAAACCTTAAATATAAATAATTCAGAAATGAAAAATACTTATCCCCAAGGGATCTAAATTTGGGAAATGATGAAATCTACCACCACTAAAATTAGTAGAATCTAACGGGAGATCAACTCGAACTTGGGCCCACTAATGATCAGATTTATTTTTCTTTTTTGTGATAACCTTAGGACACTGATCTAAATTACCGATAAATGTAAATATCAATGACTGTGAAATACCGTTTCTGAGAATAATTCGCGTTCTCTCGAATGGAACTACTAAGATGCGTGATTAAACCGGGAAGGTAACTTTGGATAACCAAATTTCTATTTTCCAAAGAGAGCAATAGAACGAACAATTAATTTAGGAATCTATCATATATAACATTTAACCTTGAGTAAATAAATTTAATGATATCTTAACTCATATATTATCTGTGTCTTTCCCAAAGGGAGTCGTAGAACGAATCATTGACTCATGAATATACCTTTAAGTAGTACTTGGCATTGAGCAAATGAATTTTAACTACCTTTTTAAAATCATGTATTATCCGTAATGTTTCTAAAAGGAACGGCAAAATGAGTAATTCACTTGTGAGTGTATTTTTAACTAATAATTAACCTTGAATCAATAAATTTTAATCGTATTTTCCAGTGATATTTGATCTGAGCTTTCCCAAAGTAAACCGTAAAACGAATGATTAATGTACAAATACATTTTTGACTAATATTTAATATTGTGTAAATGAATTTTAATTGTATTTTAAATAATATTTTATCTGTATTTTCTCCAGAGAACTGTAAAGCGAATAAATAGCACATAAATATATCTTTAGGTAATATCTAACCTTGAACGAAAGGATTTTAAGTATATTTTAGACAATATTTTACCTGAATTTTTTTTTGAAAGTGAACAAACAAATTTAGAGTGTAATTTTGGCGATAGTTTTTCCGTTTTTCCAAAGAGAACTATGAAATAGCTAAATGATTTTTTACATTTTAGATAATGTTTTTACGTTTTAGTACTATTATAACAAGTAGACAAATTTAAGGTAAAATTTCGACCATGATCCTACGTGTTTCCAACGGAATTATACAATGAATAAACCGGATTTGATTAGATTTTAGATACAGCGGTTACCTTTCCTCAAAAGAGATTAGTTAAATGATCGATTAAATTTGAAAGTATTTAGTTGGTTAATCGTACTTTACGCTTTAAGATTTAATAAAGTCAATTTTACTCAAAACGGAAAGTCCCGAAAATTCGCGACGAGAGAATTTTAAGCGTCAAATTAGTTAAAATGTAAGGTCCTAACCGTAAGATGGTCCATATGGTTCGTGTAAAGGTTTCAGTCACCATTGTTCGTCTCTTCCCCACTTCCCTTAGGGAAGGAAGTGACGCATTAAACTAGGAGACAAATAGCCCTAACCCAAACAGGTGTATTCTAACGTACTAATTTTTCTTCTTTTGAATAAGATAAGCAACCCTAAACCAATAAGTCTAGTCTACTCACATGTCCCCACATTAGGCCGCCAATCCTATCACTTATGCCTGAATATTGATGTTAAGCCATATAAAATCTTTTTTATCGTTCCAGAGGACTCGTGGATTGACGCGTCACGGGTCACACTTCGCTTTCCGGCACATTCCGCTGCACGGTGCCGGCAGGCGATGTGGGACGCGGGATTCTCAATCTCACCGGTTAGAGAATTCCGCAGAGAGGATCAAGGAACTGGAGAGGACTTGGACCTTCCTTTCGTGGCAATTAAGCGGGAACCCGGCCGAAATCCGGCGCGGGAAATAAAAGGTCAGGTGGAGCACCTCCTTGCCCTTTTGGAAGAACACCAAAGACAAACTGCTCAGCAAATTCGAAAGGCGCAACAACACCTAGATGAGATCAACCGAGATATCGCGGCCGGGTTGATCCCGAGTACGGACGGGTACGCCCCGCCGTACAACACATCGTTCAATTTGGACGACCCTAGAGTGAATAGACTAATGGAAGCAATCAATGTGGTAGTCCCGCACAAATTATGGACCGGAAGAGGAGAACGTGCAAATGAGGAGCATAACGACCACCGCGAGCATCCATATACTCGGGGACCACAACGTGCCAGCTATGACCGGCACCATTGAACAATTAAATCCGTTACCCTGATTTTCTTATGTGCATTCAAAATAAATGTTTAGTTAGATTATTTCTTGTCATTGTGTTATTCAAAATGATTTCGCTAAAATTGGAAAGTATTAGTTATAATCTGACGCGATAAGACATAAGTCCGTTGTACATTTAAGTAACTTCTATTATCGACGAAATTAATTTTCCTCTATTGTAGACATGAATTCCCACAATATCTTACAACACGAATTGGCAAAGGCCCAGATGACAATCAAAGATTTCCACCGACAAATCTTACAACTAACGACCGAAGTTCAGCTAACAAAAAGCACTTGGATGGAACCAAACAAGGCCAAACACCTGTACCAAAAATTAACAATGGTGCAGAAGGGTTGGGCTGAGGAGAAACAGCTCAACCAAAGCCTGAAGACGCAACTCAAGGGCTTGGAGGTGGCGCTGTCTGCATGTCAATAAGGAGCAGCAGTGACCTACCCTTTGGTTTTTGACCCGGCCCAACTAGCCTATCGAGAAGCCAATTCCACTTCAAAACCTGCAACTAAGCCAACTAAACATCGTCCGGGCAGAGCTGAACGGGCCAAAAGACGAGCCATTCGAGTAAAAGACTCAAATGCGTGAATTGTGTGTTAAATGTTTTATTAAATAAAAATTTGTTGAATGTCGTATTTAAATGATTATTATAGTTTGAATTGAATCAAACCCAGGCAATGATGTCAATCAGCCAGCAAGTCTGAGCCACTGTTATAACCATCTATCATCAGTAAGGGACGAAAATGACAAATCGCACGAAAACCTTCTAACGGTAGTGCGTTGAACCCAGATTGAGGTCGGGCCAGAGCAGTTCCCGCGTGGAGCTCACCTTTGGCGACCTCAAACCCTATAGTTACATTTCCAACGTTGCCTAGCAACGGGTAACCACTGGGGATAAGAAAGATAATTTTCATCTGGGGTCAAGGTTGTCAAAGACCATAACCCCACACTATTATTATTTATCTATCCTTCATCCTTTTGATAGATCTTAAAGAAATATACTTTTCATTCATAATCTGAATGTGTTTAAATATTTAAAATTAAATTTTGCTATCGTGTAAATTGATTGGATGAATGATCACATGACTGCCGCAGTGGAATTTCGGGTATAAAAGAGATAGTTGCTTCTGAAATGCTTTGATTCAAAAAAAAATTTTATTCAAAACTATTATCGACAATGGAGAAGATTTCAAAAGGAACCAGGTTATATGACGATTATTTCAGAGAAAAAAGGAGCCGAATGGAGAAGGATGTCAAAATATTGGAAAATCTAAAAGTACCCAATTGGGCAAGAAGGGGAGATGAAGAAATGAGAGTGTGTTAATGGAGTAGAGATAAAAGCAATGATTGATACCGGAGCGAGCATCTCAGCAATAAAAATGGATAAAATACCAGGAAGATTATGGCCATGTATAGAGGAAGCTAACATGGATGTAATAACCTGCAGCAAAGAATCGGTAGCAGTCATCGGAAAAATCTGGTCGATAATTGAATATAAAAATGTAAAAATCAATACTTATCTAGCTGTCATCAGGAGATTAAGCGCGGATTGCATAATCGGAACAGATCTCATGCCAGAATTACTAAAGGAAATAATAATCGATCTAGGATCGATGAAGTTGAGAGATAAAACCGGACGAATATGCATGTTGAAATCAGAGGTGCGATGCTCAGAGAAAATAGTAGTGCCAGGGCGCACACAAATGATTTGTTACGTGAAAGTGAACGAGGAAACCAGAGGTGAAATGATTTTCGAACCTAATCACAAATTTGAGAAAAAGAAAGAACTGCCACTAGCCAGAGAGATAGTGTATGTAGACGACAGCAGTGAAATTCCAATCAACATTACTAATTTCGATGAGGAAGACAAAGTAATTTACGAAAACGAAAGATTGGGGAAACTAACACCGATGATGGACATTGAACTTCCAGCAACGAAAACCGAGGGAACTGAGGAAGAATTATGGACAATTGACAGCCAGCTACTAAACGAAACCGAGAAAGAGCAATTACAAAAACTGCTAACGGAATTTAAAGATATATTTGCAGCATCTGACTTAGATCTCGGTACAAGCGACGTAACGCAACATACGATACCGTTGACAGATGATACCCCAATAACACTACGGCCATATCGATTGGCAGAAGCCCAGAAATCAGTTGCAGAAAAAGAAGTTCAAAAGATGTTAGACGCAGGAGTAATTGAACCAAGTTGCTCACCATGGCAATTCCCAGTGGTCATGGTAAAGAAAAAGGACGGTACCCAAAGGTTCTGTATAGATTATCGACAACTCAATGCAGTAACAAAACGGGATACATACCCGTTACCAGATATAAATGAGATGCTACAAACATTACACGGAGCAGCTTATTTCACATCGTTAGATTTAAAAAGTAGTTATTGGCAAATAAAGGTCAAGGAAGAGGACAGAGAGAAAACTGCCTTTACAATTGGAAAAGATTTATACCAATTCAAGAAAATGCCTTTCGGATTAACCAACGCACCAGCGTCATTCCAGAGATGTATGAACTTCGTAACTCACGGCATCAAACAATGCATGGTATATATTGATGATTTGTTAATTTATTCTAGCACCTTCGAGCAACATCTAAAGGATATCCGAAACGTATTCGTTCGACTACGACGATGGAAATTAAAATTAAAACCATCCAAATGCGATTGGGGAGAGGAAAAAGTCACCTTCTTAGGACACATTGTGTCGGCAAAAGGCAAAGAACCAGACCCAAGAAATATCGACAAGATAAAAAATTGCCCAGTACCAAAAACCGTCACACAGGTGCAAGAATTCTTAGGCCTATGTGGATATTATCGAAAGTTTATCAAGAGCTATGCAACCATCGCGAAACCAATACAATAATTAACCAAAAAAAATACCCCATTTATATGGGAAAAGGAACAGCAAACAGCCTTCGAAACACTCAGAGACAAACTAATATCAGCACCAATACTCGTACACCCAGATTTTAAGATGCCGTTTTTGTTAGCAACAGACGCAAGCGGATATGCATCTGGAGCAGTCCTAAGACAATGGGACGATGAGAAAAGGGAACGAGTTATTGGATATTACAGTCGAACATTCAAGAAACATGAAAAGAATTACTCTGTAACTGAAAGAGAGGCACTAGCAATAATCCAAGCCATTAAACACTTCAAATATTTGTTATGGGGTCATGAAATATACATCACAACAGATCATCAACCATTGGTGTGGTTAGGCTAACACAAAGAAGCCTCTAGCAGATTAATGAGATGGGCAATGCAGCTACAAGAATACTCACCATATATCAAATTCAAGTCAGGAAAAGCCAACGCCAACGCAGACTGCATGTCAAAATTCGTATTCGAGGAACTAATGGATCACGATGTAATAAGAATATGCTTGATAATCGCAGAAGATATCGACTTCACGAAACTGAGAAACGAACAGAAAGAGGACGAAGAATTAAAAACAATAATCGAATTTATGGAAACCAATGATATGAAAATCTTCGACAACAACAGTAAATTAAGAGAGCATATGGAAAAACACAGACATCGATATACCATGGAGAAGGGATGGTTGTTATTAATGGATGGTGAGAAACGACTCATGTGTTTACCAGAAAGCAGACGAAAATAAGTGCTAATGCAATATCACGATGGAAAGCTTGGAGGACACATGTCAGCAAAAAAGACGGAAGCAAGACTGCGCCAAAAATATTATTGGCCAAACATCGGAGAAGACGTAAAAGGATGGATAAAGAATTGCCTGACATGTGCAATCAGAAAAAGCACAGGAAGTAAATTGAAAGCACCGCTAAAGCCAATGCCAATCCCACCGGAACCTATGACGATGATCGCAATGGATGTAGTAGGACCATTACCAGAAACCAACGATGGAAATATCTACATATTAGTAGTGACAGATTACTTGTCAAAATTCCCGGAAGCATTCGCAATACCAGATCAAAAAGCCAGAACAATAGCGAGAATCCTAGTAGAGGAAATATTCTGTAGATATGGAACACCCAAACAGATCCTGACTGATCAAGGAACCAACTTTATGAGCGAAATCATAGAGGAGGTAACAAATTACTTCAGAATTGCGAAATTGAGAACATCACCATACCATCCACAAACAAATGGACAAACCGAACGATTCAACGGCATACTAATTGAAATGATGTCAAATTATGTAAGCAGACATCAAAGAGATTGGGATAGATATATAAATCTATGCCTTATAGCATATAGAATGTCGATACATTCGGTAACAAAAATAAGCTCCTTCAAACTGATGTGCGGCAGAGAATGCAACATGCCGATAGACTTGGAATATCAACCGCCGATATCACAATATATGAAAATTGACGATTAGGTAACGGGATTCAAGGAACGAATGCAAGAGATCTGGAAAACGGCAGGTATGAATATTAGATTCAACCAAGAAAGTTATAAAGAATTACATGATAAAAAGCGAGACGTACGCGAACATAACTTTCAGGTTGGAGATTGGGTAATAATCGCAACGCCAGAAATTATCCCAGGAGTAGCCAGAAAATTACAAAGGAGTGGTAAAGGACCTTATGAAATAATGTATGTGAACGAGAATAACGCTCGAGTTAAATTGGTCAATAACCCACTCACCAGGCCGATATACGTAAACGTAAGCAGATGTAAAGCGATACCTAGAACAATAACAAAGGAACCAGAGAATCGAGGTATGCAAACCAGATCACAAACCCAACAATTGAGTATAAACGGACTAACGATGAGTCATAAACTAGAAGTGACATCAAACAATACTGCGGAAGAACCTAAACCGGATGAATCCAAAATAACTCTAAACGCGACACAAGATAATGTAGACAAGATGGATACAATAGTGAAAGCCATCAGAGAAATAATGCCAAAATGGGTCGAAAGGAAAGGATGGATGAGGATAGTAAACAGGGCGGGAAAAATCGCGATGGATTACGCCAAAGGAGTTAGAAGCCCACCAGAAATGGATCTTATTAAAGAAAGGATACCCATGATCTTCACCATGGCAGATGTAAAAGGGAACGTACCCCTACATATTGCGGTACAACACAGAAACATTCAAAAAATAATAGATATAATCCAACTCATGCAGAAATGCGGACACACCTCGAATATACCAAATGAAGAGGGACAAACACCACTAATGTTCGCAGTTGCAGCAGACGCTTCTACAACAGTTCTGAGAGAACTACTAAGAACGGGATCATCGTTCAAGGAAAAAGACAATGGAGAAAATAATGTACTACATTATGCACTGAAATCAAGACAGGCAAGCGCAATAAAATTCATAACCAGCAATGCGACAATAAGATAAAGAGAAATGATGGACAAAACGATTCAAACATTATGGGAAGCTATCGAGGCCAAACAAGACGAAGCAGAAGCCAATCTGATGAAATGGACCTATGAAGGTTCATAACTTAAAGTATTCGATTTAAATTACATGGTAAGAAACAGAAACGCTCTATTTAAAGAAACAATATACGCTTACTATCCATTCCCAAAGACGATAAAAGCAATGTTGAAATGGGAAAGACTGAAATTCACCAATCATCCAAGGGAAGCAATACGAATCGGAGACAGGAAGGAACAGTTATTAACGATAATACATAGATGGCATCGAAAGCAAATAAGATTTCAAAAGAGCAAACAAGAGATAAAAGAAATGGATGATCTTAAAGCAAGAATAATAAAGGTCTACGAGGAAATAATTGAAATAATAAATGTCGAGGACGACATTTCAAAGGAAACCCCGGATGGAGATAATAACGGAGAAGGAAGTGATAACAACAACGAAAACCGGGATGATCAAGATACTAAACCAAATGCGGGAGACGAGAATAAACCCGCACAACAAGAGAAAAAGGAACCATCCAACGATGAACAGCAAGAATCAGAGAAGAGAAAAGGAACAAGCAACAGCAACAACAACAACGAGAGAAGACAAAACCGAGGGATACTGTTACATAATAGAAAGATACGACAACCAAGAGAAAATCAAAACCGACCGACCCTGCTACAAAAAATAATGATACTAATTACGTCAATCAAGTTAACGGAAGCTGATAAAGATACCATGAAAGAAATAAAATCGTTCAGAATACGAACAATAAATGATAAAGGAATCCCAAGTAAGGGAATATGCTTACAACTAACAATGAATACTAGCATAAGTTGTCAATTCGACTCAATAGGAAAACCAGGAAAGATGGAAATACGATCCGAAAACTCATCATCATGTCAGACCACCAAAGATGTATGTAGAGATGCTAGAAAAGGAGATGGAAACGTAAGAATCCAAGTAGAACCAGGGATAGGCAAATTACGAATAACAAACAGAGGAATAGAAACAATTGAACAGATATGCGTACAAAACAAAATTACCGACTGTTGGAAAATGAACATGAAAGCAGGAAAGAAATGCGAATGGGATAGTATAGAGGGTAATGCAGAATATATAATATGTGCCAACAACGACATAATAATAACCTGTGTATTAGCCAAAACTTTGGGAGAAAAACTCACGACACCAAAAGAAGAACCATATCAACGTCGAGCACGGGAAAACAAAGCAATAATAATAAAAGTGGAATCAAGTCCAAAGAGTGGAGAGGAGATAATAGTCGAAAATATGGGCAAGGAACCCATTACAAAAGTTTGTGTATTCGAAACCAAAAAGAATGGAACGATAAATGAAAAAATCAAATGCCAGTCAAATGAGGATATCAAAATTCAGAAATACCGCATCCCAACCAAAAGAAAACTCGGAAAGTACATAGTACACGTTCAGAAAGGAAGAGACGATTACTGGAAATCAATAACAAGAAAACTACCAGAGTCAATTACGACAAAGCATCCAGAAAAAGAAACAAGAGAAGAGCCGTACCAACGCCAGATTAGAGAAACCAAAGCGGTAATAATAAAGATAGAGTCGAATGCGGCAAATGAAGGACAACAACGGCGGTAGCAAGTATCGTGATAATGCTGATAATAATTCAACTGGTGAGAACCACCAACAAATGCAAACAGAAACCAAAAAAGAAAAGATGGAATGTGGATGCAGAATATGTACAGATTGTACGATAAAAGTAATAGAAACAAAATAATTAAAATGCCCTGGATGCGACGAAACGATCGAAGAAGACGAAGACCCTACAACAATAGATAAAGCCACCAACAAAGAAATCAATAACTTAATGGTCCAATGCCGAGTAAAGGGATGTGAATGGAAAGGACTTATAAAAGAAGCCGAAAGTCACACAAATGAATGCGAATATAACGAGGTACCATGCGAAAAATGTTTAACCATTATAACGAAAAAGACTATGAAAGAACATCATAAGGAGTGCATCAGGAGAGAGGAGAAATGCGAATTCTGTGGAGCTATCGACGAATGGATAAAAATAGAAAAGGAACATCGGAATCCGAACGAGGAACAAATATGCGATTCATACGAAGGAATATGCGCAAACAACTGCAAAAGGAAAGATAGAGTCAAACTAAAAGAACATTGGAACGAATGTATTGGCAAACCAGTCAAATGCCCGTTAGAATTATTCAATTGCCAAGCACAACTACCAATTGCAGAAATACAAAAGCATATGATAGAGAACAGTATCGAGCATACCGAAATCATCATGAAAACGATAGGAACGATAGCATGGGAAGTGAAAAACCTACGAACAGAAATGGATGCACAAAAGGCACTAATGAGAGAAATATTGGAATCCAGAAAGAATTTTGAGAAAAACCAAGGAAATACACTCAAGAAAATGGCCGAAATGAAAAAGAAAATGCAACAGATGACCAACAGCATAAAGGAACTAGAAACAAACAGCTCAGCAGCCAGAAAACATCCTACAACACCATTTATATGGAAAATAACCGAATTCGCAGAGAAACTACAGCGAGCAAAAGATGGAACACAGAGAAATTTAGATATTCCACCGATATATAGTTGGGAGAATGGATATAAATTGGGCATTAGACTATATCCGAATGGAGATGGAAATGCAACAGGTACCCATATCAGTGTTTTTGTTAGAGTAGGAAGAGGAGAATATGACGAGTTATTAATATGGCCCTTCAAACAAAATATGATACTAACAATGAAAGGACGAGAGGAATATCGTAACCCAATCAGAACAGGAAATGAACCACAGATGGGAAGACCAACAACGGACTGGAATACGGCAATTGGTACACCACGTTTCTATCCACAACAACGATTAAGAGGAGAAGGATTCTTACGAGAAGATAATTTGTACATCAAATTATAAGTAGAGAAGCCGGACAAGATGTTGTAAAGAGAAAAAGAAATGTGTAAATAATATGTAAATAAAATAATAAAACCACATAAAAATCAAAAAAATACAAATAACCAGAAAAAATCAGAAAAACTAAAATTCAAAAAATAATAACGATATTTAGATGGCAAGCGGAATCAGCGAAGAGATAACAATACAGATGAGAGAAAGACCAGATTCGATATGGACGAGACTATGGAAAAAACCAGAAGAAGAGGAAAAAACAAATATACTAACAGCAGCAATAACATACTATGCGGACTTTGATGTGGAGGAAAGACCACAACAAATTAGGACAAAAGTGTACCCACCAATGAGAGTAAAAGACGAAAACATGAGAAAAGAGGAACAAAGATACTTAACGTTTAAAAATAATAAAGTATTTACCGACCAGCAAAGTCAAGAAATAGCCGCACAAGGATTTTACTTTACGGGAACGCCAGAACGACCAGACGAAGTAACATGCATCTTTTGCCAAGGAAAACTCGCACAATGGAAAAAGGAGAAACAGCAAAACGGGAACATCGAGAAAAACTCCCGAGATGTCCATTTGTATTAAATCTAGATGTCAGAAACCAAGCAATGAACAGATCAGAAGGACTTCGACAATCGGAATTAGACAAAGATGAAAAAGGAGGTGAGAAAAAGATAACGATAATAAAGAGTTTCGAAGACCCAACAGAACTAATATGGGAAAAAGAGACTATAAAGAGAACATTCGAGGAGAGATTTAAAACTTTCAAAGGAAATCCAAGAGCAGCAGATTTTGCGAGTCAAGGATATTGCCAAACAGCAAGAGGAAAAATGTGCGAAGGATGCAAAAATCAACAGCCAATACCAGATCAGAATGTCAAAAAACTAAAGCACAAAGGAAAATGTATGTATAAACAAGAAAAAGAATCAAAGAATATAGAAGTAATAATTACCAACCAGCAAGTGGAAGATATCTTAGATCGACCAAAAACGAGAACCATAATGCTATTATTAGGAGTAGAAACTCAAAAAATGAGGAAAATAATCAAGGAAAGGTTAGCTAATAATTTAGAATGGTATGACTCGACACAAGCAATAATCCGAGCAATCAAGCGATATCAAGAGAAACCTAAAGAAAATCTAGACAAATCAATGATAAAAGAAGCTATTTTAGAACAGTATCAATGTGTGACATGTTGGCAAAAACATGTTGAAATAATTTATACTCCTTGTGGACATATGGTCACATGTGAAGCATGCGGGTTAAAAGTCGAAATATGTCCAGTATGTAGAAAGCCGATCAACGGGCGGATCAAAGGATTCCGTTTCGCTGATCAGTAGATAGAAAGCGAAAACAATGTGTAAAAAGTGTAAATAAAGATAAACGTAAAAACAAAAAATTATAAAAACTCAAAAATTACAAAATATGAGACGATGTAAATTATGATAAAATTTTGATATGATTGAAAAGAAAGAATAATCGATTATTAATATTTAGAAAACAATTATGAATCCGAAAGAGACAGAAAAGCAATTGATAAAAGAGGTTGTGACAAAAGAGGCTGAAGAGTCAAAACCAGCAATCAAAGATCAATCAGGGTCAATAAAAGTAATAAGGGAAGAAGTAGAATTGTGGAGACAAAGAACGTTACAATTAAAAGAAATGTTACTAATCGCAGAAGAAGAATTAGTGCAAGAGACTCTAAAAACGAAAATGATGAAAGAAAAGTGGGAAAAACAACTAGAACAAAAAATAACTTACCCAGAAGGAAAAGAGAAAACGTACCAAGAGCGAGAAGAAGAAATGATGAAGGAATTTATGCAGAACCAAACCAGAATCAAAAACCAAAGGAAAGAGATACAAACCCTAGAGCAAGAGAAGCAGGATCAACAAAGTGAAATTGAAAGATTGCGAGAAGCAATAAGAGATAAAGACGCAGAGATACGAGAAGAAAGAGAGGAGACGATAAAAATTATACAACAAATGCAGGAGGAAATTGGGCAAATTAGCACCCAATATCGAATAGAGAAGACCAAGAGAACCCATATGGAACAAGCCAAAGAGTGGGCAAAAAGACAAGCACGATACTGGAAAATCAAATGGACGGAGGATCGAGAACAATCAAGAAGTAATTGGGAATCGCGTATTAGACATTATATTCAGCAAATAGCTGAAGAAGAGGACCGAACAAGAGCCTACAAAGCCAAATGGGAGAACGCGAAAATAGAAATCAATAAACTGAGAAATCAAGGGCCAAAACCATCAAAGAAAATTAGAGAGCCCAAAGACGACAGACAAGAAAGAATGGTGATTCAAGCAACAGGAGAAGCGAGAAAGTGGAAAGACAAGTATAAGTTGTCGAGAATCGAGAATGCGATGCAATGGGAACATATACAAAAACAAGATCACGAAATAGTATGGCAACAAACTAGAATAAAGGAGATTCTAATAGAACAAGAAAAGACTCTTAAACAGAGACAAATACAACAAATAAAAACGGAAGACAAAGAAAAGTGGATCAAACTAGAAGCAAGAAAATGGAAGAACCAGTACCAGGAAGCCAAGAAAGAGATAAGACTGTTACCCAAAAAGATATTAAATATGGAAGATTGGGAGCTATGGGAACAAGTCGAAGTACAGAAAGAAACAATTGAGGAACTGAACGAAGAAATCCAAACAATGGAATATCATGAACGAGCCAGACAAAACACAATAAGAAGGCTCAGGAAAACCGAAAAGGACCTCAGAAAATGGATCGATCAGTTAAATAAAAAAATATCGGAAACCCTAAACGAGCAAACTGATGAAAGAAGACAGAACCAACAATTAAACGAGAGGATAACAGAACTCCATCAGGAGGTGAACGGACACCGAGGAGTTGCAGTATTCAAAGAAATTCAGTTGAGACATCAACTAGAAGTCAACGAACAGTTGAAAGAACAAGTAGAAACAGAGATAAAAACGATGAAGCAGGGGTATGAGGAAAATGAGCAGAACCTGAGGAAAGAGATCGAAAAATTGAAAGCGTTGGAAAACACGCACCGATTGGAAACGCAAGTAGATGAATTAACCGAAAATGCAGAATATCTTGCCTATCTCTTAGACGAAGAGATACAAATATCAAACGCCTTGCGTGAAGAGATAAATATGTTACAAAACCGACCACCAATCCTGCTTATGCCGTTATACCCGACGGAATTACCACACCAAGTACCCGCCGAACCCGATGAAGGATTCGGGGAAACGGACGAAACGATAGTGTAAACTCAACGAAAAAATTGTAAAAAGTGTAAAAAGACAATAAAAATAATAAAAATGATAAAAACAAAAAATTGAAATCGATGTATATTTAGTATGAATTCGAATGAAATAGAAATCCGAATGAATCCAGAAGACGGAGAATGCATACCAAACCCAATTCAATTAGTAGAACCAATCGAGCAAGACCCACTGAGGTATTATAGTAAAAGATGGAGAGCCGAAAGGAAAGAATGGCAAGAGTTAGTGGAGGAGCAAGAATCAGAAATCGCCCGGATAAACCAACAGTTAATACAATCCAAACAGTTGGTTAATGTAGTAAAACGAAAACTAACATCCAGCATGGGGGAAAACAGAGATCAAAAGAGAGAAAATGAACGATTAAGACGAGAATTAGCTGAAATAAAAACTCGTGTAATCCTGGAAGACTATTGGAAAACCGAAGCAGAGAGAATGAGAGACAGCAGGAAAAGCGAACAAAGATACGTAATACAACTAGAAGACAGTTGTAAAGAAGCCAGAGAGATAAAAGAAAATCATCAACAAACTCAGGATGAAATTAAAACATTAACAGAACAGCTACAGGAAGCGAGACGAAAGCTGGAAAAACAAACAACCAAACGAGTCAATTATAAACATCAACTCAAAAGAAAGCAAGCGAAAGAAAGAAATCTCCAAATGAAAATCTATAATCAACAAAGGATAATTAAGGAAAACAAAGAACGACTAAAAGAACTCCCAAAAATAACCGAGCGATTGATAAAAGCCCAAGTCTTAATAACGAGATTTTCAGAGAGTAGAATTAAAGAGGAGTGTGAGATACACCCAACTATGGAAAAAGAGAAAGAGTAAAAAGGGCTAAACTCCACTGTAAATAAACGAAATAATCTTGTAGATAAATATAAAATTGATTATGTATAAAAAATAGAAGTTATGAACCCAAACCTGTGGATAATAATGATGATAATAATGAGAGAGTGCGATACCGAGAATCCGTTGGAAAAATGCGAGAAATCCCAACCTTTCAGAAAAGAAGACAGCACCTGTGCTGATTTCCAAGAAATTTGTAGAAATCCTGACAACGAGGAATGTCAACAGATAAACCTCCAATGTTTACAATGTCCCATGAAAGAGAACAAGGACGAATTAAAACAGAATATCGAAAAAAACCAAAGCAATGGTACAAACCCTATTGAAAAATAATGAAGAGATAGCTAACATAAAAAATGAGAACCGAGAGATAAAGAAAACCCTAGAAACCCTCATCAGACAAATTCAAAAGAAAGCCAAAGCAAATCCCAATAATAAACCAATCCAAGAAATTCAAAAAATCGTCCTATTAATCAAAAAGCAACAAGGAAAACAAATTAAACCGAAAAGTGAACCCAGTACAACGACTCTATCAATCGAACTTATACTACCGATTAGTATAACATCCAACATAATACTCCTTATATGCTGTCTCATCCTCGGCCTAACGAAAAACAAACAAAGGCAAAATACCCCAATTCAGAAACTCAGAAGAATGATCAACCAAATCCAAAATACCAATCAAATTAGCAAAACTTCAAGACTCTCGCAGATTTCCATCAATCACCCTTCAAGATCAACCCAGCTCGAAAGCGAAACCCAAGCCGTCAGCGATTCATTCGAAACCAAATATAACTGATTTACATTGATTTAAACTGATTTTACTAACTCATATTGATCTACAGTGATTTGAACTGATTTTTATAACGCATATTGATTTACATTGATATTGAACTACACAATTGATATTTGATTATGTACTGTAGCCGGACCTTAAGTCCATATTTACCTTGATGATTGACTTTACCGTAGAAATTTTTATGAATGTGAATATTGAAAATGGAAATGTATGGATTTTGAAATCAATTGAAATTGCGGGTCACAATTTTACGGACCCCCGAGTGTTTTATGTTGGGCCAGAACGTAAACGGCCTTGAGAAATGTTTTAATGGATCAGTAACACACAGGCAAACATAACATGCAGATTTAAATAAACCTGGAAACACCAATTAAACCATATAAAATACGAGAAAAAAGGAGAATTAAATATAAATTAATAAACATAAAAATAAAATTAAAATAATAACAAAACGCACCAAGATTCGCACGATACCAACACAAACATAACAAGAGAACACAAAAAATTCGACAAAATTGAAAAATTAATAAAAGTTCATTAAAATGAAATTTAAATCAGAAAATTTGAATTAGTAATAATTCAATAAAAATTCTAAATAAAAAATTATAAAACTAAATCAAAAAATAATAAAATTAAAGAATAGAATTTACTAGAAAATAACAAGGTCGAATTTTGTTTTACTGCATCAAATTTCACATGCGAGAAAAATAGGTATAAATACTGATCCATTTTCACATTTAACTTAACCATTTTTGAAAATCAAAACCATTTTCTCAAATCTTGAAACCCATTTTTGAAACCGTTTTCAAACTATTTTAAAACTATTTTCAGATTATTTTGAAAATCTTAATTTTCTAGGTGAGAAATATTTATGTTGGAACCCTCTTTCCACGTCACGTTCATTGCATCTCAGTAGAGCTCTGCTCGGCGTCGACGTGGGGAGAGAGGCATTTATGTTCTATTTTATGCTATGATGTTTTATGCAATTTTATGGAATGGTTATCAAGGGTAATTATGTTGTTTTTATAATTAATAAATATTATTGATATATATAAATGGTTTTATATGTTTTCATAAACTAAATTAAATTGTCGAAATTTTTCCGGCCCACAGCCAACACATAACGCAAGAAAGCAAAATCTACATAGTACAGATGCATGTAAGTGCGTAGAAAATCGCCAATGATATGTACCCGTGAAGACTCAGCGTGCGCAACGCAGCGGTCGTAACGTCAATATTTATCCCTATAGCTGAAGCGAGAAATAAGGAAGGAGTCTCTGGCTGCTTCCTCGTTTCTCAATTCTGTAAAATCGACCTAAATTTATATTACACACGGCTTAAAATTATCACATCGAGTAGTCCAGTGGGCACTCAATAAATATAATGTAAACACAAATGCGCCTAGGATCTATTAAAGGGAAAGGGTACGGGGATAAATCAATTGAAATCGTTGGTATAAATAAATTAGATGGACGTTTAGAAATGAATTAATTAGTAATATACTAAATTGAATTTACGTCATGGAAAATGAAATAATAAATATCGTAAGCAGCTCAGCGAGTCCCTTAAATTGAATTTATCCATTGATTTAGAAGATTTTCCAATAAAGATAAATATCTCTTTGATTAAATTAGGTTAAGTAAAATAAATTCCGGGCACATTGAAAGTGATTTATGGATTAAATTAACTCATTGATTCAGAATTAGAGTAATTTGGGTAAAATAAATTTTGATTAACCTCACGTAATTCTTATGTAAAAAGGAAGTAAAGCTTGGAGTCATTAATTCAAAGGTTGAAAATAGTTTATAAAAATTAATTAGCTTATTTATTGATTAAAGTAAATTAACGATAAGGAAACCCATTACAAAATTTAAAGTACTTAGCAAGAAAAAATCAGAATGATTTATTGGTTAAATTAATTCAATAACCTTTGGTTAAAACTAAGCAATTCTTCACTAAATAATGAAGTGATCCACTAGTAAAAATTGAAATAATATACTGGAAAAGTAAGGTGAACCCGCGATCAAAACCAAGATGTCGGTTGAATAAATAAAGTAATTTATTAGTTAAAAGTTCAGTAATTTAATTCAAGGAATTAAATCGATGCGTTAAGTAAAAACAAGGTAGTAAACCTACGTATAGTTCAAAACCCAGCGTATCTTATCAATTAAAATAGTGATAATACCTTCCAAACCTCCCGCACAAATAAGAGATGATCATCATCAAACCCAAAATTGATTAACTCCAGAACGAAATTAGCTTGGCTTAATTAATTCAATAAGGAAATTAGAAAATATAAAAATACGAATAAAACAGAAGGAAATTTATTGTACTGAATCCAAAGCGATTACCAGCTCCGAACGAAAATCAACCGGCTAACTTAACAATTCACTTGTCTTGAATCTCTTTGATTTCACCCCAGTATAACTGACGATATGGATTTCAACTATTTAATCTTCACGGCACGATTTGATTTCATATAAGTGCGAAATCGAAAACAACAAACGATCGATCACACCCAAATAATTGTCACAAGCAACTCCCCAAATGCTATAGCTCCTTAGACCTAGGACGATACACTGATCAGTAAGTAAAATCAGATTAACTAACCCCATAGAGCAAACCATGAATCCATGATATGACCGCACCGAGCTCGAAGTCGACAGCCATTCAACCAATCATCCGCCGGCCGGGACGTAAGGAACGTGCCCGACGCCGAGCCGCACAATCGTCAAGTCAATCGAATTAACTTACCGTCATTATACATGTCATTTGTTCATTAAATAAATCTGTACTTGTGTATCCAGCCATAGTGGATTAGATTACCTACCCCGATCGTTCTAAATTTAACTCGTACTTTCACTTATAAGGGACAGAGCAAAGCGAGCATAGGTCTTCTATCGACAGCTCGTGAACCCGAGGATTGTCCGAGCAATTATAGTATTAGCAATAACACTCACTTTTTGCGGGCAGTCCACCACTTGAACACATTACCAACGTTGCCTAGCAACGGGTGCCAAGTGGCGGTTAGCATCATTTTGTATGGCGTTACGAGGGCAACTAGAAGGATAAGCAGATTTGAAACCCTGTAACCCACCAAAATTAAAGACTCTTTAAGAGAAATTTTATTTCATTAAAAAATTAATACCCACTTATTAAATCAGTTTCACCATAAAAATGCATACGATACCTGAAGTAATAAGTCTTCATTGAAATCCCAACAATCTCTAAAAAACTGTGCGAAATTAATTAATTAAATTGGTAACACCACCTACCGAGAAATCAATAACGACATAGATACCATAAATCATCTGATAAATTGATCCCAAGGAATCAGAATAATCCAAAACAGGAACAGATTTCCGAACCCATTCACAGCATATTTAGAAGTGCCAAAGAAATTCGTTGTAGTAGGGAATAATTGCATAAAAAAGACCTACTAGATAATATATCGAAACGAACTCTAAGATAGCATCAAATTATCCGAAAACCGATCACCACAAAATTTTACATGTCAATAGATTTTGATGTCAACGATTTTCGGCGAATCTTCAAAATCAATAGAAAGTCCAATGTAAATTATAAACAAACTGACTCGCCAATCACTTGACCAACGGATATCGTATCTAACCTAAATATTTACGCAATTTATGTCGTCCCTCTATTTATCGCCAATTAAATAATCTATCCAAATCAATCGATTATTTGCCATCGACAAGCATCACGTGTCAATGAATAAGTGCGAGACACACCCACCCTATTGACGAAATAAAACACAATCACGATCTCGATTCAAAGACAATCCTTTGAATTTATTTTATCGAGTATGAATTCGCAACAAATTTACAAGGTAGCGTCGGCGCCTGGGATTCCTAACGAAGAGGCCACGACGATGCAAGACAAGATGACGGAGGGTAAGATTCTTATAAATTATATTTAATTGATGATTATAGATGATTTTTTTTATTTAAACGATTGCTCTTTACATCCAAATTATATTCATGGTAGTCTTGTCACCGCTAACATAAGTTGTTATCATTCCGCTTATTACCCCCGCAAGTAACGTCGCATCATTGGTAGTTCGATTCCCGACCCATTGGATCTAGTCTATTAAACCTCAGATATCACGACCCCTTCATAGAATTTATTCACCTCACCCTAGTAACAGCCATTTTGACCATTTCTTAATTACCATTAGTTCTATCAAACCTACCCACGCATCACTTGTCAACATACTCTGTATTTATCATTTGATTTAATCATAAACATATCCAGGAATCTCTCGAAAAACTTTCTTAAAAGTCAAGTAATTACTTTGATATAATGAAATGTAGTCGTGCCCCTTCACATACAGTGTTGATTTCTAGCAGAGAAGCATGGAATGAATAGGTTACAAAGATTTCGCCGGCCAAACCTTAGTAACATTACCCTAAAACGCGGCAGGTAGTTAGTTGTTTTAGGCGTTAAATAAAGGAAAATCATTTTTAATAGTCAGCATGGAGATTTTAGTAGACGTGTGTGCATCATGATAAAAAAAAAAGAAATCCATAAAAATTACATATCGCGAAAAATACTCCAATAAAGAAAATGGGAATAATTTAACGTTAAAGAACCCCGGAACCGTAAGATTTGGTTCGGTTTTACCAACGGGATGGGACGGATTTAAATTTCCAGTAGAGTTCCCCAAAGGCATCAATTAGGAATATTATAATCCTTTATTTTTTTTTGTTTTGAGAAAAAATTCGTACATATAGTTAATGATTTTCGTTTAGAAAGCCTTCGTCCAAGGAATTACATGCCGACTTCCTTTGCGGACCGGTGGAGATGGGCCTGGTCGCGTTACAGGCAAGAGAGATGCCCAGAAAATTTCCCCCGCCAAGATTCCCCATCGGAGACAATTTGGGTCAAGAACTGGCCGAAGAGTGGAGCCCAGCCGAAGAAATTCACCAACAGGCTCAACGGCTCCTCGAACAGTTGGAGGCCCATCAACGCCAGATGGACGTACAAGTGTTCCGGGCTCGCCAGTATCTGGCGAACGTCGAAGAGGACCTACTGGCGGGTCGGATCGCCAACAATTATTGGCACCTTCAACAAGGCACGGCCACCCGCGCCTCTCAATCAACAACGGCCCGAATTCGCAACACCAAACAGCCAACTATGTCCATCTCTGGCTATACGCCGGAAGAATGGGTAGAGAAGGGCTTCCCCTGATCCCTTGAGAAACAATTAAAAACTCAAATTTGATTAAACCTTGATTTGATAATAAATAAAAATAAATGTACTTTTGATGATGAGTTTGGAACTTGTAATTTTCGTAAATAATTTTCTATTTTGTTTGTTTGGTTAAATATAGTTCATATAATTATGTTCTGTTAGACATTCCCCACCTTTAATCATTCATTTTATTAGAAATGGAACCTATCCAAATACTACAGAAGGAATTGTCCCGCGCCCAACAATCAAACAAAGCTCTATATGAACAGATTATTCAACTTACAAAAGAGGTCCAACAGGTGAAATCCACCTGGGTGGATCCAGCAAAGCTCAAACCTCTCCATCAACGACTTACGGCTGCTCAAAAAGGTTGGGCCGAGGAACGACAGTTGAATCAGAACCTCGGACGCAGATAAGGGGGTTGGAAGTTGCCCTGGCCGTCAGTCGTGAGGGAGAAGCAGTGACTTACCCTCTTATCTTCGCCCCATCACAATTGACGTACCGAGATTCAGTCAACAACCCAACTCTAGTGGTAGCTCCATCAACGGTACCCTCGAATAGTTACAGGCCGGGGCGTAAAGAACGCGCCCGACGCAGAGCCGCCCGCCTAACAAATAAACCCAATTAATTTGTCTCAGACTACTTATGAATTGGACTAAATTACAATATCGTCTAATTTGCCCTGCTTGGTCTATGAATTAAATTATAAATAAATATGGTTAATTCGTATAGAAGTGATGTGTTAAAAATGGGAATAATATTAAATTGCTACAGGAAGGCCATGAGCATCCACGCTTCGTCAGATGAATGTCGTACTAGCTCTACCTACCAACATGGGTCTGATCTTAAACCTTCACACACAGGGGACATCACAAAGCGAGCATAGGTCTTCCATCGACAGCTCGTTGAACCCGAGGGTTGTCCGGGCAATTATAGTATTAGTAATAGTGCTCACTTTTTGCGGACAATCCACCCACTCGAACACATTTCCAACGTTGCCTAGCAACGGTTGCCGAGTGGTAGTTAGAAAATATTTATATGGCGTTACTGGAGTAACAATAAGAAGAGAAAAACAAACGTCAAAAAACAGTAGCCCACCATAATTAAAGAACTCATATTGAGAAATTCTCCATCTTTTAGTTTTCTTCTCTCATCAGGCAAACGTTATATATAATACCCTTTACCAGAATATTCGAAATAGTCCTCACAATTTTTACAAATCAAAATGCAATCCGGCTATAAAATTCCTAAAATATCTCCGTCCAAATCAACCCACCGTGTCAAATCCAATACCCAGAATGAAAGCATCTCCAACGTAACCTGCCAACAGAAATACGACAAATTATTTGCGGAGCATGAACGTAAGTTGGGTACATGGTTTGCTCCAGAAGCCGTAAAAGTCCTACATCAGCAGATCCATCGATTGACAAGATGTCGCGATGATCTTATTTCTGAGAACCGGGCTCAGAGGATCATCATCAATGATCAGAGCGCTGAGTTAATTGCCTCATTCACGGAGGCCGAATTAATTAAGCGTATAGCCGACCGCGATCTGGCCGTTAAATTAAATCTAATCCCACCAACGCACATCCCAGAAAAGAGCTAAGTTGGTCCGACTAAAACCCCCAAAACCAGTGAAAGACTCAACCCCTGCAAAAACCGGCGACGCCGTGAACGTCGTTGAGCTGAGAGAGCCATTATATTGACAAATGCGGCCAAAGTGCTAGAAGAGGATACCATTGGGGTCACCGAGCAATACCCGAATTCGTGAAGCCGGATGAACAATTGCCCGAATCGGCGAAACCAGCGGAACCAGTGCCTCGAATTTGTGCCGACAAGGAGGACGAGATGAAAATCTGTATGGGCGTGTCCTCAGCAGTAGCAACCCCACCAGTAGTCGAGGAAGCTCAAAATTCATCTACTTCGGTCGGATATTGAACCGACGACTTTGGTGACGAACTGCCTCAACCAATTCTTTCCGCCGTGGTCACTAAATACAACTCTCATCGGAAGAGAAAATTTCCCGTCGATATCGATGGAGAAAATCGGGATCTCGTCGTCGATTTATGTAACCTGCGAGATGCATAATAGATCTATGTATTATTTATATATGTTTTTAATATTGTAAATTATATCAAAAATTATATTTTTGTAGTTATTTTTATTTTCTTGAAAAATTTGGTTTTTCTGTATAAATAAATACTTAATTAACGTTAATAATCATTTCCGAGTATGGTATGATGATAGTGGGAGCCTAATTCCTATAAATAGTATTGTTAAAAAGGTCGATTCAACTAAGGGAGTTAAATTAGGAAGAATTACAGTTCTTGTTAAATTAATTTAAGTACTTGGGTGATGTTTTTTGAAAATAAAAGGGTAATTTTCAGTGAAAGACAAGATATAAATTTTAAGTGAACCTTATTTTTTCTTAAATCAAAAATAAAAATTCAACAGCGATTTAAATAATTTAGAAGAATTTTCAAATTATCGCGTGTTAGTTAAGATACGAAATTTACAAATTTGAACAAAGTTCTAGGTTGATAATATTATTATACTTTTTCATAGTAATTCAGAGGATTTAACCCTAAAATTTGATAATGGAAAAAATTAGAATCGAAAAGCCTTATTAAATAAGAGTTTCCCTTCAGGAAATTTCTAAATTATAGTATTTAAAATTATTAATTAGTTATTTAAATTAATGCTGTATTGAATGAATTATTAATGATAAATGGGTAATCAAGTTTTAATTACTATGCATCGAACTATAATTTGGGCCAGTATTTAACGGTCAACTTGAAAGTCGATGGGAAAATGAGATCACGGACGCATACATGAGATCGATAATAAAGGATTGGAAATGCGAATAATAATGTCGAGTCAGAGGAGTTAAGTAAACGTAAGTCCTTCTAACGACAATCAGGAACCCGAAAGCGAGATTATCACGAGTAGGCTTAGAAATGGGGCTCATCTGTTCGTGGACTCGGCTACTATATACAGTAACAAAATGAGCTTGCTCATGGGTATATAGAGGTAAGGTCAAAATTGTGGGGCGTCTGTGGGAGATAGCATCGACCCTAGGAAAGTAAGGATTTAGTGAAGCGGAATAGATTGAAACAAATGAGTAAGGATTTAAACAAAATTAATTGCTCCCAGTACACCAACAAGTGTTTATTTTCATAATCAATCATCTTTAAATCACTTTTCATTTTGATTTTTTGCAAATATGATTAACTGTTTGAATTCGGTAAGGATTTTATTGGATTGCGTTATGTTATATTAATATAATTTTTATTATCTAAACATCTAATTTTGTTTTCAACGTTAATGCTATTCTGGATGGTCGTAGCATCGATTGGTGTCACCGACAACTCCCCTTAAATTTATATATTATGTATCGGTGTTGGGCTATAAGCCATAATTTAAACAAATGGTAAAAAATTGTATAAATTAAAACAAAATAATTAATGAGGTTTGGAAATTGTTAAAATGGCTGCTATAACATAAGCACGCACCGCAAACAGAAATTAAAAATAAAATAAAACATTACTTAAAACAAAAATAAAGAATAACATAATTAATTAAAACAAATAATTAATAAATTTCGCACGCAATGCACATAAAAAAAATAAAGCAAAAATACAAAACCGCCTATAATCTTGTAAAATAAGGTTTAGAAAATACACAGGCGGAAGAGGCGACCAGAATTAAAATAAAAATCAGCAAAAATAAAAAATGTAAATTTAAAGGAAATTAATATTAAAAAATTAAGAAAAATAAATAAGAAAATAGAAAAATATTAAAATAAATAAAAGCCATTAAAAAACCTGAAAAAATGGCCAAAAATGATTTGAAATTAGCTGATTGGTCGAACACACGCACGAAAACAGTATAAATATAACAGCCATTTTCATAATGGTTAACCTTTAAAAAAAACCTTTGAAATTTTATTTGAATTTTAGAACTTTGAAAACTTTCGGATTGTAAGTGATTATTTTGAATTGTACATGCATTTTCTTAAATACATTTATATGATAAAGTTTTTAATTGTTGTTTGATTTATGATCATGGATGGCCGCGATAATTTTTAGTATCTGCGACAGGTCCCCCTAATTTAAATTATTTATATGTACCTTAATTTTATGGAAGGTGGCGGGGCAGGATTCAATTTCCTCAGTTAGTTTTGAGGAATGTTGATGTGCTGCATTGTCGCAAACTACCCTTCGGTGTCTGCCTAGTCCGGTCAGGTTTCGTTACACTGATCGCAGGGTAGGACTCCGTCGTAATTCACCGTGGCGGCCATTGCGAGTTTGTCGGAGCGGTGCGGAATTAATCTGTGGGAAGATCGGTAGAGTTAAGGGAATAACACTCGAATGAATGTTTAAGTAGGCATATTATAAGTTTTTTAAACCATGTCGAACTTTATTATATTGACGGGATCGACTAGGGTAAAGTATAGGAACCAATAAATAAACCAGTGAAATTAGTGCTTTTCTGTGACTAAATCGAATAAATGATATTTTTATGAAGGACGAACTGTAAATACGAAACCTAAACTAAATTTTAAATCAATAATTAGCCGGGGCATCAGGATTTTTATTTTTTCCCAACGGATTTTGATTTTGACCAGTTTTAACGTTTAATAAGACATCACGGCAATTAATATTAATCATGGATTGATGGGGGATGAAAATGTTTGAGAATTGTTATTAAATATTAATTTTATTATATTTATTAATTATTAATCTCTATTATACTTAAATTGTTATGATTATACAATCTTTATGATAAGAAACCCTTCGCCATTTAGCTTCTTTCAATTTTTGAGAAAATCACACAGAAAATCCCTCTCTTCAAAACTATTCAATAACTCCTTCAAATCTATCAGGATGAAATCAGGATACAAAATACCCAAGTTATCTCCTCAACCAAATACCCTGAATAACCAGCTTGATCATAGTCTATGTCAACGGAAATACAACAAGCTGTTCGCGGAGCACAAACGCAAGCTCGGCACGCGGTTCGCTCCCGAAGCGGTAAAGGTCCTACAAGATAAAATACACCGGCTGTCTAGATGCTGAGAAGATTTGATAGCAGAAAATCGGGCTCAACGATCAGAGTGCCGTCCTGATAGCTTCCTTCACTGAAGTAGAATTGACAAAGCGGCTAGCCGGTCGTGACCTGGCGGTGAAGCTCAATTTGATACCCGCAGATCACCTCTCCGAAAGAAATCCAGTTGGCCCAGCTCAAACACCTAGAACTAGCAAGAAACACCACCCAAGCAAAAATCGTCATCGCCATGAACGACGCCGAGCCGAAGGAATCACGCTGCTGAATAACGCAGCACAAGTGTTAGAAGAAGCCGCCGCACTAGTCGCCGACCAACATCCGGAGTTCGTAAAAACGGACGAAAATCGACAAAACCCAGTAAAACCGGCAGAGTCCATCCCGCAAGTCTGTGCCGACGAATCAGACGACATGCAAATACGCATGGATATTTCGTTAGCTGCAATTCCCACAACTATAATTGAGGAGAAATCGCCGACTCTCGCAAGTTACTGGATGGACGATTTCGGAGATGAATTGTGTCATTCCGTCACCCAGGTCGGAACTACACCATTCAAACCCCTCCGGAACAAACGAAAATTCCTTGTCGATATCGACGAGTGAAAATCTGATTATAATAAAAGATGACTCCATCCGTATAACACTGTCTATAAATTTATGTACTGATTATATTTTATCTTAATTTCTTTTTGTAAATTTTGTACCTTTTAATAAAAGTAGAATTTTTTGTAATTATTATTGACTTTATTATTTTTTGATTTTTCTGCTTAAATAACTTGCGGATCAATGTTTGAAGTTTGGTATGAGAATAGTATGATGTTGGTAAAGCCTTATACATGCATGAAGTATGATGGGAAAGTTTTTTTTAGTTCAGAAAGCCGAAATGGAGAAGTTATAATTATCATAAAAGTAGATTTTAAACCTTCATAATGAGTATTTTAGTAATTAAAGAACAATTGCTAATAAAAGATAAAATATAAATCTTAATAGAATTTTATTTTCCCTTAAATTAACAAGGAGATTGTGCTAAACTTAAAAAACGGCTGATCTAACAGCGATTTTAATAATTTATATAAAAGTTTGAATTTTCACGTGTTATTTAAAGAAAAATTTATCAAATTTAAAACAAGTTTCTAGGTTAATAATATTAATTTAATTTTAGTAATTCAGAGAGTTAAATCAAAGGCCTTAGATAATTAGAGGAATTGGATCTTAGAAACGCATTGGTAAAAAGTTACCTTCGTAAATTTCTTAAATTACAACATTTAAGTTTTATTGATTTATTAGCTAAAGTAAAGTTGTTTTGAAATTGAATTGTTGTATAATGAGTAGGTAATCCAGTGTCACAGAATCACACTTTAAACTATAATGTACGCTAATATTTATCAATGAATTAAATGAGACCCTGAGGAAACTTTACCCCGGACGTATACAAAAGATCGACAGTAACAGATTGGGAAGTGCGTGTCAATATCGAGAGAATTAGAGGAGTGAAATAGACGTAAGTCCTTCTATCGTCCGTCAGGAACCCGAAAGCGAGATTATCACAAGGAGTAGTCTTGGAAACGGGGCTCACCTACTTGTGGAATCTCGGCTGCTGTATACAGTACCAACATGGGCTCGCTCATGGGTATACAGTGGTAAGGTCAAAATTGTGGGGCGTCTGGGTGAGATAGGAATTACCCTAGAAAAGTCAAGAGTTGGTTGAGGAATTAGATTAAAATAAATGAGCGCAGATTAAAACAAAATTAATTCTACCCAGTACGCCAACATCGGCATAGAATTTTAGGAGGGCAGATTGGCGGTCCGACTAACGAGTTAATTTTCGTTAGTTGTGGCTACTGGACGCGCTACTTCTAATCCCTCGGCTGTCTGCGACGAGTTCTGGTCGAAAGACGCAGGTCTCTACCCACAGGGCGATTCTGTGAAAACCATGGTGACTGATGGTGATGTCTGTCGGAATGGGCAGATAAATTTCTGGGAAGACAGTTATGACATAGGTGATTAGAGGAATCATCCACTAAAATGTCGTCAGAATTTATTGTAGTGGGAAGCAAGCAATTAGTGTGACCAATTTATATCGAGCTAAGCTGAGAAGCTAGCCCATTTTTGCAACAAAAATGCTATATAGGACTAATAATCCCCTTGACTTAAAATAATGAGGAATCAAATAGAATTGACCACAGTGGGGCAAAGGGTAGCACAGACATCACAAAATTCCGATTAATTAATAAAATTATCTAGATGATGAGTGTTTTCATGATCATACTAAGGCACGTGAGTGTTAGGATGCGGATAATAGAGAGAATTAGGTGACAGTAAGCTTGTCATTTCCGATAAAACCCATTTTAGAAATAACTATAACCATCGCATGAAAAGTTAGACATTTAAATAACCACAATTGTACTCTGATCTATAGTATCCACATAGATAGAATCAAGGATCAGTTTAATCATAATAGGCACCATGAATTTATTAGTGCGGCATGCAAACCCTTTGAAGTTTGACTTCATAAGAGGTAAACAAATCTAGTGAGTGAAACGCAAGATTTAGTAATATAAGTGCAAGATTTTCTGACAATTCCAAATAATGTTTGCCAAAGACACAAAATAAAAATTAAACTTAGCGAGATCTTAGGATTATAAATAAGTAAGAAACTTAAATAATTTAATTACACTTTAAATTAAATAAGAAAAATCACATTTCGTCTTCTTGTTGTTATGTGCCGATGTTTTGTTTTGTTTTATTTGTTTTCATTGCCATATTCACCTTCATATAATTCACTTCGTTCAGAATTTGAAGATGAGACTTCCAAAATTTCCAGAAATCGTACCGGCTCCGTCATCGCTGTCGGCAATACATCCTAAATCACCTTTAGAAATAAAATATACTTTTGGCTGTCATGGACAGTACCAACATGGATCAGCTCATGGGTGCATGATAGTAAGGTGAAAATTGTGTGATGTGGGAAAGTGTGACCCTGGTGTTAATGAGATAAGGGAGATCGTTTATGGGTTATTAGTTTCCCCGCACACTGACACCTTTTAATAAAGCAAATGCTTCTATGGAAAATTGAAAAAAATATTTTGTATTTATATTTTTTTATTTTTTTTATATTCATGGAAATATCATACATAATTAATTGATTTTATGATATTAATTCTGATTTTTTATTAATATTTTTTTCACATGGGTTTTTATGTGACTTAATTATAAACAATACAAGACAATAAAATGAAAGACATTACAAGAAGTAATATCATAACATTTATTGTGTTCGACATTTTGTGCTACTGGAGAGCCAGAAGGTTATGGACGGCACGGATTAGGCAGGCTTGATTAGTAGAACTCTGAGATGCCTTAGCCCGGAATGCAGGCGACAGTTCAATGCCACTTGTGGACAGGAATATAGACCCAAATAATAACATAACGAATGTCAAGGTCTAAGGTTACTCTCCCATGAAGAACAAGAAGAAAACATAATAAAGTTTAATCAGATAAAGCACGTATAATCTAAAGAATATATAATTAAGTAATTAAAACTAAAATAATTAAGCATGAAAAACAAGGATATGCACATAAGCAAAGTTGGGGCTAATCACAAAAGAATAAAATCTGTTTGTTTATCCAAATTAATATCAAAGGTCGGAAAATTTGAATCGATAAATAGAGATCAGAGAAAGCAAGTCGAGCACAACCTTTCTAACGGCAGCTTACTTTGAACCGCAGAACGTCTGGGCTGCAGTTACAGGACCAACGTTGCTTAGCAATAACTGGCAGGTGAGTCATCAATATAGCATCAGTATAGCGTGTAGAGAGTCGCATGGAGCCGAGGTCAAGTATTCCATTATTCCACCAACAACATCATTTTAATGTTATATTTATTTTTGTTATTGATAATAATTTATTTATTTTATTTTTCTGGCAATTTGAACACTTATTTTTATATGTGTATTTTATTGATACATGAACTACGTAATATGTATTGTAACAAATTAAACAAATAACTTTGGAAAATCTCACGGACCCAAATGACAACCTAATCATATACATATGATATTTATTTATTATCATTTGTTATACTTTTTGTGCTTTTGACTTGTATTGAAAATCGAGATTTGGAAGAGTAAGAAAAACGGGAATCCTTAAAAATGGAAGTCACGAAGAAACCTTCTATCGGTAGTCCCTGAACCCGGAAGTCATAAAGGTATTGGCTGTTCTTGGATAACGATTTCACCTTTCAACTACCGTCAACTGTTTGCGTCGCAGTACCAACGTTGATTAACAACAAGTGCTAAGTTGTAGAAATATGGTTATGATGCAGTTGCAATAGGAAATAAGTCAATAAGGTCAGGTCAACCCATGAGCTCAGCACAGTGAAATAATTTATATGAATATTTTGTTATAAATATTTCTTATTTGAAGAAAAGTATTCCATAAAACAACAGAGAGTTTTCATATACATGATATTTGATAAGCAACTAGTGCAAGTTGAGATCCACTCATATTTTGAGACCACAACAATATATTATTTTAGGTCTAATTTTGCAGCTCGCATTGACAGAAACGCAAATAGTCTTGTCTGACAAATTCGTGTCAAAGTTTAAGCACAAGAACATTAATGAGCCTCGGTGCACCAAGTCTATATCATAAAGAAAGAAAATAATAATTAAGGATTTGGTCAAGGCCTCCAGCAAAGCGTTTGATGGGATTTCACAAAACTCTAAAGCACTGAAACGCATTAGGAAAACGTAGGCCACTGCATGTACACATCTATAATAAAATTAACTCGAGGAGAATATGCATTGGAGAAACGATTCAGCTTTCAAAGATTCCGATGCAATTAGAAGAATTTATTTGGCCATCAAATATTGCATAAACTGTATCGAACCGACAGCAAAAAGAATTTTTTCATTTGAGGACTACCTGAAGAGGAAATTCCTAGCATAAATATTATTACTGCACTATAAATTACAGTATCCTCCACGATATAAGTTCTATAACACAGATATGAAAAGTAGAGTGCCAAATATCAATATAGCGATCCAAGGAAATATCATTCCCGAGCGTCTTTTACTGCTCAAAGATCCTATAAAATTAACCATAATTCTAAAAGTAAAAAAAGATATCAGCGTTGAAATCTGACAAGATGTCCCTTTTTATTTGAACTCATTTTATTATATTGTTTTTATTATTTTTGTTTGATGAATATTTAAATATTTTATTTTACGTATTTTCCTTTTGAAAAATAATTTATGATAGGGGGACGAATGTGTGAATAATTATGAATGGATTGAATAGGAATAGAAATTCAAGCCGAAAGTGATCATAAAATAGTCTTTATCGGTTGCATAATAATTAACTCATTTAATTCATGAAATTACACACAGAGCGATACTATCGCAAGTGCAATCGCACTTGGCTCCCTAGTTTTAAGGAACTGATTAGATACATTAGAAAAACTTCTCCAATAGCAAAAACATAGCAGGAATTGAAAAAAAAACAAAGATGAAAATTCGTTTAATGTTCAAACAAATCTAGTTGACTACGATTTAATTAAAAACAAATATATCTAATAATTTAGTTGTTTGAATTTGTCAGCAAGAGCTAGAAAAATCGCTTTGTATTATTTTTTTTAAACTAAAATCAATAAAAATGAATTCAATAAAATTAAAAAAATTTTTTAGTGTCTGCACAGGGACCCAAAAAGTTACAGCACAGCGAGGATTAAAGAGCCATCATGATGAAAGTAATACATTTTTAAAAATCTATTTAACTAATTCACGAAATTCAAAATTTTAAAATATATTAATTTACAAAACAATATTCAAACAAAAGTTTATATTTTTAACAATTAAAAAGGATGTTAAGAATTTAAATATTTTAATAACATATTTGAGATTATTCATCTGTGGTAATAATCTTGGTGAATAAATGTTTTATAATTTAGAAAGGATTCAATGGTTATGACCATAATGAATTTTAGCAATCAATTGACCCACATTTTGTTATTTATTGATTCTGATTCACATTAGAAATTTGAAGCATCCAAAGATGGTATACAGAATTATCCATATCAGATTTGTATAGATTTTGATAAAACAGTATAAGGATAGGGATAAGAAACTCACACGAAATAACCATTTTCGTTAAATATTATGATCTTATTTGCTGTTTTAAAGATATCCAAAAATTTTGGAACAGGTATTTTTCAGCTAAAAACTGAGAACTTGCAAATCAAATCGGTTAAACAAATAACATTACCTTGCCAATAGATTGGTGCCTCATGGTTTAGACAAGCCAAAATGCATAAAACTTTGCAAACAATTTAAGTGTTTTAAAAATCAAGAATCAGAACCAACCGATTTACTACATTTAGAATGATTTCATCCTTTGCTAAAGCATATATGTAAACTTGGCTAGTCAAGCGTATCCGCAAACGTAAACGGAATGAATTGTGAAAAATTGTTCACGTTTACTCAGTGATCAAGAACACTACAATAACGGACCAAAATGACAATTTTATCCCACATACATGCTATTTATTTATTATTTTTTGAAAGTTAGTTCAATGTTTCTAGTTCTCCCAAGCCCATTATTCTAAACATGTCTTTCAATGACAAAAATCGACAATATTAATTTGATTTTTTATTGTCGTGTTTTGTAGAATAATATATCAAGTTATATACAAATGTTGGGCCAGAACGTAAACGGCCTTGAGGAATGTTTTAATGGATCAGTAACATACACGCAAATACAACATGCAAATTTAAATAAACCTATTAAACACCAATTAAACCCTATCAGATATGAGAAAAAAGGGAATTAAAAATAAAATAATAAACATAAAAATAAATTAAAATAATAACAAAACGCACCAAGATCCGAACGATACCAACACAAACACAACAAGAAAACACAACAAATTCGACAAAATTGAAAAATTAATAAAAGTTCATGAAAATGAAACTTAAATCAAAAGATTTGAATTAGTAATAATTCAATAAAAAATCCTAAATGAAAAATTGTAAAAATAAATCAAAAAATAATAAAAATAAAGAATAGAATTTATTAGAAAATAACAAGGTCGAATTTTGTTTTACTGCATCAAATTTAACATGCGAGGAAAATAGGTATAAATATTGATCCATTTTCACATTAAAACACACCGTTTTTCGAAACAAACACTGTTTTCAAATCTTAAAACTATTTTTGAATTTGTTTTAAAAACATTTTTCAGAGTTTAATTTTAGGGGAGAAATATTTATTTTGGAACCCTCTCTCCACGTCACATCCTTGCAACTCGGTAGAGCTCTGCTTGGACGTCGGCGTGGGGGGAGAGGTATTTTTGTTTTATTTTATCATATGCAATTTTATGCGATTTTTATGGATTGGCAATGAATGGTAACTATGTTCATTTGTGTTTATAATTAATAAATATTATTAATATTAATACATTATTTTTATATATTTAAATAAATTAACCTTAATTTTTGTCGAAATTTTTCCGGCCCACAGCCAACACATAACGCAAGAAAGCAAAATCTACATAGTACAGATTTGTGTAAGAGCGTGGAAAATCGCCAATGATATGTACCCGTGAAGACTCAGCGTTCGGAACGCAGGGGTCGTAACGTCAATATTCTCACTATAGCTGAAACGAGAAATAAGGGAGAAGTCTCCGACTGCTTCCTCGTTTCTCGTTTCTGTAAAATCGACCTAAATTCGAATTACACACGGCTCAAAATCACCACACCGAGTAGTCCAGTGGGCACTCAGTAAATATAATATAAACACAATATGCGTCTAAGGTCTATTAAAGGGAAAGGGTACGGGAATAAAATGAAAATCGAAATCGTTGATATAGCTAGTTCCATGTTAATACTTTGAGATAAATTAGTTAAAACTTTTTGCTAACAGAAAAATTAAATTCATGGTTAATTGTAGTAGATGAACTTAATTCTAAAAGTGAATTGAATTAATAAAACGTATTTCTAAAAGTAAATTAAAATAATAAAATTAGGTAAACCTTATTGCTAGAAATAAATTGGATTCATAGTTTAAATATATTAGATAAAGCTTATTTCTACAAGTAAATTAATTTCAATGCCTTGAAAGAAAATTAGATAAAACTTATTTTTAAAGGTAAATGAAATTGATAGTTCGAAATAAAAAATTAGATAAAAATTACTGCTACTATTAAAGAAATTCCCACCCTTTGAAGTAAAAGAATAGGAATCATTTGATTCATCAACTTAATTCGATTAAAGTTAGAAATTAAAGTTAAAGTAACCATCGATTGTCAATATTTTACGGCTAAGAATCAAAGTAAATCTCGGATAATATTAATTCATGATTTAAACTTGTTGAATGAGGTAGCTGATTAAGGGTTTGCGATCAAAGATAAGTAAATTCGTTAACGCATTGATTAAATTCATTAATTAGAATGAAAGAACTCATAAGTCGATTTTTAAAAGATCATGTTTTAATGACGAGTAACTATCAGTGAGATTAAGTAGATCGAATTAACTCGGCGATTAAAATCACAGTAATCTTTAATTAAGTTATGCAGCTCCGAAGATTTTCGTAATAACAAGTTATAACAATCGGAAGTCAATTAATGCATAAATAGAATCCAGAAACAAAACTTTATAATACAACAAGTTAATCATGAAAAGTTTTACAAACATAGATAAGTCTTACGGCCGATTGACGTGGATGCAAAATAACATGATCTCCAATAAATCCGTAAATAAAATATCCAAGTAATAAACTCAAGCGAATAAGCACTGAGAAGCAATCCATCCAAAAATCCACAACAGAGGTACGTATGCGGCGCTAAAATTTATAGGTAAACATGTTAAAATCAGCTAGATTAATAAATTAACCGAATCGAATCGTGCACGGCGATGAAATCCAATTACCGCAATAGTGTGAATTGAAATAATCTGAAAACGACATAAACCGGATGAGACATAAGAGTCTGAAGTTCACATACATCGATCGTGTCAGACAGTTCGACCGGAAGATGCGAAATTCGCGACCTCTTCGTCGACATTACATACGAAATTCACTAATAAATAAACATCCACAAAAATGGATATCCTCCCACCTGTTAACCGTATTCACAAACAGCAACCACCCTGGTCAAATTATGGTCAAAAGTACACCACCGTAAATATCGACGTCAATTTAACTAGAATGAAGCATTAATAAATTCAAGGACTCTCGCATTTAACCGATATCAAACTTAGATAGACCGTAATCTTAGCTCAAGACCCAACCATTTAGTAGGCCTAACGAAATCCAACTAACCGCAGGGGAATAATCACACTTAGTACCTATTGGACTTGTAAGATTGCAACTTTAAACGATTATCGACACTAAATGATAACTTACGAATGATAAGAGCCGATACTAGGCAGATAATAACTTCCGAATAGGTCCTAACAACACCTCGACACTAGCACTAACTTGATAAATGTTGACACTGGAGAGATTGTGGCATACAGCTCGGTCGTAAATAACCTTAACTTCTCATATTTAGGACAATCATTAAAATAGATAAAATAGAAGGGCTATCCCTCAACTAAATAACTTCCCCAATCACTACACATTCGATAGGTTTTGATCGTGACAAGCCAACAGCAACGACCCGTCACTAGTGAGTTTAGCACCCGGAAAAGGCGGACGAACTATTTAAATAAACTGTTTTTCTTTCCTATAAGTCAGTAATAGATGTTGATGCATTTTTAGAAAAGAATATGCCGCTTAAATGGAATGACGCCCCAACGACCGATGAGCAATCTCGAAAAGAACCACCCCCAAAGGCGGAAATTTTTCAGAAAATCCAGCAGCAGTGGCCGTACCACACTACTTGGAGGTTACTGGGCCTAAACAGCGACCCGTGTGGACTCGCCGGACAACAATACCCAGCGGCAGAGATAAATATCAATGCGCGGAATCTCCTCACCCAATGGGAACGGGTGCAGGAGCAGGTGGATCTACCGGTGGTTAGGGCGAGGATGTATCTTGCCAATGTAGAGGAAGACATCCTCGCCGGGAGAATTGCAGAAGCCTACCCACCTCGCCCAATCCGCGATACCCGACGCCCATACCCCGTGGCTCTTCCAAGAAAGAATCGAAATAAGCCGTACGAAAAATAGAAATCTCAAAAACTCTAACGATACATATAAGCTGATTTTGATTTTTTTTTGTGTTTTAAATAGAAATGCTCGATAACCGTTTTTGCGTTTGATCGGTTGCCTGTGAATAACCGTCTTAATCGTTATGTTTGAGATAACCACAACTATAAACTATATAAATTATTAGAGAAAAATTTAATGAACTTATTCGTTATAGCTATGGCCGCTACCCAAATCCTGCAAGCAGAATTGGACCGTGTAAGAAATGCAAATGCGGACCTCCTCCACCAAGTCCTGCAGATGACTAAAGAGGTTCAACAGATTAAAGCGACTTGGTCGGATCCGAGAAAGGTAAAAGCGTTGTACCACAGACTAACCGCAGCACAGAAAGGCTGGGTGGAAGAGCGCCAGCTCAATCAGAGCCTGCGTACGCAAATTCGAGGACTAGAAGTCGCCCTAGCAGTCTGCCGGGAGGGGGAAGCGGTAACATATCCGCTCGTCTTCGCCTCATCCCAAATGCCGCAGAAAAACGCTCAATCAGTGGAGCAATCTATTCCCCCAACTAATAATCGTCGGCCGGGACGCAAGGAACGTGCCCGACGTCGAGCAATCCAGCTTCAAAACATTAATTAGTAAACATTGCGCGTGTTGTTGATTCAAATAGAGCAGCCTTAGCCGTGGTTGAGTTGTTCCTTGGTATATTTGTAGGCCAGTGTTATTATAAACATTCTCATCACATCGCCAAATCTTCGTCTCAGTTTTCCACAGTCGAATAAGAACCTGATCTTGAATTTCTACAAGGGACAGAGCTAAGCGAGCATAAGTCTTCTATCGACCGCTCGTGAACCCGAGGGTTGTCCGAGCAACTATAGTACTAGCGATATTACTCAATTTTTGCGGACAATCCACCACTTGAACACATTACCAACGTTGCTTAGCAACGGGTGCCAAGTGGCAGCTAAGAATCATTTTGTATGGCGTTACTAGGGCAACCCGAAGGATAAGCAAGATTCGAAACCCTGTAACCCACCATACAAATTTGGGGGGCTCAGCCGGGATCAACATGATTTTCTTGTACAAACAAATAAGGGGGGGACATGATACAGAACTATTTTTCAAATGGAAATGTCGGGACGACATTTTGCCAAACCCCGGAGAGATGAAATTTTAAATATGGTAAAGATCGATGAAAAACGAACGACCCGACTACAAGTTAAGATGCCAAGACACTCAACATCCACCAATGCCTGACGACACCACATAACAACGACACTCACAAGACGCATAAGTAATTAAAAGGGCAAAATTCGGGATAAAATGAAATGGGGTAAGAAAGGGGAATAACGATAACTATGGGGGAAAACAATAGAACCAAGTAGAAGGAGTCAACAATAATAGAATAAATTACAACAAGTAATGATTAAAATAGTAGTTGATAAAATAAATTAAACTAAAAGCTGAATGAATTTAGTTAATTAGTATTTAAATAAACTGAATGGGTCATTAAAAGAGATTTAATAATTTTAGAGATGGAACCAACAAAAATAATAGAAAAACTAAAAGACATCTTAAACATCGAAAACGATAATCTCGAGGAACTAATTAATAAACAAAAGTTAATTAAACGAGCCAAAGAGGATATATCAACGATTTCAAACCTGTATTCCGACGAACATTGCATATTAATAAAATTGATTGATATTGATAAGGAAGTGACAACTGAAAGAATATATGAAATTCTATTCATGAGATTGGAGATAACCGAATTTGGAAAAAGCTGGAACAAGTTAATGAAAAAGGTCGAAAACATTGAAGACGAGATTACAACAACAATGAAAGAGCAAACCAAGGCTTATGTAGAGTGTTATGCGTGCAAAACAGAGGAAGCACGAGTAATGGTGATACCTTGCGGACACCTGAGTTACTGTCATGGATGCGCACAAGAGTCGCACTGTATGTTATGCCAGCGAAAGATAAAGGAAAGACTAACTGTTTACTTTCCATGAATTGTTATGATGAAATGAAATAAATGTGTATTATGCATTACTTGAGTTATTATTAGATGATAAGACGAATATAAAGGGAATATGCAGTGTTTGTAAATAATAAAACCACCCGACAACGATAAATAAAGGTAATAAACCGAACACATGAAAGCCTAATTAAGGAAATAATTAAAACACATGCACAGAGACACAAATATTGGACCGAAAAATTTCGACAACCGAGTTTCCTAGTGTATGATTCTTTTGTTTTATTGATATTGTATTGAGATAGGACGAGGAAAAATGGTTAACCTGAGCTGTCAAATGATAGTACGCTCACCCAAGGGAAACCTTGATCAACCCTACTGAGAAAGGAACTGGTAGGCCAAGTCGCGTATGTCAGCAAGTAACCGGCGAGAGATTGATCACCTCTTTTGGGGAGCTTGTTGATGCGATTACCACAAATTTTGAAGGGGGAAGTGAAGAGATAGACCGAGAGGTGAGAGAAAGAGTGCGCACGGAATAGAATTAATAGTTTTGATTGATAGTCGATTAAAGGTACCTAGAGATGATTTTTTTCCCTAGCTGGTGGTGAGGCACCAGAGGACAGCTACGGACTGTCGTGTTCAGGTTGTTATCAGCCAAGGGACTGGTGGCGCTGAGCCGTTCGATACAAAAACCCGGATCACACACCGAGTATCGAATGAACATTTTTTATTGCTGGGCGGAACTCGGTACAACAACCCGGATCCCACACCGAGTATCGAGGGCCAAACGGTAGGTGAGATGTGAACTAACCGGTAAATGGTTCATACTCAAAATGACCTACTAAGGTCAGATAAGGGCGGCCGAATTGAGCCGGGAAATCTGACGGGAGAGGCGGGCAGATATTAGATAGTTTATTGATGAAATTTTCCGCGCCCATATTTAATCGCTTCCTTTTCTTTTCACTATTCGGGAAATCAAGTAAACCACTTTTGGAACTTGATTGAACGTCTAGGCATTTCCATACTTTTATATTCTCCTAGGTACACAACCCGGATCCCACACCGAGTACTGAGTGAATGTTTTTTTTTTAATTTCCCAGCGAGGAGTTTGGTACAATAACCCGGATCCCACACCGAGTACCAAATATCCGAATGGCGGTGAGTAAAGCGTAACCGGAAGAATGCGCGGCCAAAAGACGCCATGGATTGAGAGTCAGTGTGAGGCCTCAAACATACCCAAAAGTCACTGATGAGCTCAATTTCGATGATTAAAATAAGATAAAAATGATGAAAGATAATATGAATAAGATGAATTAGATTAAAGTTAATATGAATACGAGTAAGGATAAAACTGATAGAATATGATTATGATTAGATTAAACAGTAAAGATGAGAAACATTAAGATATGATTATGATGAGACATCATAGATAGGATATGATATAATTGAATATTAGAGACGATATAAGACATGATTTAAGATGAAATATGAGTGTAATAGATATTGAAGGTCACAGATGACCAGTTAAAAGAGTAAAAAACCGAAGGCCGAAGAGCCAACGGAAACGATAGAGGGCATAGAGCGCCAGCGACTGAGGACTAAGTAAATGAATTTTTCGGGAGACATAAGAAAAATAATTAACGGAATGAATGAAATTATGAGTATGACGATTTTACAGTAGCATTGTTATTATGATATAGATAATTGATACGACTATATAGATGATTAATAAGACTATATAGATAATTGATACGAGACTGATAGATAATTATTACGAGGTATAGATAATTAAAAATAGACTTAAAATGAGGGGGGTGAGTCAGTTAAAGAAGACCACCACGGTAAATGCGAACAAGGGATGATAACGTATATAGTATGGTAAATGAGGAGAAATTAGTATAGAGTATAGAATATTGGAGTGTCATTTATTTTTAGGAATCAATAGTCAAACAAAGCAATCCAAGTCAATTTCAAATCAAGCCAAAGCAGACAATATTTCAGAGCAAACAATAAACCAGATAATAAAGGATAATCAAGCAGGAAAGAACTTAGAGTAGTTACGAACCAATAAGCAACCAGAATTTCAAAGCAACCAAAGCAAGAAAAGAGAAACGATAAAACCAGTTAAGCAAACGAATAACCGTAAACATTGATAGCATCAGCAACCATACGAGAAGCAAAAGCAAAGAGAATAACGAAAAGAGTTTATTAAAAGCGGAAGAAAAGAAAAAAGTTCGCAACAGTAGAAGTGCCAATACCAGAGTATCAATTACAGCAGCAACAGGAACCGGCACAGATAGTGGATTAACCGACGTTGAATTCAACAGCAGCGAAGAGAACGAACTATTTAATACCGAGAACCAGTTGGCAACGTTAGGATCAGGTAGCGAAGAAGACAATCCAGACAACAATCCAAACATGACAACTTCTATAAACTCTTCAATTCCGGATGCAAATATAATGTTAAATAACAACAACTCGATAGTAGGAGAATTCAGAGAAAAGTTTAGAGGAGAACCGTTCGATGGTAGTCTCAACAAATTAGATACATTTATAAAGGAATTCGAAGTGTATAAAAATATCTGTCATTGGACAGATCAAAAAGTAAAAGAGCGACTACCCTTATATTTGAAAGGGAGCGCACAAGATGTATTCGTAGAAGAAACAAGAGATGTAACGAAATTGACAACGTGGACAGAGATTAAAGAGTTCTTAGTAAAAATATTCGGAATAGAGAAAAAGGGAAATAGGAAGATATTGGACTTCCTACATCGAAAACAAAGACGAGATGAATCAAATGCAGTGTACGCCTGTGAATTAAAGAAATTATGTAAAGAAGCCTTCGGAGATGCAGATTTACCCGAAGACAAAATGGTAGACGTCTTCATAAGAGGAATTAAAAGAGAGGACATGCGAGCCAACCTTGGATGCTTGGCACCAGAAACACTAGATAAAGCAGTAGCAATCGCAAATAGATGTGAAGCCCATCTGGGACTGGGATATCAAGTGGCAGTCTTGGCCACGGAACCAACAACACCAACAGTCAATGCCAACAATCAAAACAACAATATCAATCCAGCTATGAATCAATTTATCCCAAGAGCACAACAGATGTTCAAACCACCAGCAACGAGAAATCCTGAAGACAGAGGTAATAACCAAGTAAGTTATAATAATAATTTCAGGAACAATCCAAACGCAAACGAAAAATGCTCCACATGCCAAAAAATGGGACACCGATCAGAAAATTGTTTCCGGAATCACAATTGCCAAAAATGTGGCAGACGAGGGCACACTGAGAAAATATGTAGACAACTTGATAGCAAAGCATGCTACAATTGTGGTCAACAAGGACACATCGCAAGGCGATGCAACATAAGAGGAGAGTCAAACCAATCAAGACCAAATAATCCTATGGGAAATCCACAAATTAACGTGATGCAAGAAATAGACATGTTACGAGAAACACTACAACGAATGCCCATGGAATTAAAAAAGATGATGCAACAGATGCCCACTAATATACAACAACAACGAATCAATGTAATGAGAAGCAATGAAGAGATTCAAGAGCTGCGAACCAGAGAATATCAAGAGCAACAACAAGCTGAATGGCAAAGACTACAAACAGAGGAAGCTCAGGAAATCCATCAAAGATGGGAGAATCGAAATAAAACCCCGAAAAGAATTAATATGATGAGAATGGAAATTCCAGATGAAATTCACACTGCGGAGCAGTGTGTTGAGAACGAAGGGGGAGGAAATATGATAATTAACGAGAAAATAATCGAACTAAATACGATGGAAAAAATAGAGGCCATCAAAGAATTTGCAGAGGAGGAAAAACAAAGACGTCGACAATTAAAAGAGACGACAACGGAGAAACCGGAAGCCCAAGAGATTAAACGAGCAGAGATGATGATAATAGAAGACCAAAATGAGGAAACACTAATGTATGAGATAGACGAACTCGAAAAAGAAATTATGACACAAAAGATAGACAGTGCACTCGAGAAAATAAAGCAAGAGAAAACTCTAGAACAAGAGGAAGATCAACTAAAAGAAAAAGAAGCAACCCTAAAGCAAGAAAAAGAGCAACTAAGAAAGAAGGCACTAATATTAAAAATAGACGGAGCGTTAAAAGACTTAGAGCAAGAACAAGCACTAGATCAAAAAATAGAAGTGTTGGCAAAGAGAGCCGTATCACAAGAAATGGAAGAGCCAAGATTAGAACTGCAAGAAGAGGAGCAGGAAGCATCAACGTCACAAGAAAAAGAAAAGATTTCAAAACCAATAATAACAAAAAATCGAATCCAGAGGATACTGCTACAAAAAATAGAGACAAGAGTCAGAAAAGAAAAGCCCACGTGGGGTGAAGCTCAAATCGAGAACAGAATAAAAGAGATATGGTTCCAAACAAAAGGACCAGCTAAGATAATGAAAGAGGAAAAACAACTACAAATCAATATGCTAAGACAAATACCAGACGATCAAACAGATGAAGACGAAAGTGAAATAAGCAGTCTAGGTGGAGAAATATTTCAATCATGTGAAGAAAATAAACCATATAAAGATGAATCAAAATCCGAATTAGAGGAAATGGAAACGAACGTACCCAGAGAAGATGAAACCGAGATATTAAAAGAAATTAACGAGATTGTAGAAGAAGTAGATCGAAACCAGATGTTCTTAAACCTCAAAGATACAACCACATACAGCAGAATAATGAAATTAATCGCAAAAGGACATCAACGAGATAATGGTATATTCACGGCGTCATGGAAAGATATGATAAGAAAGTACCAAGAGAACTTGAAAGAATATGATAGAGAAGAGTATCAGGTAATTATTGATTTTCCAGAGATACCGAGACAGATAATAGCCACAAGAGGCGAAAGCACCAACGAGTTGTATGATTGGGTAGTGAAAAAGCTAGGACCCAGTTATAAAAATAAACCTTTATATTACCAAGGAAGGAAAATAAAGCGAGACATACACCTCGCGGATGCTCTAATATGGCCAAATGGGATAAATGTGGTAACGTTAAACAAAGATGAAACCGAAGAAACGACAGCAGAAATATGGCAGAAAATTCAAATATTGTACACCAAAGAAATAAAACCCGGATTAGAAAAAGAGAGACAAAAGATAATGAGGCAAAACCAGATAAAAATGACAGAACAAGCAATAGATCAAGCTAGAAAATATATTAACAGACTATCGTTAACCAGACCAATTTCAATGAAAATGTTTGTAGAAGCTGTGCGAGATACAGATATTATGAGATTCGATAATGAGAGAACAGATGAGTTGATAGCCAAATATGGAGAGCACTAAAGAGACATGAGGGGAGACGAACCAATAAAGATAAAGATAAAATTACCGAATGATGAGATAAAAGAAATATTGGTAGATCCCGATTGTCAAATGCATGAATTATACCGACGGATAAACCGAGAAATTATACAACCGATAATCGAAAATAGTGATGACGGTATGGTAGAAGATGTGGCAATAATGTACCACAAACGACAAATAAGTCCGCGAGAACGAACCCCGATATACGAATTAGGTTTATGGGAAGACGGGCAAACTATCAATATCATAGCCATGGATGAACCAGAGAGAAAAAATACGACAAAAAAGGAACAACAGATCCAAGAATTTCAAGAGGAAATGAAAAGAAAGATGGACCAAATACTAACCATCTACCAGTTTTGGAGACAAGATGCGAAGTTAAGTACAAAATTACAACCGATAGATGATTCACGATGCCGATCAACACCATGGAAAAAGGTGTATGATGAAAAAATAAAAGAGTGGAAATGGAAAATGGAGAGAACTGAACCAAAATGGAGAAAATACGTACCAGGAGAAGCGCCAGAAGATGCGGCTAATGAAACAACCTTGGAACTATATGAAGATGAGCCATACGAAAATTTACCAGAGAATCGAGGCATGCAAACCAGATCACAAACTCAACAACTGAGTATAAACGGACTAACGATGAGTCGAAAAATAGAAGTGACATCAAGAAATACTGTAGAAGAACCTAAACCAGATGAATCCAAAATAACTCTAAACGCGACCCAAGACAATGTAGACAAGATGGATGCAATAGTAAAAGCTATCAGAGAGATAATGCCAGAATGGGTCGAAGGGAAAGGATGGATGAGTATAGTAAACAAAGCGGGAAAAATCGCAATGGATTATGCTAAAGGAGCTAGAAGTCCACCAGAAATGGATCGTATCAAAGAAAGTATACCCATGATCTTCACTATGGCAGATGTAGAAGGGAATATACCTCTACATATTGCAGTACAACACAGAAACACTCAAAGGATAATAGATATAATCCAACTTATGCAGAAATGCGGACACACCTCAAATATACCAAACGAAGAGGGACAAACACCATTATTGTTCGCAGTTGCAGCAGATGTTTCTACAACAGTTCTGAGAGAACTACTAAAGACAGGATCATCGTTCAAAGAAAAAGACAATGGAGAAAATAATGTACTACATTATGCGCTGAAATCTAGACAAGCAAGCGCAATAAAATTCATAACCAGTAATGCGACAATAAGAGAAAGAGAAATGATGGGTAAAACAATTCAAACATTATGGGAAGCTATCGACGCCAAACAAGACGAAGCAACAGCCAATCTGATGAAATGGACCTACGAGGGTTCACCACTCAAAATATTCGATTTAAACTATATGGTAAGAAACAGAAACGTTCTATTAAAAGAAACAATATATGCCCACTATCCATTCCCAAAAACAATAAAAGCAATGTTGAAATGGGAAGGACTGAAATTCACCAATCATCCAAAAGAAGCGATACGAATCGGAGATAGAAAGGAACAACTATTGATGATAATACACAGATGGCATCGAAAGCAAATAAGATTTCAAGCGAGCAAACAAGAAATAAAAGAGATGGACGATATAAAAGCAAGAATAATAAAAGTATACGAGGAAATAATTGAAATAATAAATGTCGAGGACGACATTTCAAAGGAAACCCCGGATGGAGATAATAATGGAGAAGGAGGTAGTGACCGCAGTAAAAACCAGGATGAGCAAAATACTAGACCAAATGCTAGAGACGAAAACAAATCCAAACAACAAGAGAAAAAGGAATCACCCAACAAGGAACGTCAAGAACCGAACAGCAACAACGAGGGAAAACAAAACCAAGGGATGCTGTTACATAATAAAAAGATACTACAACAAAGAAAAAATCAAAACCGACCGACCCTGCTACAGAAAATAATGATATTAATTACGTCCAACAAGTTAACGGAAGCTGACGAAAACATCACGAAAGAAATAAAATCGTTCAGAATACGAACAATAAATGATAAAGGAACCGCAAGTAAAGGAATATGCTTACAACTGACAATGAATACAAGCATAAGTTGTCAATTCGACTCCATAGGAAAACTAGGAAAGATGGAAATACGATCCGAAAACTCATCATCATGTCAAACCAACAAAGAGGTATGTAGAGACGCGACAAAAGATAGAAACGTAAGAATCCAGGTAGAGCCAGGGATAGGCAAATTGCGAATAATAAACAGAGGAATAGAAACAATTGAACAAGTGTGTATACAAAATAAAATTATCGACTGTTGGAAAATGAATATGAAAGCAGGAAAGAAATGCGAATGGGATAGCTTAGAAGGAAATGCGGAATATATAATATGTGCCAACAACGACATAATAATAACCTGCACATTAGCAAAAACCCTGGGAGAAAAATTCACAACACCAAAAGAAGAGCCATATCAACGTCGACACGAGAAAATAAAGAAATAATAATAAAAGTAGAATCAAACCCAAAGAGTGGAGAAGAGATAATAGTTGAAAATATGGGCAAAGAACCCATCACAAAAGTCTATGTATTTGAAACCAAAAAGAACGGAACGATGAATGAAAGAATCAAATGTCAATCAAACGAGGATATCAAAAATCAAAAATACCGCATCCCAACAAAAAGAAAACGTGGAAAGTATATAGTACACGTTCAGAAAGGAAGAGATGATTACTGGAAATCAATAACAAGAAAACTACTAGAATCATCCACGACGAAATATCCGAAAAAGGAAACAAAAGAGGAACCGTACCAACGCCAGATCAGAGAAAGCAAAGCAGTAATAATAAACATAGAATCAAATGCGGTAAATGAAGAGGAAATAGTAATCGAAAACACAGGTGAAAAACCTATCACGAAAATCTGCGTATACGAACCCAAAGGAAATGAAACAGTAAACAAAAGAATCCAATGTGAAACAAGCAAAACTATAAAGAATCAAAAGTATCGTATCCCAACGAAAAGAAAACTGGGAAAATATGTAATAAATATCCAAAAAGGAACTCACGAACATTGGAGAACGATAACAAGGAAACCACCAAAGTCAAATATAACAGAGCAACCTACAACAAAACCATCCGAAGGAAAAACAAATAACGAGACATGGCAAAAAGGAATGCTCATGGATGACAGCCACCTTTCAATCCACGAAGCATTACAACTCCAGAAAGCACTCAAAAACGTACAACCAAAAGAAAGAATAATGGAGACAACCAATGCAAGAGAAAATACAACCATGCAACCTAATGAAAAGAAGTACATGATTAAAATGATCTGGATAACAACAGCAATAGTAAGCAGCGTAGTAATGCTGATAATAATTTAATTAGTGAGAACTACCAAATGCAGAAAGAAGCCAGCGAAGAGAAGATTATGGCCAGCAGTAGAAAAATTCAACTATGATATCGAATTAGGACAATACGATGCGGAAAGAACTGAGGAATATGAAATCATAGGAAATTCTAGTACAAGCGGACTCTGGTTAAAAGAACCGCCCATTATCGAAGCACAACAATGGTCAAATGAATTTGATGTATACCATATAATGAATGAGAAATACGGGGATCTACGGACATTGCGTATAGAGCCCCCGGAAACGATGTTGTAAAACAAAAAGAAACGTTGTATATAGTGTAAAATATTATGTAGTATAATAGTAGTAATAGTATGTATATCTATATGTAAATATCGTACAAAATGCGTTAGAGACAATAATCAAACAGAGAGAATGCCGATGAATTAATGATGTATTATAACCAACTGATGAATCCGAATAATGCGAATCAACAAAACCAAGTTAGAATACCACCGTTCACAGAAGGAATTCAACAACCAGCAGCTGCCAATGTACCTATAGAGATTGCAGAATTGAATCAGGGAATATACCAAGACCAAGGAATTGAGGCAACATGGAGACGACAATGCGAATTAATGACATTAATAACAAACAATGCGCAAACCCAGTGGACAAATACTCACCTAGTATTAACAGAAAGCGTGAACAGAGGTCTACAACAAGCTATAAGACTGGAAGAGCAACAGAGAACTATATTACAATTACAGAGAATAAATGAACAATTAGCAGATCAAATTAGATGGCAAGCTGATGAAATTAGAAGATTACGTAACAACCAGCAGCACGTAGATCCAGCAAGTTGGGTGGAATGGATAGCATCGATGCCAGAATTCACCCCAGAACCGGATTCAACAGTGGAGTAAAAATAAAGCGTACCTTGTAAATATGTAAAAATAAAACGACAGAAATAAAGCAACGTCAAGTAATTGAAAATTTGTTGTAGATATGCAGACAATCATCGAGAGAATAAGAAGAAGCGAGAATCCATCCGAAACTACGAGACGAATAATGAAAGACAAAATCAGAGTGGTGAACGATATAAAAGAAAGACTAAAATGTTGTAAATGTAAAGAATTGCTAATTGGAGCGAGACAGACGAAATGCAGATGCAGAATATGTACAGACTGTACGATAAAAGTAATAGAAGAAAAAATGTTAACATGCCCTGGATGTGACGAAACAATCGAAAGAGATGAAGATCCTACAACAATGGATAAAGCCACCAACAAAGAAATCAATAATCTATTAGTTCAATGCCGAGTAACAGAATGTGAATGGAAAGGACTTATGAAGGAAGCCGAAAGTCACGCAAATGAATGTGAATATAACGAGATATTATGCGAAAAATGTCAAACCATCACAACGAAAAAGACTATGAAAGAACACCATAAATTGTGCATCAAGAGAGAGGAAAAATGCGAATTCTGTGGAGTCATCGACGAATCGGTAAAAATAGAAATGGAACATCGGAATCCAAAAGAGGAGCAAATATGTGATCTATACGAAGGAGTATGCGCAAACAACTGCGACAGGAAAGAGAAAGTCAAATTAAAAGAACATTGGAACGAATGTATCGGCAAACCAGTCAAATGTCCATTGGAGCCATTCAATTGTCAAGCGCAACTACCAAGTGCGGAAATGCAAAAGCATATGATAGAAAATAGTATCGAACACACCGAAATCATGATGAAAACGATAGGAATGTTGGCATGGGAAGTAAAAAGCCTACGAACAGAAAACGATGCACAGAAGGCACTAATAAGAGAAATATTAGAGTCCAGAAAGAATTTTGAGAAGAGCCAAGGAAATACACTCAAGAAAATGGCCGAAATGGAAAAGAAAATGCAACAGTTGACCAACAGCATAAAGGAACTAGAAACAACCAGCTCAGCAGCCAGAAAGTATCTTACAACACCATTTATATGGAAAATAACCGAATTCGCAGAAAAGCTCCAGAGAGCAAAAGATGGAACACAGAGAATTCTAGACAGTCCACCGATATATAGTTGGGAGAATGGATATAAACTGGGCATTAGACTATATCCGAATGGAGATGGAAATGCAACAGGCACCCATATCAGTGTCTTTGTCAGAGTAGGAAGAGGAGATTATGATGAATTATTAACATGGCCTTTTAAACAAAATATGATATTAACAATGAAAGGACAAGAGGATTATCGTAACCCAATCAGAACAGGAAATGAACCACAGATGGGAAGACCAACAACCGACTGGAATACAGCAATTGGTACACCACGTTTCTATGCGCAACAACGATTAAGAGGAGAAGGATTCTTGCGAGAAGATAATTTATATATAAAATTGGAAGTAGAGAAGCCAGACAAGACGTTGTAAAGAGAAAAAGAAAGTGTAAATAAATGTAAATAAAATAATAAAAACCAAATAAAAATCAAAAAATTACAAATAATCAGAAAAATCAGAAAAACAAAAATTCAAAAAATAATGACGATATTTAGATGGCAAGCGGAATCAGCGAAGAGATAACAGTACAGATGAGAGAAGGACCAGATTTGATATGGACGAGACTATGGAAAAAACCAGAGGAAGAGGAAAAAATCAAAACCTTTACGATCGAAATTCAGCATTATACCAGTTTCGACACAACCGGACGACCATGGAAAATGAGGAAGGTAATCTACTCACAGAGAAGAGTAAAACACGAGCAGCTGAGAAAGGAGGAACAAAGACATTTAACATTTAAAGATAATAAAGTATTTACTGACCGACAAAGTAAAGAGATGGCAGCACAAGGATTCTTTTTCTCAGGAACCCCCGAACTACCAGATGAAGTTACCTGTATCTATTGCCAAGGAAGACTCTCACATTGGGAGAAAGGAGAAACAGCAAAACGAAAACATCTGAGGAAATTTTCAACCTGCCCATTTAGAATTAATATCGACGTCGGAAACCAAGCGATAAACAGATTGGAAGGACTTCGACAATCGGAATTGGTCAAAGAGGAAAAGGGAGGCGAGAAAAAGATAACGATAATAAAGAATTTCGAAGATCCAGCAGAATTAATATGGGAAAAAGAGACTATAAATAGAACATTCGAGGAGAGAATTAAAACTTTTAAAGGAAATCCAAGAGCAGCAGAATTTGCGAGTCAAGGATATTGCCAAACAGCCAGAGGAATAATGTGTGAAGGATGTAAAAATCAACAACCGATACCAGATCAGAATGTCAAAAAACTAAAGCATAAAGGAAAATGTATGTATAAACAGGAAAAAGAGTCAAAGAATATAGAAATAATAATCACCAACCAGCAAGTGGAAGATATCTTAGATCGACCAAAAACGAGAACCATAATGCTATTATCAGGAGTAGAAACTCAAAAAATGAGAAAAATAATCAAGGAAAGGTTAGCTAATAATACGGAATGGTACGACTCGACACAAGCAATAATTCGAGCAATCAAACGATACCAAGAGAAACCTAAAGAAAATCGTGACAAATCAATGATAAAAGAAGCCATTTTGGAGCAGTATCAATGTGTGACATGTTGGCAAAAACATGTTGAAATAATTTATACTCCTTGTGGACATATGGTCACATGTGAAGCATGTGGGTTAAAAGTTGATATATGTCCAGTGTGTAGAAAGCCGATCAACGGGCGGATCAAAGGATTCCGTTTCGCTGATCAGTAAATGGGGAACGAGAGCAACGTGTAAAAAGTGTAAATAAAGATAAATATAAAAACAAAAAATTATAAAAATCAAAAATCACAAAATACGAGATACGATGTAAATGATGATGTAAATTATGATAAAATTTTGATATGATTGAAAAGAGAGAATAACCGATATTAATATTCAGAATTACAATGAACCAAAGCGAGGCGATAAACCAAAAAGTAAAGAAAATTTTAACAGAGGACAAAGAGCCAAAAACCGAAAACCAATCCGAACAACTAAAAGAGATAAAAGAGGAATGGCAACAAAGGTCAATGAGATTAAAAGAAATATTAACATCAGTAGAAGGAGAACTACTGAGAGATACGTTAAAGATAAAAATGATAAGAGAAGAATTAGAACAACAGACAATGAATTCCGAAGGAAATAATGAACCATATCAAAGACGAGAAGAAGAGTTAGTAAAAGAATCCATTCAGAACCAAACCAGAATCATAAACCAAAGAAAGGAAATCAGAACGTTAGAGCAAGAGAAGCAGGATCAACAAAGTGAAATAGAAAGATTGCGAGAAGTAATAAAAGATAAAGAAGCAGAGATACAAGAAGAAGGAGAGGAGACTATAAAAATTATACAGCAAATGCAGGAAGAAATTGGACAAATTAGCACTCAATACCGAATAGAGAAGACCAAGAGGACGAGTATGGAACAAGCTAAAGAATGGGCAAAACGTCAAGCACTCTATTGGAAAACAAAATGGACAGAAGATAGAGAACACTCAAGAAATAATTGGGAATCACGTATTAGACACTATATGCAGCAAATAGCCGAAGAGGAAGATAGAGCAAGAGCCTACAAAGCCAAATGGGAGAACGCGAAGATAGAAATCAATAAACTGAGAAATCAAGGGCAAAAACCATCAAAGAAAATTAGAGAGCCCAGAGACGATAGACAAGAAAGAATGCTGACTCAGATAACTGATCAAGCAAGAAAATGGCGAATAGAATGCAAAATATTGGAGAACGCCAACGCAAAACAGTTCAGTCATATAGTGAAATTAGAGCAGGAAATTGCGTATCAACAAACCAGAGTGAAAGAAATGCAAATCGAGCAGGACGAAGCTCACAGACAAAAACAAAAACAACGATGGGAAACGGAGACCAAGGAAAAAGCAATAAAAAGAGAGGCGAGAAAATGGAAGAACCAGTACCAAGAAGCCAAGAAAGAGATAAGACTGTTACCCAAAAAGATATTAAATATGGAAGATTGGGAATTATGGGAACAAGTCGAAGTACAGAAAGAAACAATTGAGGAACTGAACGAAGAAATCCAAACAATGGAATACCATGAACGAGCCAGACAAAACACAATAAAAAGGCTCAGAAAAACCGAAAAGGACCACAGAAAATGGATCGATCAGTTAAATCAGAAAATACTAGAAACCCTGAATGAACAAACGGATGAGAGACGACAGAAACAACAATTAGAGGAGAGGATAACAGAACTCCAGCAGGAGGTGAACGGACACCGAGGAGTTGCAGTATTTAAAAAGATCCAGTTGAGACATCAACGTGAAGTCAACGAACAGCTGAAAGGACAAGTTGAAGCAGAGATAAAAACAATAAAGCAAGGGTATGAGGAAAATGAACAGAACTTGAGGAAAGAGATTGAAAAATTAAAAGCGTTGGAAAATACGCATCGATTGGAAACGCAAGTGGAAGAATTAACCGAAAATGTCGAATACATCACCTATCTCTTAGACGAAGAGATACAAATATCAAACACCTTGCGTGAAGAGATAAATACCTTGCAGAACCGACCACCAATCCTGCTTATGCCGTTATATCCAACGGAGATACCAACTCAAGTACCCGCCGAACCCGACGAAGGATTCGGGGAGACGGATGAAGCAGTAGTATAAATCTAAAGAAGAAAAATTGTAAAAAAGTGTAAAAAGATAATAAAAATAATAAAATGATAGAAACAAAAAATTATAACCGATGTATATTCAGTATGAATTCGAATGAAACAGAAACCCGAATGAATCTAGAAGACTGAGAATGCATACCAAGCCCAATTCAATTAGTGGAACCAATCGAGCAAGACCCACTGAGGTATTATAGTAAAAGATGGAAAGCCGAAAGAAAAGAATGGCAAGAGTTAGTGGAGGAACAAGAGTCAGAAATCGCCCGGATAAATCAACAGTTAATACAATCAAAACAGCTAGTCAATGTGATGAAACGAAAACTAACCTCCAGCATGGGAGAAAACAGAGATCAAAAGAGAGAAAATGAACGATTAAGACGAGAATTGGCTGAGATAAAAACTCGTGTAATCCTGGAAGATTATTGGAAAACCGAAGCAGAAAGAATGAGAGACAGCAGAAAAAGCGAACAAAGATATGTAATACAACTAGAAGACAGTTGTAAAGAGGCCAGAGAGATAAAAGAAAGTCATCAACAAACTCAGAATGAAATCAAAACATTAACAGAACAGCTCCAGGAAGCAAAACGAAAATTGGAAAAGCAAACAACTAAACGAATAAATGGCAAACGTCAACTCAAAAGAACACAAACAAAAGAAAGAAACCTCCAAATGAAAATCTATAATCAACAAAGGATAATTAAAGAAAACAAAGAACGATTAAAAGAACTGCCAAAGCTAACCGAGCGATTAATAAAAGCCCAAGTCCTAATAATGAGATTTTCAGAAAATAAAATTAAAGAGGAGTGCGAGATACACTCAACCCCAGGAAAAGAAAAAGAGTAAAAGGACAAAAATCTCCACTGTAAATAAACGAAATAATCTTGTAAATAAATATAAAATTGATTATGTATCAAAAATAGAAGTTATGAACCTAAATCTATGGATAACAATGATAATGATAATAATGAGAGAGTGCAATACTGAGAATCCGTTAGAAAAATGCGAGAAATCCCAACCCTTCAGAAAAGAGGACAGTACCTGTGCTGATTTCAAAGAAATTTGCAGAAACCCTGACAACGAGGAATGTCAACAGATAAACCTCCAGTGTATACAATGCCCCACGAAAGAGAACAAGGACGAATTGAAACAGAATATCGAGAAAACCCAATCAATGATACAAATCCTACTAAAAAATAATGAAGAGATAACCAATATAAAAAATGAGAACCGAGAGATAAAGAAAACCCTGGAAATCATTACCAGGCAAATCCAAAAGAAAGCCAAAGAAATCCCAATAACAAACCAATCCAAGAAATTCAAAGAATCGTTCTGTCAATCAAAAAGCAACCAGGAAAACAAGTTGAACAGAAAAGCGAACCTGGTACAACAATTCTATCAATCGAACTTATACTACCAATTAGTATAACATCCAACATGATACTCCTAATATGCTGTCTCATCCTCGGTCTAACGAAAAACAAACAAAGGCAAAATACCCCAATCCAAAATTTCAGAAGAATGTTCATCCAAATCCGAAAAATCAACAAAACCAACGACACTTCAAAACTCTCGCATATTTCTATCAATCATATGAAGGGATCAACCCAAAGAGAAATCCAGCTCGAAAGTGAGACCCAAGCCGTCAGTGATTCATTCGAAACCAAATATAACTGATTACATTGATCTGAACTGATTTTACTAACTCATACTGATCTACAGTGATCTGAACTGATTTTACTAACTCATACTGATTTACATGGATAGTAAACTATACAATTGTTATTTGATTATGTACCGTAGCCGGACCTTAAGTCCATCTTTACCTTGATTAACTTTACCGTAGATATTTTTATGAATGTGAATGTTGAAAATGGAAATGTATGTATCATTTGGAAAATCAATCGAAATTGCGGGTCGCAATTTTACGGACCCCCGAGTGTTTTATGTTGGGCCAGAACGTAAACGGCCTTGAGGAATGTTTTAATGGATCAGTAACACACACGCAAACATAACATGCAAGTTTAAATAAACCTATTGAAACATCAATTAAACCCTATCAAATATGAGAAAAAAGAGAATTAAATATAAAATAATAAACATAAAAATAAATTAAAATAATAACAAAACGCACCAAGATTCGCACGATACCAACACAAACATAACAAGAAAACACAACAAATTCGACTAAATTGGAAAATTAATAAAAGTTCATGAAAATGAAACTTAAATCAAAAAATTTGAATTAGTAATAATTCAATAAAAATTCTAAATGAAAAATTATTAAAATAAATCAAAAAATAATAAAAATAAAGAATAGAATTCACTAGAAAATAACAAGGTCGAATTTTTTTTTACTACATCAAATTTAACATGCGAGGAAAATAGGTATAAATACTGATCCATTTTCACATTAAATTTAACCATTTTGAATTCGCTTTAAAAACCATTTTGAAACCAACTTTGAAGTTGTGTTTAAAACCATATTCTGAAACTATTTGAAACCTTTTTAAACCATTTTCAGAAATTTACTTTTAGGTGAGAAACGTTTATTTTGGAGCCCTCTCACCACGTCACATCCTTGCAACCTCGGTAGAGCTCTGCTTGGATGTCGGCGTGGGGGGAGAGGTATTTTTATTTTTATGCAATATTATGCTATTTTTTATTGTTATGGATTGACATTGGATGGTAATTATGTTTACTTTGTTTATAATTAATAAATATTATTAATATTAATAAATTGTTTTTTTTATATATTTGAATAAACTAAAATCAATTTTGTCGAAATTTTTCCGGCCCACAGCCAACACATAACGCAAGAAAGCAAAATCTACATAGTGCAGATTCATGTAAGTGCGTGGAAAATCGCCAATGATATGTACCCGTGAAGACTCAGCGTGCTGAACGCAGGGGTCGTAACGTCAATATTATCCCTATAGAAGAAACGAGAAATAAGGAAGAAGTCTCTGGCTGCTTCCTCGTTTCTCATTTCTTTAAAATCGACCTAAATTTATACTACACACGGCTTAAACATCATCACACCGAGTAGTCCAGTGGGCACTCAATAAATATAATATAAACACAATGTGCGCCTAAGGTCTATTAAAGGGAAAAGGTACGGGGATAAATTAAACTGAAATCGTTGTTATAGCTAATTCCATGGTAATAAATTAAAATAAATTGGGCATAACTTATTTCTAAAATAAATTAAAGTCATGTGGTAAAGCTTATTTTTTGAATAGTAAATTAAATTAATAGCTCAAATTAAAATTGGGTAAAACTTATTTTAAAGATAATCTAAGGACATATTTTAAATAAAATTAGATAAAACTTAAGACTAAATCAAATCAGGTTTAAATAAAATTGGATGAAACATATTGCTAATAAATCATCAGACATTAATAAATTCATGAATTCCAATATTAAGTCAAGAGCTTAAGTAGCTATCAATTGTAAGCACCGAAAAGTAAAATGTTTCTTGGCTAGAGAGTTTAAAGTAATTTAGAAAAATATGCAAATAATTCCTTAAGAAATGAACAACGAATAAGATAAAATAATAGAATAAAAGGAAGTATTAAATTTGTTAGGCAATTGATCAAGAATATGCAATCAAAGCTAAAGTTATTCATTAACCTATTGACTAAGTTCATAAGGTGGTTCGTTAATTATTATAATTTCTTAGCGAGTAACCCATTGAAGAGATTAGAGCAATTCATTCATATAAAATTGGAACAATCAATTAAGTTAAATTAATCCGGAATAAAAAGCCCAGTGAATATTAATTAAATTCAGCAGTTCCGAATAATAGAATGAAATAAATAACTTTTAAAGTACAGTGACCCAGTGACTAGGCGTAAAAATAATTCATAGATTGGAAGAGAGATGAGATGACCCCATTGATTAGACAGTTAAAGGTAAAATTGTAAAGATGTGAATGCATTAACAATTCTCCAAAATTGTAGAAAATTTGCGTCATGAATAAGGATTAACCCACTGATCGAAAGTTAGCGTTAAGAATAAATGAACAAATCAAAATTTTATAAATTACAAAAGTTAATCATAACATGTTATGAAACATAGATGGGGCTTACTGCCGATTGTCATGGGTGTAAATTACAATAATTCCAAATAAATCCAAAGCGATAAATTCCATAGAATAGATGCAGGAGGGATAATCCGTCACGATTTTCTACCGATTGCAAGCCAACGACGCTAAAAAATTTGATAGATAAAAGTATTAAAAGTAAATAAAATGATGAATTACCCAAATCGATCCATTGTACGGCGACGAAGTCGGTTATCTTGAAATATTGTGAATCGAAATGATCTATAAGTAAGGTAAACAGGATGTGACCTTAATAATTTAAGATGACATATACCTGCAACGTTAGGCGATTAGACCGGAAAATGCGAGCCGCTCGATCATAGATTTCCGCTGACAGTGTAGATGACGCCAATCGCTAATAATTATAAAGGAAACGGATGCTCCGCGTTAATTGAAAGTGTCCGTGGATATCCGGTTTGGAAGATGTGAAATTTATTAAATTATAGTCGATCATACGCAACTGTGAATATTAAAATTAACTTAATTAATATTGCATACTAATAAAATTGAGAAATTTCGCCCTTGAATCGATCTTAACTTCATAAAGACAGCGACCCTCACCTATACAGCACTCTTGAGTTGAGACCGAACAACATTATATACCACGGATCCAAATTACCCGTAAACGAATAATCACTATTAGTACCCAATAGATTTTTACAGGTGATACTTTTAAATAAACATTGATATTAAACGATAACCTACTATTGACAAACGTCGATGCTAAGCAATTATAACTTCCAAGACGGATGATATCACTAACCTGATAACGGTGACACCCAATAGAGCGTAAAGTGCCGTTCGGTCATAATACAGTGTTTAACTTCTTATAATTAGGGCCACCATTGAAGAAGAGTACATAGGAGCATAACTTCCCCAGGACTCAGAGAGGCACAACCCATTAAATCTGCAGAAGATTGTAATAATAATTAGCATTCGATAAATTTAACTTGGGATAGACCCAATGATAATAATAACCTGGTCGTTAGTGAGTCCGATACCCAATCAGAGCGAATCATTTAGATAAACTGTTTTTCATTCCCATACGCCAGTAACTGACTTTAGTGTGTTTTTAGAATATGCCGATTGAACGGACTGATACCCGAATGCCCGATGAACAATGCCGGAAGGAATCACACCCAAAAGCAGAAATATTCAATGAGATTCAACAACAGTGGCCATATCCCACTACTTGGAGGATACTGGGCCTAAATAGCGGCCCATGCGGACTCGCCGGACAACAGTACCCGGCAGCGGAATCGTATATCCACGCGCGAAACCTCCTCACCCAATGGGAACGGGTGCAGGACTAGGTGGACCTACAGGTGGTCAAGGCGAGGATGTATCTCGCCAACGTAGAAGAAGACATCCTCGCCGGGCGGATCGCAGAAGCCTACCCACCTCGCCCAGTCCGCGATACCCGACGCCCATACCCCGTGGTTCCTCCGAGAAAGAGCCGAAAGAAGTCGTTTCCTGGAAAATAGCAATTCTAAAGAAACTCACGATAAAATACAAACTAGCTTTGATTTTGTTTTTGTTGTTAAAAAGAAATGTTCGTTACCCTGTCTTTGCGTTTGATCGTGTGCCTGAGAATATCTGTTTTAATCGATATGTTTACGATAACTATAAAAATAAATTATATAAATTATTAGAGTCAAAGTTAACGAACCTATCCATTATAGCTATGGCCACCAGTCAATTTTTGCAAGCGGAACTAGACCGTGTAAGGAACACAAATGCGGACCTCCTTCACCAAATACTCCAGATGACAAGAGAGGTCCAACAGATCAAAGCGACTTGGTCGGATCCGAAAAGAGTCAAAACATTATATCATCGACTATCTGCAGCACAGAAAGGTTGGGCGGAAGAGCGACAGCTCAATCAGAGCCTGCGTACCCAAATACGAGGGTTAGAAGTCGCCCTAGTGGTTTGTCGGAAGGGGGAAGCGGTCACCTACCCGCTCATATTCGCCCCGTCCCAGATGGTGCAGAAGAATCCTCAACCAGTAGATCAGTCCACTACTCAACCGATTAATCGTCGGCCGGGACGCAAGGAGCGTGCCCGACGCCGAGCTGCACAACAATCAAAACCGTCCCATTAACTTTTGATAATTTCATATTTCTGTTATTTCAATAAAGTAATTGTACTTACAGTTAAAGTTTTTCCTAAGGGCACTTACACGCAGACGTCGTTATGAGTACTCGCCTCGCAGCTTTAGATCATCTCTCCACCTTCGAGCATGAATTCCTTTACACAAGGGACAGAGCAAAGCGAGCATAAGTCTTCTATCGACCGCTCGTGAACCCGAGGGTTGTCCGAGCAATTACAGTACTAGCGATAATACTCAATTTTTGCGGGCAATCCACCACTTGAACACATTACCAACGTTGCCTAGCAACGGGTGCCAAGTGGCAGTTAGCATCTTTTTGTATGGCGTTACTGGGGCAACCACCGGTTAATCCCAACAAACAAAAAATGAAACCCCGTAACCCACCATTATTAACAATTATTAATTTCCCATTTACAGAATTGAGAATTTTGATGTGTATCAGATGGGCTCCAACAATTGACAATTATTCTATTGGATCAATTATTTTACTTAACAATTTGATTTTATGTTATAATTAATTTTGATTCCAAATTATGTTATTGATTTAATTATTATTAATGTGATTTTAAAGTTAATTAATTATATATACAAATATATATATATATAAATAATCAAATTTCAAAATTTTGGGTAAACCAAAACAGATCGAATCTGATAAGTCCACACTAAATACGTACTTTCGCCCTTCAAAAAATAAGCGGAAAAACTTATTTCTGATGTGATAGACCAGACAGGTTAAAAACTGAAATAGATCTGACAGTCTATAGAGGATCAAACCGACTCATATTCATAAAATAACACGCACTGACATATCTAGGAGTACAACAAACTTACTTTTCATAAATAAATATTTTATTCTAATCGTAGAAAGATAAAAAAAAATTTATGTAAATTTTTATAAATATTTTTGAGTCTTATCTCGTTATTTATATAAGAACCAGAAGTTAGGAGGAGGAAACCCAACATATTGATTGTTATACTTTTTAAAATTTCAAACATTATTCGATTCTTTGAAAAATGTGACTTATATGGATTAATGAGACTTGGATTCGTTAGAGAAAAGGGACCATAAACAAGGAAAATCAGACAGAAACCTTCTATCGGTAGTCCCTGAAACCGGAGGTCATGAAAGTAATTGCTGTTCAAGGATAAAGATTTCACCTTTCAGCTACAGTCAACTGTTTGCGTCACATTACCAAAGTTGATTAACAACAAGTGCTAAGTTGTAGAAATATGGCTATGATGCTGCTGCAATAGGAAATAAGTCAATAAGGTCAGGTCAACCCATGAGGTCAGCACAGTGAAATAATTTATATGAATATTTTGTTATAAATATTTCTTATTTGAAGAAAAGTATTCCATAAAACAACAGAGAGTTTTCATATACATGATATTTGATCAGCAACCAGTGCAAGTTGAGATCCCATCATATTTTGCGACCACAACAATATATTATTTTAGGTCTAATTTTGCAGCTCGCATTGACAGAAATGCAAATAGTCTTGTCTAACAATATCGTATCAACATTCATTTCATTCATTTTTTTCACACCGGAAGGAGAGAAGTATTTCCGGAGAAAACACAAGAACATTTAGGAGCCTCGGTGCACCCAGTCTATGTCATTAATAAAGGACATAATAATTAATGATTTAATCAAGGCGTCCAGCAAAGCGTTTGATGGAGCTTCGCGACATTCAGGCTCTTTTGAATATAACGAATAGAAAATATAATAAAGCAGCCAAAGAGGTCAAGATAAAAGATTATTTAAATGGTAACTTATAATAATTTATTGGTCTTTATTAATAATAAATAATGTCTCTAAATAAAATTAATTTGGATTTAAAAAAAATATTTTTCGGTTCTTAAAATTAAGTTTATTATTTTTAAAATTAAAGAATATTTTTTTAATCTAAATATTTATTTATTAGTGAAATTTTTACGTAAATATACTAATTAATTAAAAATATTAATTGATCAAAAATAATTCATCAAATTTTAATTATCGAAAAATTTTTTTTTTGTTTAGGTAAATTTTCTGAAATTTAAAAATTTTTCCTGCAAAAATTCTTTAAATTGCGAAATATGATTTATTTCATTTTAATAAAAGAAAATTAATTAACAGTGAATATATTTTCCAAAAATTTTGAATTTCATGAATTTTTTTGAGAGCTTCGAATGTAAAATATTATTTTTTTAATCTTCATAATAACGACATTAATAATATTATTAATAATAAGTATTTTATTTGTGTAAAATATTTTTTTCTATTTTTACGTGTGAACTTTTACCAATAAATTAATATTTAAATTAAGATATTTAAAATTTAAATTGGTTTAATTAATAAAATAATAACATTATTTTCTTAGATTGCACTTATGTGCCTTAAAATATTACAGATTAAATTCGAGGCACTTGTGCCTTATCTTTGTCTTTTCATGTGCCTTATCTTTGATTTTTTATACGCCTTTGTACCGATTTACCGTTTTCTGGACAGCTTATCCAGATAACGGTTTCTTTTTACTTTTAATGACGCCCTTATGAATAATAATCAATAATAATAAAAATAATTAATAATATAAATAAAAATAAATAATAATAATTATAATAATAATAATAATAAAAGATAATAATAATAATAATAATGTTGATTGTGATGGCAAGTGAGTTAGTAAATAAATAATGAAATAATGACAACGGCAAAAGAAATATTAAAACAATGAAAAATTATATTAAAATAATATATTTTTGTACTATTGACAAATTGTAATCACTATTAGGAAGTTATACTTTTTTTGTCATTTTAATGCAACAAAATCTAAGTATAAGGAAACGGATTTTGAATATTTTTATTTCCTGTGCTCTTTATGCCCATAATTGACAAAGATGCCCAATTCCTGTCTTGTCTGTATTTGTCACATCAAGGAAACCTTTAGAACGTCATTGAGGTTGTTATACAGAGTTATGACTTAATGGCTCCAGATTCATGGTTAATAGTTCGGGATAAATGCGCCAGAAAACAAAGAGTTGCCTCAGGTTCACTACATGGGGAAAATATGAGAAATATTTAAGAAAAATTTCTGATAATCGTGAAAGGAACATGGGAGAATATTAGATGTGTCGTTTATATAATGTAGTAGATCCAATATCAGAGGCTTATAAGCAACGCATTAAGCATCAATATGAAGTGCTCTCATTTTATCCCCAGGAATCCCAAAAATTTATTGAAAGTAAAATTTATGCACAATGAAATACTTTTCTTTATGCATTTGAATGCCCATTTTGATCCTCTTGAGCAGTGGCCATTGATATGGATTTGGTCACCGTTTCCAGGGAGATTGTAAAACCGGTTCACATTTTGGGAGACTTCAATTAATTTCTGTATCTGGATACACATTTATGGTGTAGCATGTTATGATTGAGTTTGATTGGACGACTATAAAATGCGGCAGGCGATCTCGGATGGACGAATGGATCAGACTTTATTAAGAAACTCGATCAACCTGAAAAATATTATTCACATTATTTTTTTAATTAATTTACTTATTAAAATGGAAATTTCTTTCACAATTCTTTATCTTTGTATGGATTTATTCTACGAAGCTTTGGTGATCTTTTCCATGATTAAGTAAGCATTTTCAATATGAGAGTCGACAGGGATTTGGTAAGACGCTAACATAACGCACTCGTCACTGCGGAAACGCCTGATATCTAAATGATAATATTATAAATTGACTAGAAAATCTTATCTAAATTCAACTTACTGACGGCTTCCTGCCGTTTTACAGTTGCAAATGAGATATTCACTGAATCCGTTCCAATTTGTATAAACTACTTATAACCATATCCAAAGTCCGTCAGCGATTTCACTGTTGTGATAAAGTACGCGTGGTCACAAAGGTCAAAAAAGGTCAAGGCTATCTAATTCGTAATTTATGGAAACTTTACACAATCGATTTGATTAGACTTCTGTAACATTTAATTGATATTTCACCGAATTTTTGATTGGTTGATTTTTCACTGAATATATTTCACTCTTTCATAACATGCTGGATCTTGCTGAGCTAGGAACTTTATTCTTCTTATTTGATCTGATGGAAATTGAAAGAATTATTCCAACATTTGATGCAATTGGAAATATAAAGTTCACAAAATGAACAAACAAAACAAACTTGATTTTGATTAGTGCTAGAAATTGCCATCGAGTGTGCGTCCAATCATATTTTGATTCCATTCAGCATAGCAATGATTCAATTTATGGAAATGATTCACCGTGATAATTTGAATTCCCTTTGGCGGTATCTTTTTAGAATCTTTTCTTTCAATCTCATTTTATATGAAAATAATCCTGAAAATTTTCTCACAAATCCTTCCATTCTCAGCGTTGTCATAAGCAACATAGGAAATTCTCAGAAATCCTCAGCACTAGTTGAAATCTTTCCAGACACGCTTGGGCTGCAGTCGAAATCAACAGTAAACAATTATGTTACAATTTCATAATAGCTGATAATTTCCCCCATTTACATGTGCAAATCAAATACTTGCAGGCCTTGATGAAATTGTTGGGGTATCACGAAAAAGCACAGTAAAATCGATAAAACACAAAAAAATGATAAAAGTGCAATATTAATTAAAAAATGTATAAAATTCGAAAGTAATAATGATCGGGGGGAAATTGGTATGGTTGAACGCCAAATTGAGAGACGAGTCCGGAAATAATAATAAAAATTGAGTGAAGGGTCCCTAGAAAATGATATAAAATAAAAAAGGAAATTAATTAAGAAAATTAATTACTAATGGGAAGCCCGAGTCAATGGGAAGCCCGAGGCAATGGAAAACCCGAGAGATGTGGAAAACCCGAGAGATGTGGAAAAGCCGAGAGCTGAGGAAAACCCGAGAGATAAGGAAAACCCGGCGCATAGACGGAATAATATAGTAGGATAAATTAGCCTAAACAACGTCAAACGTTGTTGACAAATGTCGGTCTGAAAGGTAATTATTAATGATAATTTGATAATGCAGAACCTACTGTTGACAATCGTCGGAAAACAGTCTGAGCAGGAGTATAAAAGAAAGAGGGAAAAACACGAGAAGACCACAACTCATCAGACAAGAAAAGAGGACCAGAATTCCTCAGACAAGAAAAGAGACATTATCAACCAGACAAGAAAGGACAATTATTATTAACTAGATACGAGAGAGCAGATATTATTAACTAGAGTGAATCGACGTGAACGAGCAGTAGTAGGTTAGTAGAGAAATCCAAATCCAAGTAAAAGTCAAGGTTATCTATCAGACAGGGTGGTTCTCCCTTGGACAACCTACCCTAAGATAATCCGAGCCAAACAGTGGTTAAAAGGTGCAAATCAAGTAGTGAAATTGTGATTACAAATATTGAACCAAAGGATTGATTTGTTATTGTGATAAAGTGCAAATAAAATCATTCTGTGTTGGGTTTGCTTATTTGATCGAAAAAGGACACGAGGAGTCAGAGGGAACCGACTTTCAATAATAATAACCCAACATTTTGGTGAGCCCGACGTGATAAAAAGTCGGCGGAAAACAGTGCTGAAAATAATTGAATTGTTAAAAAGAGACGACGTGATAAAAAGTCGGCGGAAAACAGTGCTGAAAATAATTGAATTGTTAAAAAGAGACGACGTGAGTGTCAGAGCAAAAATAAACTGAAAAGAGAATAAATTATTAAATTAAAAGAAAACTTTCAAATTATTGAGGAACTTCGTGGTTCAGTACGCCAGAAGTTATAAAGAAAATTATTATAGAATAAATTCCAAAATTAAAACAAAAGGTAATATTAATAATTGTAATATTTTAAAATTCAGACGAGAAAAAGTTGTACAAAAAAGATTTTATAATTTGAGAAACCAGAAGCAATCAGAAATAATGGCGAGCAATTCCAATAATAATGATCAAACCCCGGTGTCTACTGTGACAACCCCTGTATCTAATATCCAAGCAAATATGTCTACTACTCTTAGTAATGATTATGCAAGTTGTCAGAAACTACCAGTTCAGCAATATGGAGGAGATCCGGTTGAATTTGTTGATTTTATGGCTGATTACTACATGTATGCCACTGCTTATGGATGGAGCCAATCGATTATGGTGCAACGGTTACCATTGTATTTAAAAGGAGCAGCGAGAGAGGCTTGGCAACAAATTGATAAAAGACTCATTGCCAATGATTGGACCAAGTTGAAAGATGCCTTAGCAGCGAAATTAATTGGTGGTGATATCAAACGAATAATGCGCCAAAAGTTTTACAATCGAGTGCAGAGACCAGACGAGTCAGTAAGTGAATTTGCTTATCATTTGACAACCCTTGCAGAGAAAGCTTTTGAGATTAAACCTGAACAAATTGATGTGGCGAAGCAAGTGAAGGAATTGTTGCAAGACCAATTTTTAACAGGAGTCAGAAAAGAAATTAAAAAGGCCCTATGCTATGTAGATTTCAACAATTTTGATGAGCTAATTAAAAAGGCTATGAAGATTGAATTGAATTTGAAAACTACTCAACCAAAAGCAGAATCTTTTACAACTATTAATGAATCTAGAGACAGGTCAATATCACCAATCAAAAGTAATTTATTCCAGAAATCCACCAGTCCATCACCAAAATTTAGAGTAAAATTTGAGCCAAGGAAATCTACAAATAGTCCAAATGAGGAGAGAGAAAGACCAGTTCAGTGTAGTCATTGTCAGAAATTGGGACATAATATAAATCAATGCTGGTTTAAAAATAATACTCAAAGAAGTCCAAGTCCTGTCCTGTGTGATCATTGCCAAAGAAAGGGACATAGTAATAGTCAATGTTGGTTTAAAGATGAAGAGCAACAAAGTCCAAAGAGGATGTGGCCAAATTGGTTGAAAAGCAATGGTGGGAAAAGTTTTAATAAAATGAGCACTAATAGTCAGCGAATTAATGATAATATACAGTGCTATAATTGTGGAAAGAGAGGGCATGTATCACGGAACTGTTTCGCAAGATCAAGATCTCCATCAACTTCACCGTCACCTCAAAGAGATAGAGTTAATTTACAAGGCCGAATTCAATGTCATTCATGTAGAGGTTATGGGCATATGGCAAGGTCATGTCCCAGGAATAATGAGAGATTTCAAAAGCCAATCTTAAAGAAAATTAGATTCCAAAGTGATAAATCACAAGCAGACAATGTTGCTTTTGTGCAGCCAGATAATTATAATAATAGAATTGAAGACGAAGTGAAACAAATGAGTCGACGTTTGGATCGTTTAATATGCAAGTTTGAATCTGATGAAGAGACAGATAATCACATGATGTATGAGTCGCAATCAGAAGCATCAGATACAGAGCTGAAAAGAATGATGATTAAAGATGATCTGCAAAGCGAAAAGGCAATAATGATTATATCGAAGCTTAATAAATTAATCGAATCAAGAGCAGCGGAAACGTCTAAAATAATGACATCATTACTGGAATTGAGTCAAATGTCACTGAGTGTACAAAAATTGAAAAATGTAATTGAACTATGTGCTGATCATTATGAGGTAAATTTAAAAGATAGAGATGAAATAACAAATATGATGAAGATATTTGGGAAAGCTTTCAGAGAAAATAAATGGTTAGATTTTATTTTTATTGATGTTGTAGATGAAAGTAGAAATAGCGTGATTTGTATTCGTTGTGAAATTGGAGATTATGTTAAAGATTTAAAAGAGAGATTAAAAGAGAATAATGGAAGACAGATAATAAAGGTGAAATTTAAGAATAGGTATTTAGAAGACGATGAATTTTTAATAGATTGTGGTTTTATACCTGGAAATAAAAATAAATTGCAGGTTGCGAGCATGATTAGGGAAGAAGTAGTGGAAAAAAGTGATTCGCAAGAACTAATAGGAGACTTAAGAGATGCTTTAAGTGAGTGGGATGGAGTTAAAATTACGGAGAAATTAAAATTAATTGATAAAATAGAACTACAGGAAAATGCTAAACTAGAAATAGTAAACATAATACGACCATATTTATATGATAAATCGAGGTATGGAGAAAAATTGAAATGTTTGATGCGAAGATTTGGTAGAGAATTAAGAGAAACTAGAATGGAATTAAAACCATTTATTATAGCAATAGATTATGAAGATTGGGGAAAAACAGAGTATATAGAGGAACATTGGTGTACAAAGGTTCAGAAGTTACGAAAAAGAGCTGCAAACCAAATAGGAAAAGATGGAATTATTGTATTGATGTTCAAAGATGAAGAATTAGATGATGATGAATATTTATATGATTGTGGATTTAAGCCACAGGAATTAGACGAAAACGGATACCTAGATGCTGATGGAAGGGCAGGGTATTTAGTAAATTGTGTAGTAGCAATAAAGGAACAGAAAGTAGATTCAGTGGATAACTCGGAGAATTCAAATACAGATATAGAGGAAGATAACGTGAAAACAAAAGTAGATGAAATTTTCAGTAATAAGGAAATTCAGGTGGAACACCTTGAAAAACAAGAAATTTTTGAGGCACCCCGAGGTGAAATAAATAGTGAAATAATCGTTAGGAAACCTAGAACTTTATATGAGATAAAGCGGAGTTTAGTGAAAATTGAACAGGAAGTTGATGAAACAAAAATAATCTTAATGGGCTTGATTAAAGCAGTATATCCGACGTTTGAAATAAAAATGGATGTCGAGTATGAGTTAGGAAATATAGTAACTGAAATGAAAAACAGACTTCCAGGTGTTGTGCAAAGATTTGGAGAAAACGATAACTTTTGTGATAAGAAACTAATTGAAAATTTGATTAAAAATGGAATTGACAAAGAAGTAATGTTAACTAGTTTAACATATATGGTCTTAGAAATTGGAGCTCATGTGATAGCAGAAACGGATAATTTGGAAAATTTGATAGATGTAGCAGCACGAACCTCAAATGAATATTTTATGAAGTGGGTCAAAAATAATGGAGGTTGGAAGAAGTTGAATAATGATCTTACAGTAAATGAAAGTGATGAAAAAAAATTACCATACAAACCGTTAAATGGAAAGGATAGCCCGAAGCTAAGAAAAAAGATGATATTCCCATGGGCAATAGTTATGCTCTTTATTTTTTGTACAATAACTACACAAGCTACAGGTATGACAGCTTACGATTGTTCCCAAACAGAAATGGGAAAAATTTATTCGGTTGTGGACATGGCAGAATGTCCGGATGCATACCCAAAGAAATTGAAAGTAGAAAATGATGTAAAATATTATGTGTATCAAGAATCTGATCTACGGCGAGCCAAAGTTAGAGAATGTATTGCGAAGCGAACTACTTTTGTATTTTTCTGTGGTAAATGGAGCCACACATCATTGATAAAAATGCACGCTATTCCACGACCAGTAGAGGTAATGCCAGAAAACTGCTTAGCTGCGTTTCAAACAGAGGAGTTAAAAATTAATCCGGAAATTAAAGTAAAAGCAAAAGTAAATCACAGAATAAGAGAGACAGTTGTTGTAAAGGGAGTAATACAACAAGATGGAACGTGCGAAGGAGAACCATATAAAGTAAATGAAAAAATTATTAAACAATCAGTGGTGATTGAAGAATATTTGACAGAATTAAGAGAATTTGAAGGAGTTTTTGATGATGAAACAGGAAAACTTCAAACGCATCCGTTTTGTAATATGAGACAAAGTAATTGCCAAACAGGAGAATCCATTTTAGTATTTGATGTTAAAACTGATGTATGTAATTTAGCACATTTGAAAACTATGACTTTCAAAGAGTTAAGTGGAGAACAATTTAGAGAAAGCCCCGATAATTTCAATATAAATTATAAATCGAATGGCACAATTAGGTCAACTCCAGTATGGACGAGGAAAACCACACCAGTATTAATGTCGACATTACCAACAGATGGTATGCGTTTTATAAAAAAGGAGGCTACCAATAAATGCGGGCAAATGGTTTATGCAACAAATTACAGAGGTGTTTACGTATCAAAAATGATGGTGCATGAGGCGAAAACTAAAATACACACAAATGATATTAAACTCACTCACTACTTTAACAATAAAATTGATTATTTGTACCATTTTAGTCAAAACATAATGGAGAATATATATCGGGAAATGATTTTAAATGATTGCAAATTGAATAAAGAGATACTTAGAAACAGGATGGCAATGGCCATTACAAATCCAAACTTAGTAGCACCTATGCTAATATCAGAAAACGGTGTATTTGCCAGAATCTTCGGAGAGGCCCTATATAGCTATAAATGTAAAGCAGTTACAGTGAAAATTATGAAATACGAAAAATGTACAAATGAATTGCCGGTGAGTATAAACGGAAAAATGCGATTTATGGAACCCATAACAAGAATATTATTGGACGAGCAAACTAAGCCAAAAATTCTTGAATGTAATAGATTACTTGCTCCGTTGTATCGCTTAGCACAGGATTCATGGATAGCATTACCAGATTACCGAGGAGTGAGAACTCCGGATAAATTAGAATTAACAAATCTAGAATATCTAGTAAATTTCACATCCCTAAATAAAATGGCACAAATGGGTTTCTATGCAAGTGAGGATATCGAAGAAGCTCAAAGAAACTTGTTATTTCCGTCAAAAAAGGAACGTGTAATCTCAGAAATGATTGATACAATTTTGCCTAACGGGGAAAGTAAAGTCAATTATGAATATCTTCTAACACCAGATCACTTTAGAAAGGCAACATATAAAACGATGAAAAAGATCTGGGGGAAATTCATGTTTTTAGGACAAGCATGCGCAGGCTTAATTGGATTCTATGTTGTAATCATAACAATAAAGGTAATAATGTCACAAATATTATCGGCTCATAGAATATACGTAATATCCGGATGGTCATGGAAAATAATTATTGGTTGTTTTCCATTTTTAGCGAGATTTTTCATTACTCATCATCAATATAGAGAAATGGCAAGTGTGAGAGCACAACTGAAAACCGATCAAAAAAGTGAAGTGTCTCTATGTGCAGCAAGTGATCACAATAATGATAATAATGATGACATCAATGATGATAAAAAGGAGCAAAGATATTTTCAAAAAGGAATTATGAAGAGTGAAAAAAAGCCAGAGCTACAATTTTTATTAGAACCTATGCCAAAACTTAGCGGAATTGAAACACTTTCAAAGTGGTATACACCAACATTTTCGCCAACGGCACCAAAGTATCCAACTGAAAAATTAAAAGAAATGAAACCGGTAGAACATATTAAATTTGAATTAGATAACATTGAACCCACGAGCGCAGAAATTGAACGGAGAAACATGCTCGGATTACCGTGTAGTTATGCAATGATGACGTTAGGAAATAAAGGCAAACAGCCTCGAATAAACATTTTGTTCAATGGAAGAAAGTTGGAAGCTTTGTTAGATTCAGGTTCCAGTAATACTATAGTATCAGATGATTTGTTGACAATTGAAGAGAAATCGAAGATGAAACCAACAAGTAAAGTAATAAGGTCAATGTCGCACAATGTTTTAAGTATAATTGGGAAATTAAAAGCTGAATTAATTATTGGTGATCACGAATTAGTGCATTATGTGTCAGTGATGAGAAATAGTCCTGTCGGATGTTTAATTGGTATGGATGTAATGGAACAACTACAGGGAATTTCTCTTGATCTGAAAACTGGGAGATTAATGAAAGGACAGACAGACGAAAAAGGACATAAGGTGAGAGAGGTGTTTTTAAATCAGACGCTAGAATTGCCAGCAAGAAGTGAGGTAATATATTATGCAGATGTGTTAGATGTGTCAGATGACGAGTGCATATTTGAACCAAATGAGAAGCTAATAGAAAAATACGAAATTCCAATGTGTGATGAAGTGGTAAAGGTCAAAGACCAAACAGTGCCAGTGAGAATAGTAAATCAAAACACGAAACCCATCCAAATGAAACCAAAAACCAAACTGGGAAAACTAACGAAGTTTGAAATAGAGAAAATCCCGAAATTACCGAGAAATATTAAAATTTACAAAGAGCCACAAGTCATTAGTAATGATTTAACAGAATCACAAAAATGGGAATTCACAGAGTTATTAAAGAAATATAAAATGGTGTTTGCAAAACACGAGTACGATTTGGGACTCACCCAAGTAATTGAACATGAGATACCATTACTTGATGAAACTCCGATTAAATTGAAACCGTATAGAATTCCATATATACATCAAGAGGAAAGTGATAGGCAGATAAAAGCAATGAAAGAGTTCAAAATAATACGAGATAGTTCTTCACCATTTTCATCGTCAATAGTAGTTGTTAAAAAGAAAGACGGCGATCTGCGATTTTGTGTTGATTATCGGAAATTAAATCAAGTTACGCGAAAGGATACATATCCTATTCCAGTTCCACAAGAAATGTTTGATCAAATGGGAGAAGTACAATTTTTCACAGTAATCGATCTTAATAAAGGTTACAATCAATTTAAAGTGAAGGAAGAAGATCGAAGAAAAACGGCTTTTTCTGATGGTAAAGGATTGTATGAATTTAATGTGTTACCGTTTGGATTAACTGGAGCACCTGCTACGTTCCAGCGAGGTATGAATTTTGTTTTACGGGATATCCCACATGCATTAGTCTATATTGATGACATAATAATATTTTCAAATACTTTTAAAGAACATCTGAAAGATGTGGAAACTGTATTTAGAAGATTATTAAAGGCTAATCTAAAAATAAAACCCTCTAAATGTGAATGGGGAAAATCGGAAGTGGTTTATGTAGGTCATATTATTTCTCGAAATGGATTGCAACCAAACCCAGAAAATGTGAGAAAAATTAAAGAATACCCAATCCCTGAAAATGTAGACCAAGTTCGACAATTTCTAGGCTTAGCTAGTTATTATAGAAAATTTATTAAAAGCTTTTCTCATGTAGCACAACCCTTAAATGTATTATTAAAAAAGCAGACTCAATTTAAATGGGGAAAAGCGCAACAAGAAGCATTCGAATTACTTAAAGAAAGCTTGATTAAAAAACCTATACTGAGATGCCCAAATTTTAGAATACCATTCATTTTAATGACAGATGCAAGTAATTTTGCATTGGGTGCAGTATTAGGACAACAAGTCGAAGGTGAGAAAGATCACGTAATAGCATATGCCAGTAGAACGTTAAAGCCACATGAAAAGAATTATTCTACAATTGAGAAAGAAACATTGGCATTGGTTTACGGTATAGCAACGTTTAGACAGTATTTAGTTGGCAGAAAATTTGTTGTGTTTACTGATCATAATCCGTTACAATGGTTGATGAAACATCGGGATTCAGCCAGCAAACTGATCCGATGGTCAATAGCCCTACAAGAATATGATTTCGAAATTAAATATCGAACAGGTAAATCAAATGGAAATGCGGATACGCTATCGAGAATCCCTGTAAATAATGAGAGTAAGAATAATGAAATGAATTATAATAATACAATATTTATGGCAATCAAAACCGCTAATAATTTGCAGGAACTGCAAAAAGATCAGGAAAAGGATAATGAATTAAATCAATTGCGGAAACATGCAGTCACGATCAAAAAGGAAAGTGACTGGAAACATGTAGTTGACGAAAAACATAAATATATCATTCATGATGGTTTGTTAAAATGTGTTAAAAATGAAAACTTATTAATTGTGGTTCCAACCAAACATCGAACAACGTTAATGTTAATATACCATGATGGAGCACTAGGTGGACATTTATCCGCTCGGAAGACATTATCAAGATTGAAACAAAAATATTATTGGGACACTATTGAATCAGATGTCAGAAAATGGTGTCATACTTGTGAAGTGTGCTTAACCAGGCGAAATACGGGAAAGAAAATAAAAGTACCTTTGAAACCTATGCCAGTGCCCGGAGCGCCGATGGAAATTACTGCAATGGACATTGTTGGTCCGTTACCTGAAACAATTAATGGCAACAAGTATATCATTGTGTTCTGTGATTATCTAACTAAATGGCCTGAAGCATATGCGATGCAAAATCAAAAAGCGGAAACAGTTGCAAAGATATTTGTAGAAAATATTATTTTTCGATATGGAGCACCGAAGAAATTACTCACTGATCAAGGAACGAATTTCCAAAGTGAACTGTTTATCTCAATCACGGAATTATTCGGGATACTGAAACTAAGTACATCGCCTTATCATCCACAAACGGATGGTTTAGTTGAAAGATTTAACGGAACATTAATCAATATGATATCATCCTACGTAAATAGAAAACAGAAAGATTGGGATTTGTTTATCAAGCCATGCTTATTTGCGTATAGAAATGCAGTGAATGAGAGTACCGGTGAAACACCTTTCTATCTCATGTATTTACGGCGGAACAACATGCCGGTTGATTTAAAATTTCAAGCACCTATCTCACAGTACATGGATATATCTGATTACAAAGTAATTATGCAAGAAAGACTTCAATCGGTATGGACTCAAGCTGGACTTAAAATAAGACATAGTCAAGAAGCGTATAAAGAGTGCTATGATAAACGAGCACATGCTCACAATATTGAGGTAGGAGATTTAGTATATGTACATAAACCAGAACCAGCAAAGGGTTTATCACCAAAATTACAGAGACCATTTAAAGGACCATACGTAGTATGTGATACCACTGAAACTAATCTAAAATTACGTCCACAAAATAATAAAAAGGCAGGAACAATTATCGTTCATGCTAATCGATGTAAAAAGGTGCCAGTTGCAGAAGACACTAAGTATCAATTGAGATCTAAAGACAAAAACGTGGAAAGGCACACCGCGCTCAAACAAAAGACAGCAAAAAATCGCTCACCATTGGGATATATCAACAAAACTTTGTTCGTTACAACACTCATGATAATCAATGTGTTAGGGTCGAATGCGACTCCATCGTTTCCAAATTACGCTATTAAAAGGATCCCGTTAATGGAAAAAGTTGATATTTATGCCACATGTACCCAGATGGTATGGATCTATCGTTGTGCACCGACCGAAGAAATAGAAATAAGTAATTTACTGAATTATTTTGAACCACCAGTGAAGTTGAATTTTAATAAAAATACTTATGTAGATCGTCAACTAACAATAAATTATGAATACCCATGGTTAATAAAACAAGTGCAACCCCAAATAAATGGTAATAAAATAATGAACCTGATTAAGATTGAAATATGGACAAAAACATTATATAACTACGTTTCCATAGAACCAGTGCTGAATGGAATCAATATATATTGGGAACCCCGAAATTCCCAACAAGTGAAAATAATTTTTCAGAATTATACAATCGATACGTTGAATGTTAGAAGGTCTTTCGTGCATTATGCGAATCTAAAACTGCATCATACCTACGATATCGCAGTTCATTACTACGAAAAAGTATTGCACGATAATGGTACAGAGAGTAATGACCGGTGGGTCAAGATCTATCTTAGTCGGAAATCACTTTTGTTGCAAAACGAAACAAATCGAGTTCATTTACAGTTAGTTGACCAAAAACTAAATATTTCACGGCATTCAGGTATGAATGAAAAAGTTATGATCTATTATCATGAGAAAATTCAAGCCACGTTAACAAGTAACTTTACCTTTAAAATGTTAAATTTTCAGCAAATACGATCTAAATCAAAAGTGGTAATCATAAAAATCAAGTATTACAAACGCATATCAAATTTCAATCCCTGGGAAATCATTTTTGTCGAAACGAGATTCATTCGAGTTGTATATAATTCAACGGGACTCGTAAAGAACACCAATTATTCTCATATCTCTAATGTAAATATTCGAAAACAAAAAACAATGTTACCTTCGTTCAACGACTATATGGCTAATGTGCAAATTCGTGAGAATAACACTACATCATCTTCATCTGATAACAATGAAACCATAATTGTAATTTTATCGATCTGTACAATCAGTGTGATATCATTCTCCATCATTTTTCTTCTCGCATCGCTAGTATATCTTCGGAAACTAAAGCAACAACTTGAGCGTCAATCCATGGCCCAAAGACCTTGGATTGTCTATGAGGAGACAATCGTGTAGTGAGATACATTTATTTTGCATGCAATTATGATAATGTAGTAGTACAGTATAAGTATCAACTTTTTATTTTGAATAATGTAAAGATTTGCACCTTTCGATCATTGATGAGTTTGATTGGCTGTTGAGAGCAAAGAAGAGGAATCAAAATTTGTGCAGGTAGAAAATTTTTTTGGGGGCAAAGGAAATTTATTAAGAGGTATGTAAGGGATAAAAAAAAATTAAATAAATAAAATTAGAATAAAATTCAAATTAAAATAGGTAATTAAATTTTATTAATATTATTATTTATACCGCTACCAGTTAAGGCAGTACCCTTAGGGTACTCCACCATGACTCTAGTGTCAACTTTTAAATTCAAAAATAAAAATTAATGTTATTTATATCATTTATTTATAAAATATTAATAAATCTCGTCTTCTTGATTTATGTCGTCCCATACAAAAATAAATAAATAAATTTGCCATTATTATTATTCAAATTATTATTTTAATATTATTATCAATTCTCGAAAGCCTCGGATCTCGAACTTCGGGATCTGAGACTCACAAGAAGATCCATTCCCCATGCCTGCAGCCTGGCGTAACCAGCAGGAGGAATGGAATGTTTTAATATAGCCTACAAACACAATAAAAAAAAAAAAAAAAAAAAAAAAATTCAAATAAGTATTATAAGTTTTATTGTTTTTGATGAAAAAAAAAATGTAAATCTCCTTATTGTTTTTTAAATAATAATAGAATTTACTTCATATCTCGGCAATTCCTCGAAAACAATGTCACTTATTTCCGGCATCTTTCTTCTTTAACGATATTAAGGAGACAAAATAACTTACCACAAATCCAAACCCCAAATCCCATTTTGATTCACATTGTTTCGTGGCGTTGGTAATATGTGATACAGTGACGCAATAATATATTGATAATAAGACCATATTACACCAATGAAAAAGAATTGAACCATCAAGCCAGTAACACAAAGCATCAATATGATAAAACATGAAATAGCCGGATTAATGTTAATTAAAAAAAAAATATTTATTCAACAGAAAAAGGGTAGCATATTTGATGCATTTTTGTTTGACTTCTAATAGGACTTCTGTAGATCTGCAAATGACTGTCAATTATTTCTGTTCTATTATCTGTTCGAGAAGTTTAGATTTGCTTTCATAATCATTTAGAAGAATAAAACTATCCATTTCTTTGATATTTAGAAAATACTGTTATATCAGTGATCACAAATTTCTTTTTATAAACATCATCTACTTCATTGGGTGGTTTAAAAGGTTTTGTGAGTATTGTTTGAACATATGACCAAATAAATATAAATAAAATCGAATGATAAAAGACCAATAAAATACATCAACTTACTTCTTTCAAATATGTTTTCCACAAAATCTTAAAATAGAAATTAAAATAATCTTTAAATATATACTAACATATGCATAGATATACGCAAAATAAGACCAAGCAATTATTTAAGTAATAAACACCACCGGAAACCATGAAGAAAAATTTATAATAAATTTCAGTTGTGAAAATATCAATGACAATATCAGTAGAAAATAGTTATAAATGCTGTTTCATAAAATTATAATTCTCATGATGTTATTGGCTCGGCATTAATCAAACAGGTAAACATAATTCTCAGAGTAACCATCCATTACGATGCATGTCTGTCAACTGCATCAGTTCATAGCTTGGGAATTTCCCAACCAGCCTCTCGACAGCTACAGGTGGCAGTGTTGCTGTGTTTGGATTGTCGGCATGCTAATATTGTTATGTGTTACTATTATCAGTCTGCCAATCTCGCACATACATTGATTATGTTCTGGGATGTCAACTTGTAGAATTCACCTATGTTATTATCGGCATCATACAGAGATATTTTTAACAGAAAAACATTGATAGGATTTGTCAAACATCTTAAGTGGTTTTTAATTAACAGATTATTATCATAAATTATTTAGCCTCAGGCTAATAATATTGTAGTAAATTATTTATTATTATTATTATTATTATTATTATTATTATCGAAATTTATTTAAAATTTAGCCTATGGCTAACTAATTAAAATTTATTATTATTAGTATTATTATTAATATTACTTGAATTGTTCGATTTCCAAAAGATTTGTGTGGGCTAACTAAAACTTTATTCTGACTCTGCATTCTTCAAATAACAAAACAATACCAAACAAATAAAAAATATATTTTCACGTGCAAATGTACAAAGTCTGAGAATTGTTATCAACTGAATTAAATATAGACTCCAATAAAGAAATTTCACAATCTTAGATAAGTCTTTTAACGATAAACTATCGAGTCAGATACACTCGGTGAAAATTATTAGTATTATTATTAATATTATTATTATTATTATCGAAATTTATTTAAAATTTAACCTATGGCTAACTAATTAAAATTTATTATTATTATTAGTATTATTATTATTATTATTATTATTATTATTATTATTATTATTATTATTATTGTTATTATATTGAATAAAAACCAATTTTTTAAATTTGGATCTTGAGAAATGAATAGATTCGAGGGCGAATCTTCATTAAAGGGGGAGATATGTTGGGGTATCACGAAAAAGCACAGTAAAATCGATAAAACACAAAAAAATGATAAAAGTGCAATATTAATTAAAAAATGTATAAAATTCGAAAGTAATAATGATCGGGGGGAAATTGGTATGGTTGAACGCCAAATTGAGAGACGAGTCCGGAAATAATAATAAAAATTGAGTGAAGGGTCCCTAGAAAATGATATAAAATAAAAAAGGAAATTAATTAAGAAAATTAATTACTAATGGGAAGCCCGAGTCAATGGGAAGCCCGAGGCAATGGAAAACCCGAGAGATGTGGAAAACCCGAGAGATGTGGAAAAGCCGAGAGCTGAGGAAAACCCGAGAGATAAGGAAAACCCGGCGCATAGACGGAATAATATAGTAGGATAAATTAGCCTAAACAACGTCAAACGTTGTTGACAAATGTCGGTCTGAAAGGTAATTATTAATGATAATTTGATAATGCAGAACCTACTGTTGACAATCGTCGGAAAACAGTCTGAGCAGGAGTATAAAAGAAAGAGGGAAAAACACGAGAAGACCACAACTCATCAGACAAGAAAAGAGGACCAGAATTCCTCAGACAAGAAAAGAGACATTATCAACCAGACAAGAAAGGACAATTATTATTAACTAGATACGAGAGAGCAGATATTATTAACTAGAGTGAATCGACGTGAACGAGCAGTAGTAGGTTAGTAGAGAAATCCAAATCCAAGTAAAAGTCAAGGTTATCTATCAGACAGGGTGGTTCTCCCTTGGACAACCTACCCTAAGATAATCCGAGCCAAACAGTGGTTAAAAGGTGCAAATCAAGTAGTGAAATTGTGATTACAAATATTGAACCAAAGGATTGATTTGTTATTGTGATAAAGTGCAAATAAAATCATTCTGTGTTGGGTTTGCTTATTTGATCGAAAAAGGACACGAGGAGTCAGAGGGAACCGACTTTCAATAATAATAACCCAACAAAATGAACCAGAGGTGTAAATGTCAAATTTGTGCACCAGAATTTTATTTATGCACAAATGACGCCAGCCTTCAGTTTTCACAATGTTTGCACTTATCAGCATCATTCACAGGGAATGAAGTGCAAAATATTTTCGGACGATTCTGATTGGTCCAAATAAGCGAATCAAATCGCATCGGAATATCAAAAGAACTTTCAAGTCGAGAATAAAATAATTTCATTTCCTAGCCATTTTATAAAAAAAATTTCCTTAACAACTCATAGTGAGCTTCAAATCGAGGGGGACCAATTTATATATTTTTTAATTTTATGAGTCTTAATATTGAGTAATATTTAATTAGAAAAACAAAATATATATAAAATTGAAGTTGCTAATTTCTAAAAAATATTAATTATTTCGAAATGTTTTCTAGAATCAGTCTCTGAACTGAGGGGCGCCGAAAGCCAACACTGAGCCCGGGAAAATTATTTTCGACGGGCTCCAAAAAATAAACAACAATTTTATTTGCTTTTATTTTATACATACATTATTAGTATTACATCTGCATAAATATTACATATTTTATAATAATACCCTCCGGGCATTCTTACTAGCAAATATTTTATAATGTCATCAAAATTTATCTGTTTAGCTAACTTACTTTCTATAGCTAAAATACCTAAACTACTTAACACGTTAAAGATTACATGCTCACCGGTGGGTCACTCCGCATACGGGTGAGCACACGACATGTTTTACTTGGGGACAGGGTGAAATAAATCTATGGGTTAAATTATGTCTATGTAACACTTGTACTAATAAAATTTTAAAATTTTGAAAGCGCCAAAGATGATATTTTATATTAAAATGTTTTATTTTATTTAAAAAGATTTAATGAAAAAAACAATTCAAAAATTTTATTTAAAAGCTATTTCATTTCAGAAAACCTTTCCCAAAAAAGGAAAAGAATTTAAATGTAAATTTATATTTTGCTTTGAAAATTTTTGAAATTAATTCTTTTTCAATTTGTATTTTTTAAAAATATATTTATAAAATATTTATATAAAAATCACAAAATTTGAAAGAAATTCAATAAATTGAGATTCTAAAACAAAACATTTCTACAAATTAATTTTATATTTCGATTAAAATTATTTATAATCTTTTTTAGTCTTTTGTAATTTTGTAAATAACAAATAATGAAACGTGACATTTCTTGTAGTAATTTGAAAATTCAATGAATACATTTAAATAAAACCACTAAAACGCCAAGGACATTATCCTCATCATCAGTCTGACGTCATAATCTGTGTCAAATGCTACATACGGAAACAAAAATGGTTTAAATAAATAATCTCAATAAATAATAATTGTTGGGAATTAAGATTTAATCACCAATGCTTCAAAAATTTCTTTTCTACTTATTATTAAAATTTTTATATAAAATTTTAAAATTCTTTTAATCGATTTTATACTAAGCTCAATAATATTACTAACGCCATTCAATCGCCTTTCTTCCTGAACTTGTATGTGGATATGACGGGAAGTCAATCTAATGTATGTGGCATTAGGTAAATTTAAAATTTATTACTGAACACATTAAATGATTTAAAGATTTCGACACTATTTTAAATATATTGGAATCGACTAGTGATTTCATGACAGAAAACTTAAGTTTTTAAAATTTCACAAATTTTTTTTTTTTCAATTTTTAATAATTATGAAAATTTTAACAAACAGGCTGAAAGATCAAATCATTTTATTATTTGTTTATATTCTACTAATTTTTTCTAGAAGTTGCCATTTTTATAGAAATGGAAATCGATCAAGAATGCCTGATATGCTATTCACTAATCAGCAGTGATGTGAGTATAATATTTTCAGAGTGTCAACACCAATTCTGTCAGGATTGCGTAATAGAATGGCTATCGCCTAATATGAGTTGCCCATTAGATAGAATCCCAGTTACAGAACTGAGAGTTTCCAGCGGACCTATCAACAATTCCATAAATGTTGATGATTTATTAACCATTTTGTCCTTCATTAATTGGATTAACTCAAATCTTCATGAATTTTCAAATTATTGTTGCCAGAATTCCTTTCCTGATTTCCGTGAAGTGAATCAAGAAACTCCAGAATTCGAATTCAAGGAAATTATTGCAGGTTTTTATAACAAAACCTATATACAGTTTGATTTTATAAATTATTTGGATGAAAGAATTGAGACTGTGTCTAACATTATGAGCAATTACGGATCCGCCAACCAAAACATTCATCGGCTACTTGTGTACGAGTTTAAACTGACATCTTCGAATATATGTATTGAAAGATTAAAAAGAGTATCAACCTTCAAATTTGCAAACAAATGCATTGACCAATATAGAACTGGTTCCATCGACCGAGCACAAATTATCAATTATTTGAACAATATATCAAAAAGGTTTCATAGACTTGATGAAGAATACAATTATCATTATAATTTATTAATATGGCTAACGAGAAATTTTTTTGTCTATTTTGATAACTTCTTATTAGATTATATGAAAGGGCTTTTCATCAACCGTTCAATTGATTCCAGTCAAGTCGGGGTCTTATCCTCTCACTTCATGGAAGAGAACACGCGAATAATCATCAGAATAAAGGTATTGGAATCCATGATATCAGAAAGTACGGATGACGATGTCGGTCTATATATTTTCAATGATGTATTAAAAGAAATAATTTTTTTGCTTGAAAGATTTCTGGAGTTGGTCAAAGATTTGTTGAAGTTCGGCGTGAATTCAAAATGTTCATTTTTTGAGAGAGAAATGATTTGGTTAGACTTGAATGTGTTTGATATCCTCCCGGTGGGCTCACTAGAATACTTCAACGTCCTTTTGAAACAATATGGTGCCCCCTATATGAATGAGATAAATGAAGCAGCTCTCAAGATAATGAAGGAATCATTCAATATAATATACTTCTTGACCAAATATTATAAATACAATAATTGGAGAATTTCCCCAGATAAAGCCAAAGAGCAAAAGGATAAGATAAAAGAACTTTGGGTGAAACAACTGGAAACATTAAGGAACACGTGCGAAACTATTAAAACCAACAAAAAAGTTCTGGAAATTGAACATTTGATTGAAAATATTCGGATTGTTATTTTAAATTTTTGGGATCCCCTATTGGATACGATAAAATGTTTATCTTGATTTGTTTATTGTTCCGTTGAAATATATTGTTTAGAATATTTTTTGTTTATTTTGTTTGTTCAGTTTCACTCTCGTCGGGGACCGCAAATTATTTCAGTGTCCATAGTTTTATTATTTTTTGTAAAACTGCATGTCCTAACCTAAATTCCAACAATAAAAGCCCCCCCACCTTTTATTCTGCCTTTTTGATAAAGAATTTCATCACTGGATTTAAACTCATCACTATAAAAATCGATAAAGAGTACTCGATCTACAAGTCTTATATTTAATTAATCATTTTTAAATTCACACATCATGCATTAACTTATGCTAATGGCATTCACATGGTTATAGTAATAATGCTATTGATAATAATAATAATTTCATTTCATTTATCACTATGTCTGATTATATTTAAAGAATATACGATACATTAAGAGATATCCAATACATTTTCCAATAGTTTACTAGTGTCGAGCTAATGACTCTCACAGTACTATGCTTGGAGGCGCTCAGATTTCTCTGAGTGCCAGGTAAGTGTAAAAACAATGTCAAGTTAACACTGTTATACACTTATCCTGATACACTGGACATCAAATAAGTTTGCAAAGTTTGGTTTTAAGGCAAGAAAATAAGATGAATCTTTATCTTGAACCTCATTTCACACAAGTACGATTGTATTTACCATGGTTTCAAGTGAAAGGTTTATGAAGTGTAAGACTTATGAATCTTACAGACAACTACTATCTGACTGCTAAATTTATCTTCGAAGCTCGATCCAGTCAATTCAACCAAAAAAGCTGGAACCAAATGCAGAACCAAACCAGATGGAAGTGTCCGAAATAATTGAAGAAAGATTGGCTATTAAATTGATTACATGTAAATTGATAAACGAGATCAGAACATAATCCAACCGGAGTTGTTGATTTATTAATAAACATATTGCGTACCTTACACGAATTAGAGACGATCTTATACTCTAAATTTCCCATCTGTTTACTTAACTTCTTTTTATAATTTGTTAAACCTTCAGAGTACCGCAATACTAACACATATTTAGGCTCAATTTTTTAATATCCATTTTTACTATTATTAAGATCAACACTCAATTCACACTCATTTGACAAATTACACTCAGACTTTCCAAAACAAGAATCCTTAGGATTTTTAATCAATTTGGCAACAGTCTCTTTTATCATCAACAATAAAAATGATTTAGAATACCCATTTTTATCAACAACTCAGCCAATTTATCAACACTTTTTACCGAAATAGCAAAGTAGAAGATAAAGACCATGAACGATAAATCAATCCTTTCACCATATTTCTTTATACTTAAATTCATAAAAGCTTTCTGGAGAAGTATAAAGACCAGTATCAGTTGGTGTTCTATAAATCTCTGTCTCATAATGTTTATCTTTGGGTTGAATTAACAAATCTAAAAACGCAATTGATGACTTTCTCTCCGTTTCACATGTATCATACAATGTTCTTATGTAAACTGTTCATAGTAGATGGTTATGTCACCGCTAGACCATGTCACCGCTGGACCACATACCCCCATCCCGTGTAAAAAGTTTTTCTAATCCTAAAAGTACAATTTTTCCCGAGACAAAGACAATGACTCATTCAAGGTCATTTAAACAAAGACCATGACTCGTTCAAGGTCATTGGGTGAGTCATAATAATTTTTCTAAAACTATAATTTTTTTCAAGGTCATTTAAACAAAGACCTATGAGTCATCTTTTTTTTCAAGGTCATATTATTTTTAATTTTTTAATTAAAATTTACTACTTATAAAAATAAGTTGTATTTTAATATTTTTTAATTTTTATTCTATTATTATTATTATTATTATTATTATTACAAGCTAATATTATTTTTAAAAATGTTATTATACCAATAAAAAGTTGGTAAAACACAAATAAAAAACTCAACATAAAATACATTGTATTGAAATAAATCACAAGATACAAAACATCAGTCTGATACTTCATCAACATATGAGCTTTCATAGCTTGGGTTGTGTGTGCTTTGGTGGCTGGGGCTGTGCGATACTTGGTCATCATCAATGGCATCAATTCCTAAATAATGTACAAATGCGAGACTGGAATTTCTACTCACCCAGTTACGCTTATCGTCTTTATTGGTAAGCGCAATTTTACTGTTCTTAAATGTAAACAATTGGTGGTTTCTCGTCCGTATTCTAGTTTGAGGCACCGTGAATATTGTGGCATTATTAAAACAATCTAAATATGACTGGTGCTCAATCTCTGTCCCCAACAACTTCACACCCTTGACCCTCATTGTATCTTTAGTACCTAAAAGACTATAGCACTTGGATCTTAAGAAAACTCATTCCTCATTACTCTCATCTTTAAATTTTCCTATTACAGAGTCAAGTTTTCTTGAGTACAAAGGATGTGCCGGGTCGTAATTAGACGTATCTAAAAGGTTGTACCTTATCATTGCCGGTAAATGAGTGTCTAGCTTACAGTGCTTAACCTCAAGGAAAAATGAATCCATGTCGCCGGCAACGATATTTATTTCGCAATTAAATTCATTACGGTATTTCGCTAATTCCTTATATTGTAGCTCGTACATTCTAAGTTTAGACAGTTTTAGAAATGAATTTAACGCCCAAAAGTTTGTTTAATATCGTGTTTCCCTTTAGGGAAAATCCTTTTTATATTTAGAAACAAAAATGCCCAAATTTCGAATAGTAATTTTAAAAATATGCCAATTTTCTTTCTTCTTTGTAAATTGAAGAAGATGTCGTCTTCCATTGGTGTAAAGGTTCCATTTCTCCAGTTATTGTATGAATCTTGATTTTTCAAATGTCTGTCATTGTTCATCAATTGGAATTCATTTATCTTCATTTAGCTTTCAACTATAGATCAATATATTGTGTTTCATAATCACAACACTAATCAATACTGATAAAATAATTGAGGATAAATGAAATTGTAAATAAAACAAAATTGAAGGTGAGGAAAATAAATTATTTTATTAAGGTTTATTTTCTAGATGAATCTTTTTGAAATAATAATTTGTGAACAGAAGTGTTAAGAAATCGAAGGAATTCTTTGAGATTTAGCAATATCGGTTAAAAGTTTAAACAAGAGATGGGGAAAAGTTAACTCAATAAAGGTTTCTAACATGTATCGCCTTTCCAAAAACTATGTAATTTTTCCGCCACGGGTGGCCTCAGGAGTAAATGCAGATATCAGTAATGTTTATAAGGGGTCTCCAGTCATGAGGTCATGGCCGTTCCCTAGCAGTAATGGAAAGGTCTCAATAAAAGCATCAGTCTAATTAAATTTATTTGAAAATACAAATAAAATAAATTTCAGTAGATTTTAGACTTATATTTATGCCATTTAATGTGGGCATTTGACGGAGCGGATCTAATTTTGCAGATAACATTGGACTAATATATTTTCGTAAGTATAGTAATTTTGATTGTAATAAAATTGGACTGGTTGAGAATCAAATCTGTTGCCATTGAACGTCATGTTAAAATATACAGAGTTATGATAGTTGTGGCCTAAAAAGGTAATATCGCATTTGTATTTCACCTCCAAGTAGGAGGCGATTGGGATCTCACTCTCTAGAATCATGCCGCACTCAAAATTTTGGCCAAAATAATGACGGTAATTGGAAGTTTTTGTCAACCAGAATTGTGCAGTTAGCGAATGCTTGGAAATAAATTTTGGACTTGTTATTTTTTCATCGGTGACCCTATTAAAACTAAATGAAATTCTAATCTCATTTGCTTGAAAACCCTTTCTAAGGAACTTTTTAGTTTGTCTGATTCCTCTTTCTGTTTGTTTGATTCCTCTATTTGTTTGTTTCGTAATGCTTTACCCAGACTAGCAATTTGTTCTTTGATCTGATCTGTGATATTCAATACTAACCGGATGTCCGCATGGAGCCTCTCGTTCTCCTCCAGCGATTCCTCAATTTCAGAAATCCTTGAATTCAAACATTTCTCATCACAGAGTTTTATCGGATTCTCTAATATAAAAGTCATTAATTTTCAATATGATCAAATAAGTTGAAAAAAATAATGGACGCCCCAGATTTCTGGGATTGAGGGATTTGGTTTTATTTTATACTTACTGCCATTAAATTCCGTCAAATGTTTTATTTGTTCTTATATATTTATTTGGTGACACAAGAATGGCAAGAGTTGCTTATACTCGATCAGGTTGGGCTACAAGGTCTATGTAAGGTATATGGTCTTAATTTTCCTTAGTTATCCACGTGATATTTTGTCAGTGAGTCTTTTTTGCTGTGAACAAAATGCACTAATGCATACTGTTAAGACGTCATGCCATGCCGCAAGTCTCAGAGACGTTTAGTTTATCTAGCACTATAGTCAAACGGCATTTTTGACTCGGGAAAAATGTATTAAATTGTCTACTGTAAAAAACACTAAAATTTTAACTCTCATTAAAAAATGCAGAGATTTCCATTCACGATAACAAAATCTAAATTTCAACTATCGGTAAAAGCCATAAAATTAGGATCTTAGTAAAAAACCGCAGAGTCTCAGACTGGTATAAAAAACGCGTGTAAAGATTTTTAAAATTTGTCTCTATATTTTCTATGTTGTCTGTGCACCTTTGGTTGAATATGACTTTACGGTGTCGGTGAAAAATATCTTATTATTACATTAATGTGCTTAAAATAAAATAAAGCTAAAACAAGTATCGTATTTTTCGGACCATAAGGCGCACTTAAAATCCTTTCATTTTCTCAAAAATCGTCAGTGCGCCTTATAATGCGGCGCGCCTAATGTATGGTTGTACTTTCTGGTTCTCTGACCTAGAACCGATTTTATGTGGTACACGACGCTCAAAAATCTGTCAGCATGTTTTGGCATGGCCTTGGTAAGCTACAAAGCTGTACTGATAACAGTGCAGCTGTCAGCAGGTGTACACATTCAAACATTAATTTTCTATACCCGCTGTCTTAAAAATGGCTCCTGTTAAGAGACATGCTTATGAAGCGGATTTCAAACTCAACGCTATCAGTCACGCAGTACAACATGGAAATAGAGCAGCTGCGACAGAATTCAGCATTAATGAATCAATAGTACGGAGGAATTCAAGTGGAGGAAGTAAGAAGATGGCCTGCACCAAGTAAAGAAGACCAAACTGAGTTTCCGAGGGATCAAAGCGAGATGACCACAGTTGGAGGACAAATTGAACAGTGGGTTATTGAACAGAGAACCGCAAGTAGAAGCGTCTCTACGGTTTCTATTCGACTCAAAGCTACAGTGATAGCACGTGACATGCAGATCAAGGATTTTCGAGGAAGCCCTCTTGGTGCTTCTGTTTTATGAAAAGGTGTAATCTCTCCATTTTTTTATGTATTTTATGTGTGTAACACTGAAAAATGTTGAAAGTTATTGTGAAAGAGTTGAATAGAGTTGAATAAAGTTTGAATTATCAGATTTTTGTGTCATTTAAGGTGTGCACCTTATAATCCGGTGCACCTTATCTATGAAAATAAAACCGTTAGCAATCCGATCAATGATATTGTGCCTTATAACACGGTCCGCCTTATGGCCCGAAAAATACGAGAAACTAACATATAAGTGGTAAGTTATATTACATAATGTTAAATTTAAATGTAAATAAGAATGGATAGGAAGAGTCACCAGATTATATATAATACCAAATCATAAGTTCGATTACGTAAAGTAAATTTTTTAAAGTAAACTATAGTAAAGCCAGAGTCAATAAGTAAATAAGAATAATAAACAATTATATATATATATATATATATATATATATATATATATATATATATATATATAATTTCCGTAATGTTTGTTCATAAAATGAAATATGAATTATTTCGACATTACATAGGCCCTGGGTAATAAACTATGTCCTGTTAAGCCCAAGTGGGAGAACTGAGTGTATTACGTAACGCGCAATCTGATAACGATGACATAATCACACTTTTAATAAAGTGGTCGCTATTTTGAATTTTTTGTTTAAATGGTCAGATTTTAGTCAAACAACATTATTTTTAAGATAATATAATAAGAAAGCCGATTTTTGGGTGGTTTTTATTCATGGAAGGGATCAAAATCCTGTCAGGTTTTGAACAACAAATCAGATTTTAGTCATATTTAAGCTAATTTTGCATGGTTATTGAGCACACAATCGGATTTTTTTTCAAAAATTAGCCTGAAAATAATGTTGTTTTGACTAAAATCGGACCATTTAAACAAAAACTCAAAATGGAAACCATTTTATAAACAAAAATTCAAAACGTAAAACCTGATGATTACGTAACAACTCACTGGAATTATCTTTAGAAATCAAATTGCATATCACATAAAAAACTTGATTTCAGAGCTGCCAGTAAAATTATGTCCGTAAACTGATATGATTTGATATTATTATTTAAATTTTAATAAATAAATTGTGATTGGTTGCAGAGAGATGAAAATGAATTCACGGTAAATAAATGAAAACAAAGGCAATTCAAAACTAAAATTAAAAGATGAACAGAATTAAATAAATGTGATTGGTTCTGAATAATATAACTGTGAACATATAAAATTTTGTTTGACTACAATGAGGGTACTATAATGACTTTTTTTGTGTTTCACCTCTGATGTCTTTATAAGTGACATAATTTGGATTGAAATCACTTGAAAAAGCCTATGCCGAAAATTCGTGAATACCTTAAATAAATCTGATTCATAGTCAAATTTTGTATAAAATATTATGGGATACTAATTAATAATGAATTTCTGATTTATTAATATTAATCGAAACTTACAAATGTTATACAATAAGATCTAATAATTATTATCCAAACCAAACCAAAAAATATTATCCAATGATAACAAATAAATATTATCCAATCAAAAGCTTACTTGCAATAGCAAATGAAATAGTTTTATTCAGCATTTTCTTGGTATTCACCAGAATGCTTTTCATTGTGCATCTGAATGTCCAGTTTGAACCGGTCGGGCTGTTGCTATTGATGTGGATTTGGTCACCCTTTCCAGGGAAATTATAAAACCGGTCCGCATTTGGGGGGCCTTCAATTAATTGCCAATTTATTTCTGGATCTGGATATCCATCTTTTGTATAGCATTTTATTGTTGAGTTTGATCGGAATCTTTTTTTGATGATTGGTTGAATATATAATGCGGTCGGGTGGTCTGGAATGGAGCAATGAGATCAGATCTAACGAAATTTGAATATTTATCACAGTAACTTTAACACAATCTTTTTTTCGTCGATAGCGGAATCATTTATAAAAATATAATTTAAATAAATTACGATGCAACACAATTTTCGCAACACTTATGCAAAAATAGGTCTTGATCACTCAAAACAAATTTAGAATTTAGATAAAGAATATAAAAGCTTTATGTATTTGTTCAAATTTTTTATAAATTACAAATTCGAATTTAAAATATTTAAAAAAATGTTGATCTATATAAAAAATTTTATTCAGATATATTAAATTTTTAATATTGACAAATTATATTTGAAAATTTAAGAAATTTGTTTAAATATAAATTATTTTGTGAAAACAGTTGTGTGAAAGAAAAGATCAATAAAAAAAAGCAGAAAGCGAACTGTAAAATTTTGTTTTTGAGTGACCATGGCTATTTATGTCAAATCATTTCATATTTCGTTTATAAATAAATATTGCGGAAATTGGATACTATTGTTATTCATTAAAATAATAATAATAATAATAATAATAATAATAATAATAATAATAATAATAATAATAATAATAATAATAATAATAATAATAATAATAATAATAATAATAATAATAATAATAATAATAATAATAATAATAATAATAATAATAATAATAATAATAATAATAATAATAATAATAATAATAATGTTAATAATGTTAATAATGTTAATAATAATTTACTTGCTATTCTAAATGAGATCATCCGATTTAGGATTTTACAAACATCTTCCAAGCAACTTTTAACAACGCATTTGATTTCCCATTCAGATTTTGTCGGGCAATTTTCTTTCAGATGAATTTGAGCTCCGTTGCCCATAATATTATAATATAATGATGGTCTTTCTGGCCCCATAACGACTTCCCATGCTGCAGAGGCAACGGGATACCCGTCAGCAGGACCACAAGCAATTGTGGAATTCGGTTCCATTATCCCGTCTGGTACTGGCTTGATCAGGATTGATGTAGGATGGTCTGAACGGAAATAAACAATTTATCAGAATCACAATGTATTTTTAAATTTTGCGAGAATAGACAAATTGTAACACCGATGTACTTAGACATTTGATAGTACTTATAAACTACCGAAAAAGCTCTGAAGCTAAAATCTGAGATCAAAGATTCAAATGAATACCAAATTTCCATTAAGTAGCATTAAACATTGACAGTTGGTCAAGATCGCATTCCGTCCAAAGTCAATGTTGCCACTGATATTATTATTTGGATTTAAATTTTATTTCAAATGAAATCAAAATAGTGACTCTTTTTGGTAAACTTCGACCTTTGAAAAGACGTCAAAAAAACTGAATGGCTATTTCAGTTACCAAGTTTCTTCAACCTGTGATCCGCAAAACGACTGAAGGGTAACCAGAATATTCTATGCGTGCAAAAGTACATTTAAAGATGTGTTTTCAATAAAATTTGTGTTTATGGAAACCATACGTTTCATTCTCAATGGGGAGGGTTGGCTTGGTGTGAATTTCCTTTAAAACGCATGACTAAAATATTTTACATTAGAAAGGATTTTCCGCAAGTATTTTTTTAGGTTCAAAGAATTTTAAATCTGAAATGGTTGAGTATCCCTCAAATAGACTACATGTGGCTAGAATATCAAAGAAAAATAAAGGCTATATTAGTTTAACTAAAGATATAGTGGATTAATTGACACCAGACTGTGAATTCCCTGGCCAACGAATCTAGTGTCGGCCTGATGCTAAATACATTTGATATATTATGATTTCATTTATCCTCATTCAGATATTTGCAAAAAATCGATTTCGTCAATTCACCAAAATATTTATCTATTATCGAAGTCTTAAAAAGGTAAAAGAAATTCTTAATAGAAAACAGATCAAAGGTGACCAAAAATATAGAAAAATTCTCAGATATTTGAAATACAAATTTGAAATATTCAAAAGTTAAATTAAAATAAAATATTTTAAATTAAGATTAGAAAATTAAAATTATTATTTAAATAGGTTAATAGTTTTAATTAATTTAATTAAAATGACTTAAAATCTACTGAAGCAAATAATAATTTGTTTAAATATAATAAAATGTAATATGTTTTTTAGATTCATCTTTATAATCCGGCCTATAGACATTAGAAGCTCTGTGATTAATACTGATATTTGTCTTCAATTATTATTTTACTATGGATACAATTACCATGGATACAACTACCAAGGTCAATGGGATATTGGCTAAGCTCTAATATGGGAGTCTGAATCATGAGGCTGATGCAGATGTTATTAATATATTGGAATTAAGAATACCTTACCCGCAATAATAAACATAACTTTCTTTTCTTTGGTTTTCTTTTCTTCTGCAATCGTGCTTTTCATTAAGCATTTGAACATCCACGCTGATCCGGTTGGGGCGCTTGAACGGATGAAGATTTCGGATCCGTTTTTCCTAGTTTCATAATACTGAGATGCGTTTGATGGACCTTTGATGAGCTGGAAATGCACTGAAGGCTGAGGGTATCCATCTTGGGCATAGCATTGAATGGCTCTGTTAGCTTGCAATATATAATTAATATCTGGCTTTATGTGAATCTTGGACGGATGATCTTAAAAGAAGTAAAGAATTTTTATTTTAACGTTTAATATGAATATTAATTTTATTATTATTAAACTTATTCTATTGTAACTTACGATGAATGCGGATTGTGAAAGTTTCCGTAACATTTCCGGCGCTGCAGCTGAAATTAGTGAGATGGTCAGTGAGAGATGCGCGCAAATTCATTCTGATCTCATTGGCCGTTTTATTATATATTATCTCCGTCACATTCAAGTTAGCGTGATCCTCGAATCTCGGTTTTTGTTGTGGTATCCCACCGAAAGCTCTGCAGGACGCCATTACAATATCATTTATTATTATTTCCTTTCTGTCAACCTTGATTGGGAACACCGAGAGTGCTAATGTGGATGGAATAAACAAGTCAATCAGTTCATGAGATAACCGCTTGGCAAGGGAGAGATTCTTCAAGTATTTTCTCCGTTGAAATTTATTTGGAGCAGAAAAGTAAAATATTTCTAGATATTTGTTATGGGCCCCTTGCTTGAATAATATAGAAATATTCATTGCCGTCGATGTTGGATTCTTCTCCCATACTTTAATGTTCATTGATTTCCCATTGAACTCATCATCAATGAAATCTTGTACCCCATAAATAAGATACGCTCTTTCTATCTCCGTAAAATTCAGATCCACAATGCGTATGACCATCGTATCTGACGGATCAGAACTCATCTTGCCATTCTCGGATCGTGATTGGATATCCAGTAAAAAGGCGTCACCAATGAAATGTGGAAATTTTGACGAGGAATTGACAAATAATTGAATCTGAACTTCCGCCAATAATGAAGGTAAAAGGAAATCTAAAATAAATTAATAGAGAAAAATAAAAACTAAACTTACATAAAACCTTAAGCATTTGCATTTTCAGAATCAATTGAAATGCTTATCAAGTCGGTCACAATTTATAATAACGGATAAGCCAGTACAAACGGGTGAGGGCGAGGGTCACTCATCCTCCTATTAGCTACTTGGAATTAAATCAATGATGGACAATTCACTTATGCATCTATTGTAAGCTCCAGGCCTGTGTAATTCCGAAGGTAATATTTGTTTATATTCAAAATATAGATTTACATTTGCAGATTCTGAGACTTACAAACAGGAAAGAGGAAAACCGAGTCAAATATTGAATGATATTAAACAATTATTATCATTTACTTATAAATAATATATATAAATCTTATATGAAACCATTTTATTTCTATAACTTTGCATAAAGTGAAAATCTATTTTTCAATTATTTGTTTGTTATAATGAGCTAATTTTGTCACCCAAAATTTTGATATGGAAAATAAAATATTTTACAATAAAATAAATTTATCTGTAATTTTGTTTACATTATATTTAGTGATTTAATTTGTCTTCAAATACACATTCAGTAGAAGAATGGTGGGTTTCTGGGTTTTGATATTTTGAAACTATATGGTTGTTACCCAGGTACCCCATACAACTATTCTTCGCTTACCACTCGGCACCCGTTCCTAAGCAACGTTGGAACTGTGTTCGAGTGGGTAGATCGTCCGCAAAAAGTGAGCGTTATTGCTAATGCTATAATTGACCGAATGATCTCTAGGTCCAACGAGCTGTCGATAGAAGACCTGTGCTCGCTTTTGATTCTTAGGTCCCATTATTCTCCTATCTCTTTCAAATGTTAACCTATACTCTCATATCATTCATTGTTATGTCCATTCCCTTAGTCCTTCTTATCGTTGTCCATGTCGAAGATTATTCTTTGGTCGGTACACCCTTGGTTATCTTAAGTATTCACACACTAGTTCTCTTACTCTTATCCCTATCATAACTACAATGTTCCCTATTATTATTACTAGCATTATCATTGTTGCTATTATATGTATTACCTTTATTATTATTTTTATTACTATAACTGCCATTATATTTTTTGTTATTACCACTATGATTATTACTACTATTACTATTATCATAATTATTATCATCATTACTACTAATACCATGATTATTATTATTATTACCATTATTATTATTATTATTATTATTATTATTATTATTATTATTATTATTATTATTATTATTATTATTATTATTATTATTATCCTCATTATTATTATCATTATTATTATTATTATTATTATTATTATTATTATTTATTATTATTATTATTATTATTATTATTATTATTATTATTATTATTATTATTATTATTATTATTATTATTATTTTTGTTATTATTATAATTACCGTTACCCTTATCATTATCGTTATTATTATTAAGATTTTGTAGGGATCTGTCCTTATTCTTCAGCGTTAAAATTTTTTATTGGTATACAACATTAGCCGTAATCCATCTGTATTTTTCGGTTTTTGATAAAGTATTTTTGTAAATTCGAAAATTTTGGCAGCGTTCCGCCCTTATTTTACGGTTCATCCCTATTCTACCGTTTTCGACAAAGTATTTTCATTGACTCGGAAAATTTGAGCAGCGTTCCGCCCTTATTTTACACGTTCCATTTTTACGTTACTATTTTTGTTAAGTATTTGAATTAGTTCGGAAAATTTGAGCAGCGTCCCACCCATATTTTCTTATTTAAAAACATTCTTATTTAAAACATTCTTATTTAATTCTTATTTAAAAACATTATTTTTCATGATTTTGGTAGTTCGCATTAATCTTTTTCCGATGGCTATTCATTTTAACTGTTGCAACGATTTCGCAATTTTTCCCGCTACCCGTTCCCTCTCTTTGTCCTTAAGATCTGTGTATGTTCATTTCATAGTTAATGAGTGCCCACTGGACTACTCGGTGTTAGAGATTTTGAGCCGATTGTTGTTAAAAATTTATGTCAATTTTACAGGAAACGGATGATATTGACGTTTCGGCTCCTGCGTTCCGCACGCCGGGGCCTTCACGGGCACGAACTATTGGCGATTTTTCACGCACTTACACAGTTCGATAGTGTGTTTTATTTTTCTATCTTGCGTTATGTTTTGGCTGTGGGCCACCAAAAATAAAATAGAAAAAATAAATTACCACATGAATTAGGCAAAAATCTCGACGCATAAACTGTATATTTAGCATTCATATAAACAAATTTTGAATCGGGCATCGATGTACATAAACCAAAATAACATAACTGTAGATTAACAATCTGAAAATATTGCTGCAAAACATAACTGTAGATTAATAACCTGAAAATATTGCTACAAAACATAACTGTAGATTAATAACCTGAAAATATTGCTACAAAACATAACTGTAGATTAATAACCTGAAAATATTGCTACAAAACATAACTGAAAATATCGATAACTGTAGATTAATGATCTGAAAATATCTAAAAAAAAAATCACACAACAAAGTAAGATTTATAAAAAATGTGCATCTTAAATTTGGTTGAAATTAATACTACAAAGTAGTAGTTGAAAATTTGGGAAAACACATCAGTATTTATACCTATAATTTGGCCTTAACCTTGCGTGTTAGTTTTATTGCGATTAAACAAAATTCGACTTTGAAATTATTTGTGTTATCTAAATTAAATTTTTATTTATTTCTTAATTTAAATTGGTAATTTATTTTTAACATTTTTAATTAAATTTATTCAGCTAAAAATATTTTATTTTTATTCATTTAATTCATTAATTTTTAATTTTATATAAATGGTCATTTTACGGTCGAATTTTTTTGTTATTATGTTATTTTTTATGTAAATTTCGTGTGGTTCTTGATGCATTTTGTATTTATTTTATTTTACTTTTTATGTTTTTGATTTTATATTTATTTATATTCTCTCAGATTTTAAAGTGTTTAATTGGTGTTGTATATTGTATTTTAAGTTATCTTGGTGCTAGGTTTTCGTGTTGTATTACTGATACATTTAAACAATTCTCAAGGCTATTGGTGTGCTGGCCCAACAAGAACATGGAAATAATAATTGCTATGAAACAGTCACTTATTCACCAAAGTTAATTTTGCTTAATCTTTCAGTAGACAACGTTCAAAGAATCAAGTATAGAGATGATAGAAAGTCTCTCCAAAGTATGTAACATAAATAAACGAGATTTTTTAGTTTTTAGTTTTTTAGTCATGAATGTATTTCAGACCTTATTTAGCCTTTCGTAAGATGATGTGGAAAAAATATAAAAACAAATCATTGACACAAAAACAGTTTTTGACTTGTTGAATTTGCTAAATTAAGAAAATGTCGATTTTACATTTACGTTATGAACATATAATTATTTTTTCTTGTTTTAAAAGCACTACTCGTAAATTTATAATTTGTAATTTTGTAGATGGATATGTCACATCCAGGACAGAACATATGAAATATGTAGGTAACTTCAAAGATTAACATCAAATTTTTATTTTTCGAGAACTTTGTTTTGTTTCCCACCTCTGATTTCTTTTTATTTATAAAGGACATGATATTTTCTACAAAATTTGACTATGAATTAGATTTATTTATGGTATTCACGAATTTTCGACATAGCCTTTTTCCCTTTTCTAAGTGATTTTCTCAAGTAAGCATTGAGGGATCTGTACAAACAATACAGTCATCTAGACATTTAAAACCCGATCCTTGTACCGAATAATAGTGTATCCGTACAATAAAAAATTTTACATGTTTTTTTTCATTCATAATATTTATTTTTGAATACATATTGATTATATCATATTATTAAACCAATTATACATAGAATAAAAAAATGTTATACATAAAAATAAACACAATGAAAAACATTTTCAACTAAAAATTTTATTTAATAACAATCTTCTTCATAATAGTCTGAGAACTGTACATCATCTATTTCTATTAATTCTTCATCATTTTCATTAACTGTATGTAAAATTTCTCCAACAATTTCTTCATCAGCATCAATTTCTCCAACAATTTCTTCGTCAGCAATAAATTCTCCAGGTACTTTTATATGTCCGTATGCAAAACTTTTATTTTACCCACCTAAACCCTTTTATCTTCCTTATTTGATAACGCTACATTACTATTTTTACGACTATAACGTTGCTGATTCCAGCAGCACCCAAGTATTCGCCAGTAAAGTGGTAATGATCTTGTGTTGGGTCAATAATATCTTTCAGACAAAGGTAACATTGTGTACAATTATCAATATTTCGTTGTAACATATTCAATTTTTCTTCGGAACTCGTCCCATTTTGTAGTAATATGGGAGTACTTTAAGCATTGCTATATCTTCTATAGCTTTGAGAAATTGTTTCACAAAATCTTCCCCAATAAATTCTTTATATGTTTTTGTACCATCGAAATTATTTATTAGTAAAATACCAGCTGAAATCGGCAAATATATTTCGTGGTATACAGAATCCTTAGGTAAAACTGATTCGAAATTGGCGTATATAACGAACGGAGGTGTAACTGTTTTGGACCAGTTTGTGAATTTAATAAACTTATTTTCTGGGAAAGTATAAAGTTTAGTTCCTAACTGGTTTTTCTTATATAATACCTCATATTTTTCTAATGATGCCTTATCTCTAAATACGTTTAAACAACTTTCGCACCAAATAGATTGTATTCTTCCTGTAGCAGTATTTTGGCTTCGACACTTCATTAGCCTTTTAAGAGATGTTATAGTTGCATAGTGGTAATTTTTCCCTTCATTTAATAATAATAAATTAATTATTTGTCCTTAAGTAACTTTTGACCTGTGTATGATGTTCAAAAACGGATGTTTTAAAACAAAATCTTCATGTTCAGGTTTTCCAGTTTCGTTGTAACTGAACACGTTTAATATGAGTCCTCCATTGATTAAATAACGATTAAAACTACTACATCTATTACCTGTGTCTTTAACAATCACATCATGTTTTAAGACTGACAAAATGCGATATATAAAACATAGATTGTCTGTATTTTTCACACTAATTAAACATTTTTTGTTTGCCAATATTTTCGGAGTTTTAATGTAGCTTCTCCCACTTAATCTACTTATATTACTGATTTTTGTGACAATAAAATGGAAGTTATTCTTTTAATAATCCATCTACTATCTAATTTTGTTATTGATGCTAATTTTTCATTTAAAGCAGCAATACCTTCATTTAGAAATGACTGAGCAAAGGGTCTCGTGCTGTTTGAAATTTTATTTATTTTAATTTCTCCGTCTTTTTAAAATTCAATCTCAACTCCGAATTGAATTTTTACATATCCTAATTCTGATATTCTTTCTTTAACTTATGAATTAGTTCAACTGGGAAAATAATTTCCTTAATAGAGGTACTTGGTTTACTATTATTTATTACATTATCATTATTGAGTTTGTTTCTTAACTAGAGGCTCCATATTTTTAGTTCGCCTAGGGCGCCAAATACTCTAGCGCCGGCCCTGGTCATGTTGCATATACATTTATTTAAATATTTATTTAAATATTACCAACAAATAAAACTATTATTACAATTTATTTTGATAGTACCAACAAATATTTTACTAACAAATAAAAATATTACCAATATTATATCGACAAATATAAATAAAAATCAAGAAAAATCAAAACAAAGGAGTTTTTATATTGAAATCTTTATTGATACAAATCATCATTTGGAAAATGTGGATGGTGCAACATATTTTAGTCTGGATCAATTATCGGCAGCAGCAATTTTTCACCATCATCATCACTCATAACTGAAACCCCATCTATAATGCCAATACACATAGCTTTTATTTTTAAGAACCCATTGGCTTATCACCTCTATTTGTCAAAGCTCTCTTATTATTTTTTATACTAAAAGGTTGATGATTTTTGATAGTAACTCTAAATTGGGGCGCTGTATAAATTTCACTATTATTGTAACAATTTAGATATTACTGATGGGTTAGTCAGGTATATTTCATTGTAATACCGTTTGCTTTCATACAATCATTACGCCCTTTCATGCTATAACATTTGGACCCTAAGAATATATATTCATCATATCCCAGTCGCTTGCTCTCGTCTTGAAATTACCTATTACAGAGTCAGGTTCTTTACTATATAAAGAAGATGTTGTTGCAGTAAATAAAGTGTTAATGAAAATCATTAAGAATTTAAGTTGCAATGAAAATGCATTTGAAGACATTGAATATAAAGATGAGGAAAGTTAGTTTATCAATATTTTAATACATGGATATTAAATGGATAACAAAAAGGTGATATCGCCAAGTTGAAAAGTATTCAGTGCTCGAATTTCTCTATGATTTTAATTTATTATTAATAAATAATGTTTACATTTTTTTATTTGTGTTTATGTGTGTAAAATATATGATAAACTTATTTTTTTTTGAAAATCCAAGATGACGATTAATGATACATACCATTAGAACAAGAATCAAAAATCACGACTATAGAGATCAAAAATTCTAGATGAATGTTAACTTGGTGATGTAATCAGCGATTTAAAAAAGGTTTTGGAGTTACGTAATATTTGATATAAACATAATTTGTTGTTATGTAACCTTTCAGTAAAACAAGCCGAACATTTCTATAAAATTATATTACCTAATAGTCAAGCCATAATGGTATAACCAATGTTTGTTAAAACCTTTGTAAAATTACATAATCGTCGATTTAAACAAAATTAATTTTTTTAAAAAAGTAGCCAGGTATTTCAAAATATTGGGAGTCTTCGGAAGACATTTTATGAAAACTTAAAGGGGACCCTTAATTTTTTTCAAATGTAGAGGATTTTAAATTGGATCCGGAGAACACATTACTATCTACTGTGTTGCTGCTATAGCTGGATATCTACCTAATGGTACTCGAAGTATTTTGTACACACACAACAGAACTTTTTGAATTTCTGATTAAACTATCTTGTATAAAATTAAATTCTATTTATCTATTGATATCTTTGACTTTTGATGACATGACTAGGACATCCAAAGGGTTACTAAAATGCTTCATGGTCCACAGTGTACTAAACTAGATTGTTTCATTTTTAATGAATTTTGGCCAAATGCTGAATTTGTGACTGTAACAATGGATAAATAGAATTTAATTTTCTACAAATCGGCTTGGTTAACATTAAACTTTATATTTTATAATTGATAATGTCTGAATGGAAAATAATTTTTGGAAAAGCAAAATAAACATTTGAGAAATTTATTGTTGTAATTTAATCAAATGACATTTAACAGTGACCTTCGTATTAGAAAGGTCTTTGACAAATATCTTACTGAAGGGAAATTTTATGGCATCCCAACTAACTTTTTTAGAGTTGACGTCAACATTGAATATCAGTTTGTGCCGAAGCGCCTTTGTTGATACCCAACATTCGTATATACGCTCAAGTTTTCAGATATTTCCACCCCTCCGGCGGAAATTTCTAGTTGGCATATAACATATTTTTTCTTGGAGTCATGAAATTTTATGTAAATTTGTGCAAACAGTGAGAGTACAGTACTGGTCAAATAATTACTTTGCCAATCATTGGTTAGACTTCGAAAATGCCAAAAGAATCTATACGGCTTTTTACTTGAAACTTTTGATGTTTCCTGCTGCTCCTTCAACTGCTTAATGCTGACATTCAATTCTCTGAATGTTTGTTGCTGCTACTTTCCAATTACTATCATTTGATCCTTCATCTGGTTCAATATCAATCGGATATCCTCATGCAGCCTCCACTTCTCCTCCACCGATTCCTCAATTTCAGAAATCCTTGAATTCAAACATTTTTCCCCATCAAATTTCCATCGGATTCTCTAATAAAATAATATACATTAAAACAAATCAAGCGAGTCATACAAATATAAGTTATCAATTTATCAGTGCAAAGCATCATTAGTGAAGGAGGAAAAAAATAACAATGAAAGACCGGAAGGCATTGATAATATCTACAGCTTGCATTTCATCATGGTAAAATTGACTGGACAGCAATTCATCACTGAGGGGCTCTTAGGGATAATGATGACAGTTTTACAGGCGGGCATTTCTAACTAATCATATTGTCCCCTGATATCAGATAACTGTGAATACATTTATTTTATTAACATATTTTAAATAAAAAAGATGATTATTTAATTAGTTATCATTTAAACAAACAATTAATTTAAGAAAAAGGTTTTACCACAAAATAACGCATTGGAACAACCAGAGCCGGCTTTACGTACAGGCAGAGCAGGCGGCCGCCTGTAGCGGCCGTTTTATGAGGGCGGCCGAATGCATCCCTCGTAATTTTAATACTTGTATGTAAAAATTGTAAAACAATATTCGAATTTTAAAAAAATATCGTGTGAAAAAATAATAAAAAGAATAATCTTGGCACATCAAAGAGGACTAAAGGAGGCTCGTTCGCGCTTATTTGGTGTGACGGGAAAAATGGATTTTCTTAAACGCTCACAGTACGATATAGCTAATTGATAAACTATACTGGATAACTGTAGTTTAATACTACGGTTACAAATTTTCTTTTTTGTGTTATATTTACAAATGAATAATTAGCAAATTTGTGTTTTTTGTTATTTTACTTAATTCTACTCGTGTTAGGGGCGGCCAAAAAAAATCTTGCCTGTAGCAGCAAAAAGTCTAGGGCTTGCCCTGTGAACAACATACATAATTAATTTACAATAAATTAGAGAACACCAATTTTTAAAATATATTTTTGAAAAACATTTCTACAGTTCGGCTGTCATCATGAAACAACAATAAAAACAATTATATTTCTTTAATTACATAATATATGCGGAATTCTATAAAATGAAGTGAATTAAATATTCCCAAATTTTGTATGTAGATTTTAGTTTAATCCTTTTAATATAAACGTACTAAGGGTGAGGGAATGTCCACAGTCACTGATTTGCGTACGAGTGCTTTTAGTATGAAGATATTCAAACATTAATAAAAAAGTACAAATTGAAATATAAGATCTATTCTTCAAAGTTTTTAGGCGGTTTGGATTTTAAACTTTTTGATGCAAATATTTAACTCCATATTGTAAAATTCTAGCTGACTTCCATTTCATAAATTAGAAACAATAATTGTTTTTCAAATTCTATATTGGAATATACTTATATTTTTTTACAACTTTTAAACAAATATTATTTAAACAAATATACATCTAATTTACATAATATTCAAGATTTACAACCAATAAGTTTGTTGTTTTTATTATTAAGCGAAAGACTCGATAATGGTCACTACATGGGTATCAAAAATTACTTCAAGCCAAATACCCCAGGGGCATAGTCCTTACTGTACACTACCAGTGAAGTAGAGATCTCCAAAAATTGCAAAGCATGACTTTTAAAAAATAAAAATGATAAAAAAAACCGAGCTACGTCAAAGAATAATGTTTGAAACATGTTAAGTTTGAATTTGAATTAAGGATTCGGCTTGATTAAGCTTGAGCTTGAAAGTTTGGTGTTTTTGGCCAAGCTCTAAGGCTCGGGCTTGACAGGTAAAGCTTGACAAGCTTCGAGCTTAATATATTGCTTATGTACTGTTGCAGATAAGTGATAAAAAAATAAATTTTAGTTTAATTTCTTCAACTTCAATCAAAATTTTTAAAAACTTTAAAAGATAAATTTAACGTACAAAAATAATTTGAACTCTCCCAAAGTTTCTTGTGATGGAACTGTTGGAATTCTCCTTTTTCAGTTCAATTTCTAGTTTTACTCCGTGTTGTCATAACGTATATTTCATATTTAAATACAATTATGTAAATAGTAGTTGTAAGCCCATCAATAAAAAATAAATACTTACTTTCTGGAAGTCGACAAGAAAAGTCGTCTTCATTACTTACAAGCCGTATGGCATTTCCTGTGTCTATATTACTATATAAAACGTTTGGAGTTTAAATGCGTGAAATTATTAAAGCCGGCGGCATTTGAGTGATTTCATTACTATTTAAAAGTGAGTAAACATTAGGAAATTGTAAAATAAAGAAGAAATAAAGAAAAAACTTAACCTCATCAGAGTACAAAATTAACTAGAAAAAGTGTATTTGGTATATTTTTTATTCATATAATTGCTAATGAAATATATACATATTTTATTATTTAGACAACATAATGGCATCAAACGAGAAGGAATCGTGGGTTTGGAAATACTTTATCAAACGAATTGTTAACAGAAATACTGTCGGTGCAAAATGTACAATTTGTAAAAATGAAAAGGATTTAGTTGCTAACACTTCTACTTTTGCTCGACATCTTACTTCTATTCACAACATTAACATCAAATCGGCTTATCTAGACAGCACAATTATAGCTACGCAGAGAGTTCAAACAAATGTTATTTTGTTTTTGCAGCGAAAAACATTAGAATATCTTATCGCCGAGATAGCAGCTGTTGATGGTTTTTCAATTCGAGGCATAACAAATTCAAAATTTATTCGCGAAAGCATTACTGCGAAAGGTTATCACTTGCCAAGATGCAAAACTCAAGTCATGGGTCTTGTGCACAAATTTTATGATCAAGTAAAGGAAGCTGCAATACAACAGATTATTGACGATAAATCAGAAAATTTAAAGTTTTCCATTACTCTCGATGAATGGGTTGATGCCACAGCACGGAAATTTTTCAATGTCACATTAAATCGATCACGCAACGGTGTAATTAATCTAGGACTAGTGAGAATAATTGGAAGCTGTACAGCTGAAAAATTATTTGAAGCTGTTAATAATCATTTATTGAGTTTTGGGATCGACTTCACACTCGACATTGTAGCTGCAACTGGTGATGGAGCAAGTACGATGTTGAAATTTGGCAGATTAAGTCCCGTCATATATCAAATCTGTCTTAATCATGCTTTTCATCTGGGCGTCATCAAAACTTTCTATCATAAAAAGGAAAGATTACTTGATATAAATCAAGCAATTGAAACTGAAGTTCTTGAGGATAACTTTAATGAAGATGAATATCCTATGGAAGGTGACGAAAACGAAGAATTTTATCTCAACGAAGATATTGAATCAATGTTAGCTTCTGTCCGTAGAATTGTAGTGTTATTCAGACTATCTTCACTCAAAACTGATCTTTTACTTTAGAAAATACAAGAACTGAATATCGTCACTAAAAATGATATCAGTGCAGAAGATGAACTTCAAAAGAAATAACTTGATGAAAAAGTTAAGCTCCAACTTGATGTGAAGACAAGATGGAATACAATCGTCCATATGATAAGAATTTTCATAAAATATTATGAACCAATTAAAGATGCATTGATAGAGCTGGATGAAGAAAGAATGTTGTATGGTATTAATAAAGAAAACCTTCAAATGCTTATCAACATCCTTACTCCTATTGAATTAGCAGTATTGGATTTAGGAAAGCGAGATGCAACTCTTCGAAAAGCAATGGTTTCTATTGAATTTGTTCGAGATAAAATATCACAAAACACTTCGGCTATTAGTTTGAAATTATTGCAAAATATAAATGAATATATTGATGATAGAATGGATCCAAACCTTTTTCATCTCATCGAATGCCTTGACACTGCTGCTGTACCACCGAATTCTGTTCTAAAATTTGCTACAGAGATAATGAAACGACTTTTTGGCACGGATGAGGCAAATGATGAAAATTAATCTGATAATATTCTGGCAACAGTTTCACGTGAGGATAATAATTTTTCCAGTCTGGCTCAAGAGTTAACACAACGTATTAATTCGTCTTCGATTCCAAAAACATTACAGTTAAAATTTGATAAGTTAAAACAAGAATTCCAAATTTTTAAATCGACTAGAAATAGAACAGAAAATCTAGAAAGACTACGAAATGCCCTGGACACAATTCAACCGACATCAACTGAATCAGAAAGAACATTTTCAGTAGCAGGAAATTTTTTATCAAAGTTGCGTTGTAAATTATCAGATAAATCGTTGAATGCTTTGATCTTCCTCAAATATTACTTTAAAAATCCTTGGTGTTAAATAAAATAAAAATTTTTAGTTATAAAAAATAAATAGTGTGTATGTTGTTTTAATTTTTTTTTCTTAAGTTCTGAAGCTTGAAAGCTTGACAAATATGACCAAGCTCAAGCCGAGCCAAGCCCAAGCCTGAAACACCAAGCTTTCCGAAACTCTGATTTGAATACTGAATAAAATTTATCATTGAATTAATAAAAATTTGATAGAAACGTGTAAAGTGAGCAAATTAAATTTAATTAAAAATTCAAACATTAATTATACTAAATATTTCAACAGATGCAGCGTTATCATCAGATAGAAATAAAAATCCTTATATTATCCCATCGAAACTAAGGAATTGTATCCAATACACATGATTCAGTTCATTAAAAACTTCTATAATAGAAGTTTTAATGAACATTCAACTACGATTATGATTAAGTTTATGAATTAGCCATTTTTAAAATGGCTGACTGGTAAATTTTTTAATAAAAGTAGTGGGATACCGGCAATCTAGCTCAGAGGCCATCTAGCTCACATACCCCCCCCCCAAAAAAAAATTTTTTGCGCTAAGTTTAAAAGTACAAATTTTTTAGAACAAAGACAATGACTCATTCAAGGTCATTGAAACAAAGACCATGACTCATTCAAGGTCATTGCATGACTCGTCAAAATTTTAAAACAAAGACCATGACTCATTCAAGGTCATTGGATGACTCATCAAAATTTTAAAACAAAGACCATGACTCATTCAAGGTCATTGGATGACTCATCAAAATTTTAAAACAAAGACCATGACTCATTCAAGGTCATTCAAGGTCATGGAAAAGTAGGTCAAGGTCATTCAAGGTCATTGGATGACTCATCATTTTTTTCAAAAATTTTTCTATGTTTAAAAGTACATCTATTTTCAAGGTCATTCAAGGTCAAGGTCATATTATTTTTAATCATTTTTAAATTTAAATTTACTACTTATAAAAAATAAGTAGTATATATTTGTAAATTATTTTATTATTATTATTATTAATATTATTATTAATATTATTATTATTATTATTATTATTATTATTAGTATTAGTATTATTATTATTATTATTTTTCAAGGTCAAGGTCATTCAAGGTCAAGGTCATTGGATGACTCATCATTTTTCAAAAATTTTTCTATGTTTAAAAGTACATCTATTTTCAAGGTCATTCAAGGTCAAGGTCATATTATTTTTAATCATTTTTAAATTTAAATTTACTACTTATACAAATAAGTAGTATATATTTGTAAATTATTTTATTATTATTATTATTATTATTAATATTATTATTATTATTATTATTATTATTATTATTATTATTATTATTATTATTATTATTAGTATTATTAGTATTATTATTATTATTATTATTATTATTATTATTATTTTTCAAGGTCATTCAAGGTCAAGGTCATTCAAGGTCAAGGTCATGGAATTTTTAAACATTTTTAAATTTAAATTTACTACTTATAAAAAATAAGTAGTATATAGTTGTAATTATTTATTTTTATTATTATTAATATTATATATTGAAAACCGAGACATATACAACAAATTTATTATAAAGAGACAATTCTACTATAGTAGTATTGTCTAAGAGCTTTATTCAAAGCCCATTCCACATACTTCCGATATCGGGCGGCGCAGCAATGACATCCATCACCACAAGGGTATTCGGGTTCCATATCTTTTGACAAATTGTTTTGTTCGATATCCCATAGGAACTCATCTATTACAGTAAATATCCATATTGATGTATGATTGAATATCAAGTCTGGAATTATTGATGCAGGCTTATCCATGATTCCATGTATTTCTGGATAATAGAATTCCAGACGTTCTTTAATAACTTTAAAATAATCATCTAAAAGCAAGTAATAATAATAATATTAATAATAAATTACCGTAATGTTTAATTTCATTCATAGCTTGAACTGCGCTCGGTACAACCATTTTAATGATAAAAAATGAAATAACAATTACTTTTATACTAATTTAGAGACACACACACACGCACAAATCTTTAGCTATAAACAATAAATATTAATTTATATAGATTTGAAAATGATTAAAGAAATTTTAATAATATTATTAGTTTTTAATATGGTCAACTCAATTGTTGTAACCGTTCAAGGTAAAAATTCAACAAGATGTGTATGTCCAGATACCGCTGTATTGATGGATATTTTGTATATGATAGATAGGCCTAGATATTTGAAAACTCCAGTCAAAAGATTATCTGAAAGAATGAGTAATTTAGAATTCCGATTTGAACATACATATGAGACTTTAAAAAGAGCTAAAAACGAATTATATGATGATATTATATATTTAAATAAGACCATTGGTATTATCAAAAATGAATTAAGAAAATCAGTATTAGAATTGAAAGAAAATCGTAAACTTAATGAAAAAATGATGAATCAAGTTCAATATAGTATAAAATTTTATTCTAATAAAACAACTGATCAGTTCAATCGTATAATGAAATTACAACAACCAGTTAACAGTGGTGGCAACAACTTGAAAGAAGTCAACAGTGCCAACAAATCATCATTGCCATTTCCATTATATATTTTTACATATTTTCTTAGTATTACATGACTCTGATTGGTCGAATATAGTATAAATAAGCTTACACTTTCATATATTTTTATAAAATGCCAGAAACTAAATTTTTTATAACTTTGTTGAATGAGCTGGTCTCTAATAATAGAGAAGAAGATGTTATCATTAAAAACATGAAATTTATGGTAAACCGTACCGAGAAAATCGTTGAAGACATCCCATTCGATTATGAAAAAATTCTCAATTTGCCACCATTGGAGAGAAAGAAGGCATTCCAATCAATATTTAGTTACATGTTTGATGAAAATAATAAATGGATGCGAATAATAGTAGGATTAATGTACATGAAACACATGATATTAAAATCTGGATCCGACTATGAAAATTATTTCCAATGGTCTATAGAGGTATATTACTTTATATTGTTAATAATTTATTATTATTTAGGTGATAGAAACAAAAATTGATCCGTGGGTAGAATCAAACGGTGGATGGACAGCTATTATTCAAGTTGCCGCAGAAGCCAAACGCTCTGATATTTATATCGAGAATTGCAAATTTTTATTAAAACTATTCACTGGAGTATCTGTTTTATATTTATGTAACAAGGTTTATCATAGATTTTTATAAATATTTCTTTGTTATTTTTATTAATAAAAACTATATTTTAAAGATTTATTGATTATTACATGTACATTCTTCATCACCACAAGATTCTATCATAATATTTTCTATAACATGATCAATACAATTCTTAAATTCGGTAGGCTCATCTTTTTCGGTATCTTCTTCAACATTAATAATTTCTTCAGAATCATTAATAATTTCAGTATTTCCATCATTAACAATTTCATCACTCTGACATTCAGATTCACAATCCGATTCTTTACTCAATGCTTCAACTAGAGTCAACATATCTCTAATTTTTACACCGGTTATTTCTTCAAGTTTATCAAACAAAAAGTTTATTAAATATTCTAAACCAAAATTAATTAATTATTTATATTTTATATTTTACCTTTTTCAGACATCATTTTAACACTATTTTAAAACTAATTATAATTTTGTTTATAGAATAACAAAGAAACATTAATACATTTATTAAACACTAAACACTAAAATAACTGTGAAAGTCTAGCAGTAACAATTTTCCAGATTGGAGAAAGCACATCGTTTTGATCTGCTTTATATCCTTGGATTGTTATTGTTATATACCAGTTTTCCTGTTCTTTGAATCCAATTTCTGTAAATGCATCATAATATCTGGTATATTGACTCGTGAAACACGCATTTTCATTGCATTTTAAATTGGAATTGATCTTTTTGAACGTATTATCTATATCCTTGATATCTAACATTGAGAGAGTGCCAGCGAGAGATTGAAATTGAGTCTTATTGAGTTTGACCGGATTCGCCAATTGCATATTAATAGGCTCCTTTAAAAAATACATTTTATAATTGTGGAACATCTGAACTGGTTGGACGCTTATTTTCTTGGTCATGTTTGATTTATGATCTCTATAAGGTGGTGACGCACTTTTATACCCTTGACAGAAACTGATTAACCAATCAGAATCATGCATGATAAGTGCATGATAATTGAATGTTAAGCGCGTGACTATATGTAAATTAACCCATTGAGTTTTATGATTTTACACATATCATCTATATAAAATTTATTATTATTTTTATTATTATTACTATTATTATTACTATTATTATTACTATTACTATTATTATTACTATACTAATAAAATTACTATTATTACTATTATTATTATTATTACCAAAACTAACAAAAAATAAAACTATTATATTATTAATATTATTACCAAAACAATAAAAATAAAACTATTATTACCAACACTAACAAAACAAAACAAAAATAAAATACAGAAACATTTATTACCAACAATAAAACTACCAAAACAATCAAAATAAAATACATTTATTTTCGAAAAAGTTTGTATTTCGAAGAATTTCTAACTGATTTTGCCAGGCACCATTCCACATAGCGCTGGTATCGAAAATCGCAGCAGCTACACCCCAGAATGCAGGGGTATTCGGGTTCCATCTCCTTTGGTCTTCTGTCAAGCTTAATATCCCATAGAGCTTGATCAATTATGTTAAAAATCCATATGTTGGTGGTTGTATAGACCAAATCTGGAATTACTGATTCAGGCTGGTCTTTGACTATTGCTCTGAGTTGAGGATAGAAGAAGAATAACCTTTCCAGTAATACGGCCTGATATTTATCTGGAAACAAAGATATTAATATCAATAAATAATAAATAATAAATTTACCATAATTTTCGATCTCTTTTTTGCTTAATTTTGTACTCGTCATCATAATATTTTCCATTTTAAAAATGAAATAAAATGAATATGCAATTTGTTTTAATTAATCATTAGCCAATCAGATATCGACCAATCCGGTGATTTCATTTTGTATGTCACAAACAATATTTTTGTACTCTAGATTTCGCACCCCTAATATGACTATTTTGCCACTAGCAAACATGTTAACACACATTGGGTTGTATTTTAAAAGCCTCAGTGCAGGAAATAATTCTGGTTCGAACATACAAAGACATTTTGTTGACATGTTGTATAGATTGATAGATTGTCCCATATCCATGGTAACTGTAATTGACTGTATTTTAAGATCCTTTATTCTATATTGTAATTTATTGACATCTAAAGGTTTCTTACATCCCATGATTCTGCATTTGCCTGATTTGAAAAATATTATAGGGTATTTTCCACTCCTATCTACAATTTGCTGGGGTTTACCATTTGGAAACGTCATTTTTGATACATCGAATGTTCCTTTATAATTTATATTTGATAACATAATTAAACAATAAAGAAATATTAAGCTATATATATGAGTTTTTAGGAAGAGTTCATTAAATTATATAATATAAACAAAAACCTATAATTATACAAATTAATAATGGAATTAAGAAATGATGCTGTATATCAAATCGTCGGCCCAAGTGGTAATGGTAAAACTATGTTTGTGTGTAAATTACTGAAATCTAATTTATTTCAAACAAAATTCAACAAGATTTATTGGCATAAGGGTGCAGATGAAGAACATGGATTAACTCAGGATAATTTCTGTAAATTGAAAAACATGAAAATAGTAAAGGGTTTCGATAAAAACTGGTCAAGTCGTTTAAGGAAAGATGATGTCATCATTATTGATGATTTGTATCAGGAAGCTAATAAAGAAAAGGATTTTAATAATTTATTCACAAAAATCAGTAGACACGTTGGTGTTACTGTGATCTTTATTACTCAAAATCTATTTCATCAGGGTGGCGCCCATCGAACAAGGAATTTAAATGTTCAATATTTAGTTATTTTCAAGAATCCTAGAGATGCAACAGTTATTGATTTTCTTGCTCGACAGGCATACCCTAATAATCGTAATTTTCTCATCAGTGCATTTCAAGATGCTACAAAATCACCACATGGATATATATTTCTTGATTTCACACAACAATGCAATGACGATTTACGGGTAAAAACCGATATTTTCAATAAATAAGGTGTCATGGTATATAAACAAAGCTGAAAACTTTAACATGTAAAAATGTTTATGAAATCCAGGCTTAAAAATATCCGAAAACTTAGACAAAGTATTAAAAAGACTATAAATAAAGTTCCACCAAAAACCAGTTATACACCATCTAAAAAGCTAATAACCGAGAATTACCCTGCAATGAATCTAATTTCGAAAAACATTATTAAAAAGAGTAAGAAAACAGATAAAATTGTAAAAATTCATAGGAGTTTCCCATATTTTAATGCATTGTTAAAGGCTTCGAGTATGAAAAGAATGTCTATTTTACAATCATTTCCAACTTTTGTTGTCGATGATTTACTCAAAATTCTATTAAAAGTAGTCAGAGGTAAAATTAAAATCAGTAATTCTAAAAAACTAGTATTGAATAAACATCGTAAGCCTTTGTTATCACTAGTAAATAATAAAAATCGACAGCAAATGAGAAAAATCATATATAAACAACAAGGTGGTTTTATCGGAGCAATGTTACCATTAGCATTATCATTATTATCACAATAAACGATGGGTCAATCATTACCTAATGTTAAATTAAAATTTAAATCATCTTGTTGTAATGGAGAAGATTTGGACGAACCCAGAAGACGAAGCAGGTTTCGGTGGAGTGGCAAAGTTAAAGAAAAGAGTCCCAAAGTCGAAAAAGGAAACGCAAAAGTGGTTGTCAGATCAGCTTGCGTACAGTTTAAACAAACCAATGCGGAAAAGATTTCCAACGAGAGCTTATAAGACATTCGGTATTAATGATTTATGGCAAATGGATTTGATGGAGATGATACCGTATTCGAAAATTAACAAGGGTTATAAATATATTTTAACGTGTATCGATGTTTTCAGTCGTTTTGCCCGCGGTCTACCAACAAAGACAAAATCTGCAGAGGAAATATCTAAAGCAATTAACTCAATGTTTAAAAATGGGCATCCAGATAATTTGCAAACCGATTTAGGTATTATTATTATTATTATTATTATTATTATTATTATCATTATTATTATTATTATAGGCAAGGAATTTTACAATAGTAAAGTTAAGCAAATCCTGGATTGTCTCAAAATAAATCATTATTCTGTAAATTCTCAATACAAAGCCGCTCATGTTGAAAGATTTAACCGGACATTGAGGGATAGATTGAAGAAATATTTCGTGCATCAAGGTAATAAAATATGGATAAATGTATTACCGAAAATACTTGTTAGTTATAATAATTCATCACATCGAGGTCTGAATGGTTTGAGACCCATAGATATCAGTTCAAAAACACGAGTACGATCTAAAACAGTTGCTATTACAAAACCAAAATATAAAGTTGGTGATCACGTTAGAATTAGTAAAATATCTGCTTCACCTTTCATCAAAAATTTCGATAGTAATTGGAGTGATGAGGTATTTCAAATAACTAAAATTAATACTAAACAGAGTCCTGTAATGTATGTTATTAAAGATAGTGATAACAATTTAATACAAGGTAAATTCTATGAACAGGAATTACAAGTTATTTCCAAACCTACAGTGTTCAGAATTCAGAAAATATTGAAAACTAAAATGGTGGGTAAGGATAAACAATACTATGTCCAATGGCATGGATATCAAAAACCTTCATGGATATCATCAAAAGACCTAGTAAAATGAGTTTCTATACAATTTTACCGAGTAATAGTTGCCCACTAATCCATCCGGAAAATCAAGCAAGTAAATTTATGGTTAATCTTCAAAATCCCATTTATTTACATGGAAATTGGGAAGTTGCTTTGCAAGACTTTATATTTGTGTACAATACATTCCCATTTTATAGTCATTGTAAAATCGGATTCAAGAAACGTGTTCCCAAAACCTGTAGTGGTATTTTCACAATCAATAATTTTGAACGATATTGTCATATTCCAAATCAAATTTTAGATGAAAATAGTGGCATGTTTTTCAAAGATGGATTGAATGTTAGTTGTGATTTTAGCCCATTTACAATAAAGTTTGAAAGTATTGAGGATGCCAAGCGAATGGGTTGTGATAAGCTTAGCATTGTTGTTCCTGGAACTGAATACCTAATACGATTCAAAACATTTGATGAGAAAAGTGTAACGATCGAGAACATCAAAATATCTGTATCATATATTAATGAGGTGGAAGATACATTTACATTTACTAATGAATTATATATTGAAACACTTGAAGAATTACATAAATATATTTCATTAAATTGTTTACACATATTTAAAACTATTGAATTTCTTAAAGATGGAATATGCAAATTCAGTCTGAATAATAACATTTGTGAAGTTACATTTGATAAGAATTTGGCTAATACATTGGGATTAGATAAGCAAACATATAGGGCAAGTGCTTTTGGTGTACGCAAACCAAAAATAATAAAACTTCATAGGCAAATGTTCATATATACTAACATCATCGATCCTATAATTGTTGGTGATTCTTTGGTTCCTCTTTTGAAATCTGTTTGGGTTGATAAACATGACCAGGATGAAGTTGTCAATATAAATATCGATAATCCCATGTACTTACCGGTATCAACATCATGTATAAACAATATAGAAATAAATATTCGTGCTGATAGTGATAAATTTATTGAATTTAGTAAAGATACAAAAACTCATTTGACATTACATTTTCGTAAATTAGATGGCCAATAACGATATTATTAGTATGTATAGTGGTAGCCAAAGTGGTGGCGAATTACCATATTTTATTGGTAAACAGTATGGATCAGGTTGGTTGAGAACAATTGGTAGATTTGCACTTCCTATTCTTAAACGCCTTGGTAGTTTTGGCATGAAAACTGCTAAAGATGTGATAATGAATGAGCAGAAAATATTACCATCGCTGAAATCAAATGCATTATCCGAGTTAGGGAAAGTTCTACCTAGTGTTGCAGGTATGTTTCAAAAACCCGAAGCACTGGCACCGATTCCAAAACGTAAAAGACATCATAAACATATAAACAAACGAATGAAAGGACATGGAACTATATTTCAAAAATGATTTGTGGTAAATCTGAATTGTGTTTATTTGATAGACCATCTCCCCAAGCAGTAATTGAAATGGGGCCTTTGAAGATGTATTCCCGATGAATTCTATTATGGATAGTAGAACTGATATTGAATTTTATATTAATGGTTCCCAAACTGAATATCTAGATTTGAACGATACATTGTTAACTGTTCAGATCAAAGTTGTAGACAAAGATAGAAAACCATTGGGTGAACCTAGTGATGTAATACCAAACAATTTCTTGTTTCATACGCTTTTTAAAGATGCAGTTCTAGGATTTAATAATATCAAGATTGAGGGTGGTAACAGTACATATATTCACAAAGCTCTAATAGAAACTATTATAAATTACAATAGCGATACTAAAAATACATGTTTAACTCCTATGGGTTATGGTAGTGAGGACGATAGGAAAAAGTGGATTAAAGGATCGAAATTATTTACCATGTGCTCATCATTACAACTCGATTTTATGGATCAACCGAAATATTTACTCCCAGGTGTTAATGTACACATTAGATTGAAAAGATCTGATTCGGCATTATCACTAATAAGTGCTACCACAGCACCAATTCTTCAATTAGTTGATGCAAAAATATTGGTAAGAAGAGTTCGTGTTGAGCCTTCTGTATTAGCAGGTCATCAATTGGGGCTTAATTCTAAGCATGCAATATATCCATTGAAAACAAAGGAAATTGTTCAATTTGCAATTGCTAAGGGTTCAGCTTCTTTCTATAAGGAACAAATATTTGGAGATAGAAGAATGCCCAACTTTATATTGGTAACATTTCAAAGTGAATCTCAATATAATGGATCATACTTAACATCGAGCTCAATTTTCAAAAACTTTGGTGTAACATCGCTAACTTTATCGAAAAATAGTGATTATAGAGAAACATATACTCAAGATTTCGAAAATGATAATTATTGTGCTACATGTATGCAGAGTATAGTTAGAAATATGGGTTATTTGGATAAAAACCTTAATTGTGGTATAACTCTTGAAGATTTTAAAAACAAATATCCATTCTTCACATTTGTTTTGGCACCCGATTTCGATTTAAATCAGAGTCAATTACCTCAAAATGGTAATTTACGATTAGATATAAAGTTTGCTAAAGCTACAACTGAACCGGTACATGTTGTAATATATGGAGTATTTGAAAATGAGGTTCAAATAACTGCAAACAGAACAGTGTTGGTTTGAACGAACATTGTTGGTATAAATGTATAGATAATTTATGATAATTTGTCATGGAGTAAGTTTTTAAATGTATTATTAATATTATTGATGTAGTTCTGTTCAGGTCTATCGAATTGGAAAACAAATACTAGGACATGAATTTTTAGGGGTTTTTCCTCTTGATAAAATTCCATATTTACGTAATAATCAAGCCATTATCGTCAATACTCAATCATCTCATCTCGGTGGAGAACATTGGTTAGCAATATATATGAAGCCTAGCAAGATATTTGTATTTGATCCTATGGGTTTCTATTATCCGGCTTTAATGGTTTCGAAACTGCAAACAATGGGTAAACCTATTGTCTATAATAAAACTATGTATCAAAAACCATGGACCTTAACATGTGGTCAACATTGTTTAGCTTGGTTATTATCCAAGAGATTTGATGATTAATAAATGTATTAATGTTTATTGTTACGTTTTAATTATTAATATTTTTTATTTATTATTATTTTTATTATTATTATTATTTTTATTATTATTATTATTTTTATTATTATTAATATTATTATTATTATGTGTTTAATTAAAGCTAATGCATCATCACAAAGACAGTGCATGTTAAGTGCGTGATCACAAAGACAGTGCATGATAAGTGCGTGATCATCACATGATAAGTGCATGCATACACAAAATTGAATAAAGAAAACACATGCAAACTCTATGTATGTGATTTACAAAGAACACATGCCTACACACTCAAAACAGAATAAAGAAAACACATACAAACAAAAGTATGTATGTGATTTACAAAGAACACATGCCTACACAGAATAGGCTGCATGCGTAAAAATCTCTCACCTATATGTGTGTATTGCTAAAATGTGATTGGCTAAATCCTGAAAATATTATTCTCTTTATAAACATTGACAAAAGTAGAATTTGTCACAATTATTTCAAAATTTTACTCGCGGGATTTCAAAAAATTTAAAATGGAAAACGATAGTATTTTAAGAAAATTATTGGCGGAGGGAAACGGTAAGTTTTTTATTTTTATTATTTCTTTTATTTATTTATTATTAAGGTACATTTAATTGGTATGATGTCACCGAAAAAGATAACGAAGTTATTATAATCGATGATAGTGGTAAATTTATTTATTAAATTATTAATTTATTATTGTTTTAGAAGTTATTGTAACACCGACGGAAATCATTGTTATCAGTGATAGCGAAGACGAAATCGATCATGGTAAATTTTTTATTTTATTTTATTATTTTTAAAACCATTTTAGTAGATTTGGATAGAGATGAAAATGCTGATGCCCCCGTTTCTGGGGAAGACCACAATTATGCCCCCGTTTCTGGGGAAGACCACAATTATGCCCCCGTTTCTGGGGAAGATTTGAATGAACCAATTAATGCTGATGCCCCCGTTTCTGGGGAAGACCACAATTATGGCCCCGTTTCTGCTGACGTTTCTGGGGGAGACGAGATTTCTTATAAAAAATGTAGGATTTTTATTATTTTTAAATATTTTTAATATATTTTAATGAACATTATTATTTTTTAAATATGTTAAGGAGCATTATTATTTTTAAATTTATCATTATTTTATAAGAGTATTTTAATGAGTATAAGTTAATAATATGTAAAGTATTATAATACTTTAAATATTATTAATTTATAATAGAAATATATGATTTGAAATATATGATTTGAAATATGATTAAAATTATTTTATTTGTAATCAGAATATCAATTTATAATAGAAATATATTATTTGAAATAGAAATATATTATTTGAAATATTATTTGAAATAGAAATATATGATTTGAAATATTATTTGAAATAGAAATATATGATTTGAAATATGATTAATATTATTTGATTTGTAATCAGAATATCAATTTATAATAGAAATATATTATTTGAAATAGAAATATATTATTTGAAATATGATTAATATGATTTGAAATATGAATAGAAATATTTGATTTGTAATCAGAATATTAATTTTATAATAGAAATATTTGATTTGTAATCGGAATATCAATTTATAATAGAAATATATTATTTGAAATATGATTTGAAATAAAAATATATGATTTGTAATCAGAATATTAATTTTATAATAGAAATATTTGATTTGTAATCAGAATATTAATTTATAATAGAAATATGTGATGTATTTTCATAATAGAAATTTATGATTTATAATACGAATATTAATTTATAATAGAAATATGTGATTTGAAATAGAAATATATTATTTGAAATATTATTTGAAATAGAAATATATGATTTGAAATACGAATATTAATTTTTATAAATATTTACATAATTATCATCATTTATATATTATTATTTGATTCATATATGATTTAAATAATAATAAACATTTGATAATAATTACATATTTATCAGGTCGTTTGTATAAAAACTATTGCCAATCTGGAATTGGTCATAACTCGAAATGCCATACGACTATGGAAAGTTACTATGGTCATAGATTCTATGGCATAGACTTTTTTATTTGCCCTAAATGCGATACAGCCCAAGACATTGAATATCTAGAGTTTTATAAGAAACACTCTAGCCATTTAAATCAATTTAAAATTAATAAAAAGGCATTATTTCAAATGATTAATGCGAAAAATGCTAGTAATAATAACACAAACAATACAAAGATCACTAAAAACAATAATACAACTGTTACTAAAAAATCAAAAAGACCTGCTGATAAAATCGTGCCGTGTATCCCTGCTAAAATTAAAAAAATAGAAATCATCATTAGTGATGACGAAACTGAATATAATCAAATAGGGGGTTCTGTAAATATTGAAATAAACGATGAACCTGAAATAGAGATTGACTTAAGAGGTTCCCGTAAAAATATTCGATTTGATTTAGAAAATCAAAATCTTGTTCAAATCGCCCTAACTGATAAACTTGTAAATAAATTACAAATCGAAATAAAGAAAATGGGATCTGTAAAAGTTCAGTTTACAGCTCTCATTCAATTTGAAAAAGATGGGGAAATAAAAGATAATTTCTTTTCGAATAGCACGTGTGTCTTCTCCGATAGTTTTCTTGCAGATGGTGTGAGTCGGTTAAATGAGAAAATCGAAAAATTCACATATTTAGGAAGTGGGTGGCGCGTAGTTAAGATTCGCGAAATCGATTTTATTTTAACCACGTATTATCCTGTAAGTCAGTTAGCCGGACATAGTTTTATCCCTACGCCTGAATCTCTAGTAGGTAAAAAGGCTATTGTAAACGTTAAAAACACAGATCATTCGTGTTTTATATATAGTGTCTTATCGATTTTAAAGCGTGATATAGTTTTAAAGAATAGGGAGCGTGTTTCTTCTTACACTACTTTTATGGATGAATTGAATTATGATTCAATTACAGATTGTCCAATGAGACTCTGTAACATACCCAAATTTGAGAGAAATAATAGCGATTTAAATTTGGCCATCAATGTCTTTGAATATAACAACACCCCTTCTAAACAATTGAATGACATTGATTATGTACCTCATCATCCTCACCTTGTCTTAATTCATCGAACAAAGGTTATCGGTGGTAACCCGATTAATCTTTTATTATTACAAGACGGTGATAATTTTCATTATACCGCAATTTTTAATTTAAATAGACTGTTGAATTGTCATTCGAGTAGTGAATGTAACACCAGAATTCGCGTAAAATGGTGTCCCCATTGTTTAAACGGTTTTTATTATGATAAAACCTTTAAGGCCCATGTTGATTTGTGCGCTAAAAATCAAATAGGAACAACCCTATACACGCTCCCTGAAAATAAAAACTTAATATTTAAAAATTATTCTAAAATGATTACCCCACCATTCGTAATTTATGCGGATTTTGAGGCTGTTTTGCCTAAAGATGTAAAACATCATCAAATACACATGCCGATATCAGCAGGCTTATTATTAATAAATAATTTAACAAATACTACACAATATTTCAGTTTTATAGGCTTGGAATGTGTATTGGAATTTTTAAAGAAGGTAGAGGAAATTGCTGTCACAATTGTCCTACCATATTATGAAAATCATGGTAAAAAACCTATGAATAATCTTACTTCTAATGAGGAACAGCAGTTCATCGCATGTAGAACTTGCTATCTTTGTAAAAAACTTATTAGAAATAAGGTTAAGGACCATGATCATTTTACAGGTCAGTATCTTGGTGCTGCCTGTCGTAACTGTAATATAAATAGGAAAATAAGCAAACAGTTACCTATCGTCTTTCATAATTTGAGAGGATATGACCTTCATCATATTTTAAAGTATGGATTGAATGAATTTCCGTCTTGGAAATTAAATATCATTCCTACAACAACTGAGAAATTCATATCTTTGATTGTAAATATTAAGAAATTAGCTGTTAGATTTATAGATAGTATGCAATTTATAAATTGCTCTTTAGCCAAGGCTGTAAAAACTCTTACTGATCTACCTCTAACTTGTTCTGCTTTTGATGGTCTTATTGTTAAGGCAAAGGGTATCTTTCCTTATGATTTTGCAGTATCACTAGAGGTCCTTGAATCGACTTACGAACTACCTCCAAAATGGGATTCTGTATCTGATGATGAATATGCTACCGCCCAACTAATTTGGACACAGCAAAATTGCACTACAATGTTAGACTATATGTTAACTTACCTAAAATTAGACGTATTCCTTCTTGCAGACTATTTTCAGCAATTTCGCGCAAAGGCTATTGCTTACAATGGTTTAGAACCTCTGAATTTTTATGGAATTCCTGGAATTTCATGGGCGTCCGCTCTCATGACATTAAAGGAACCCATAGAACTTTTGCAGGACATGGAAATGTTTAATTTCTATGAGGGTGGAATACGGGGTGGGTTAACATTTGTTAACAAACATCATGTTGCAAGTTCTGAAAATACAGAACTCTTGTATATCGACATTAATAATTTATATGGTTGGGCACTTAGCCAAAACCTTCCGTATGGTGATTTTGTTTGGGTGCATGATAATCTGAATGATGTGCTGAGTGAATGTGTGAATGCGAATATTGAATTCCTTCCGTATGGTTATACAATGGAAGTTGACATCAATATCCCTGAGCGTGTGCATCAGTATTTGAATGACTTTCCGCTTGCTCCTGAAAAAATGTGCCCGCCCAATTCAAAAGTTGAGAAGTTAATGCTCACGCATTACAGTAAGAAGAACCATGTTCTTCACTGGAGACTTCTCAAGCTGTATATAGAATTGGGTGCAGAAGTTGAGTGTATTCATAGGGCAATTAAATTTAAACAATCACCTATTTTTAAAGAATATATACAAAGAAATACAGATTTACGCTCAAACACAAAGTGCGAGCTTTATAGAGATTTGTATAAATTATTTAATAATAGCCTATATGGGAAGTCCGTTGAGAATTTGAAAAAACGGATGAATTTGAGGCTATGCAATTCAGCTGAAAAGATGATTGTATATGCCTCAAAACCGACTTTCAAAAAGTCCATTAAAATAGTGGATGATTTGATTGCTGCTCATCTGAACAAAGATTCTATATGTTTAGACAGGCCTAGCTACATTGGCCAATCAGTACTAGACCTGTCTAAGCTGCGGATGTACCAATTACAATATAATGAATTGGCAAAATATCGATCAGAATTCAACTGTGATATAAATATCGTTGCTGGCGACACTGATTCGTTTTTTCTTGAGGTTAAGCACTGTAAGCTTGACATTCTTTTGCCGGCAATGATAAGAGACAACCTTTTAGATACCTCAAATTACGACCCGGCACATCCCTTATACTCGAGGAAATTAGATTCTGTGATAGGAAAATTTAAAGATGAAAGCAAAGGTCTCGGGTATAAGGAGTGGGTTTTCTTAAGACCCAAGTGCTACAGTTTATTAGGTAAATCTGATACAATGAGGGCTAAGGGGGTGAAGTTGTTGGGGACTGACATCAAACATCAGTCTTATTTGGATTGCTACAATAAAAACGTAGTTTTCACAGTACCTCAAAGTAGGATAGGGACGCGGAACCATCAGCTGTACACATTTAAAAACAGTAAAATCGCTTTGAGTAATAACGATGATAAGCGATTGTGGGTGGGGAAAAATACCAGTATCGCATTTGGGCATTATTTTGGGGTTGATGCAATAGTTAGTGACCAAGTTAATTTCTTGGATGAGCCGCTTTTCGGTGGTTCGAGCCCCAGTTTTGATGACTCTACCGAAATCAGCGATAATGGACAGCTTTTCGGTGGTTTGAGTCCTAGTTTTGATGACTCTACCGAAATCAGTGATAATGGACAGCTTTTTGATGGTTTTAATGAAGATAACATTGATATTGATGATGTGTATTTATCAGAATAATAAATGTTTTTAAAAAACTGATTTTCTTACTTTGGAATCTTATTTATCTAGAAAACTTGTAATAGTTTTCATTTTTATTATGAAATTAGATATAATTTTTATAATTTTAATTTTAATTTTTTTTTTATTTTTTCATGCAAAAACCGCAGCGTGACGAAACGCGAAATATTACTTTATAGAGGTTTTAAATGTGATAACACTATGTATTTATTTTTATAATTAAATCTTTGTTTTTTATGAAGTTGTTTTTGTAAAGTTGTTTTTGTTTTTATATATATATTTGTTTAATATATTATTATTATTATTATTTTTATTATAATTAATATTATTAATATTAATAATTTTATAAGTAATAAGTATTTTAATATTAATTTTATAAGTAATAAGTATATTAATAATAATAATTAAAGTTTTTATAAGTATATTAATAATAATAATAATAATAATAATAATAATAATAAATAATAAAATAAATAATTTTATAAGTAATAATATTAATAATAATTTTATAAGTAATAAGTATTTTAATAATAATTTTATAAGTAATAAGTATTTAATAATAATAATAATATTAATAATAATAAATAATACTATTAATATTAATAATTTTATAAGTAATAAGTATATTAATAATAATTTTTATAAGTAATAAGTATATTAATAATAATAGTTAAAGTTTTTATAAGTATATTAATAATAATAATAATATTAATAATAATATTAATAATAATAAAAATAAATAATTTACAAATATATACTACTAATTTTTATAAGTAGTAAATTTAAATTTAAAAATGTTTAAAAATAATATGACCTTGACCTTGAATGACCTTGACCTTGAATGACCTTGAAAAATAATAATAATAATAATAATAATAATAATAATAATAATAATAATAATAATAATAATACTAATAATAATAATAATAATAATAATATTAATAATAATAATAATAATAAAATAATTTACAAATATATACTACTTATTTTTATAAGTAGTAAATTTAAATTTAAAAATGATTAAAAATAATATGACCTTGACCTTGAATGACCTTGAAAATAGATGTACTTTTAAACATAGAAAAATTTTTGAAAAAAATGATGAGTCATCCAATGACCTTGAATGACCTACTTTTCCATGACCTTGAATGACCTTGAATGAGTCATGGTCTTTGTTTTAAAATTTTGATGAGTCATCCAATGACCTTGAATGAGTCATGGTCTTTGTTTTAAAATTTTGATGAGTCATCCAATGACCTTGAATGAGTCATGGTCTTTGTTTCAATGACCTTGAATGAGTCATTGTCTTTGTTCTAAAAAATTTGTACTTTTAAACTTAGCGCAAAAAATTTTTTTTTGGGGGGGGGGTATGTGAGCTAGATGGCCTCTGAGCTAGAGGGCCGGTATCCCACTACTAATAAAGTATATTTTAGGGCTTGGATTGTGATCTCGTATATTTATGAGATCAATATTCAAGCTCTTAAATATTTCTTTTAATCATCATTTATTATAAATTTAGTTTTAATTAATTTTTTAGGTTTTTTTTAGGAATTTATGCCAATTTATGTAAATTAATGGAATTATTTCGAATAAATTTAAGTCTGATTAATTGAAAACTAAAATTTATTATTAAAAAGTTTCTATATTCGAATAAACTATTTCTCTGTTCCTTGGAAATTTGTTTTGGCTGTCATCTTTTTTACCTTTTGACAAATCCAAATTTTTGATTTTATGAGGCTTTGGAAATTTCCGTTAATTTCCCAAATTTATAAAAATCTTCCTCATTTTCAATGGTATTAATGATTTGGATTTTTTATACTTTATAAAAATATTTGTTTTAACTTAAGTTATCGGAAAACTTATGTTTTCCGTATTTTTTAAACTCCTCATTTGAAGGTTCTAGTTCCACTGCTCCTGGTAAATTGCAAATGAGGATATTTTTGAAATATCTGAAATGTTGTAAAAATATTAAATTGATTGAATTTCATGAAAAATCTTACGAAATTATTTCTTAATTTTCTCTACAACTCAAAGTAGAGTTATTGGTATTTTTTTCAAAAATTTTAGGCTTTAATTTAAAAAAAACTTGTTTAAAAAGTTACTAAAAATAGTTTTTTATATAGAGTTTTTAATGAATTGAAAATTTTGAAAGTTTGCATGCATTATTTAGTATGTATTATGTGTTTATGTTTAAAAAAAAATTCCTTCTACTTCCTTCCTTCCTATAATATAAGTTTTTATTCAGTTGAACAAATTACATGCAGACACGGGTAAGTATGTATGTTCCTATATTATAACTTTATTGATTTTTTCATTTTATTATAGGAGTTTTTAATGAACTGAATCAGGTGTAAGTCAAAAGAAATATTATCCAATCAAAAGCTTACTAGCAATGGCAAATGAAATAGTTTTATTCAGCATTTTCTTGGTATTCACCAGAATGCTTTTCATTATGCATCGGAATGTCCATTTTGAACCGGTCGGACTGTTGCTATTGATGTAGATTTGGTCACTTTTTCAAGGAATACTGTAAATGCGGTCAGCATATGGGGGGCCTTTAATTAATTGCCAATTTATTTCTGGATCTGGATATCCATCTTTTGTATAGCATTTTATTGTTGAGTTTGATCGGAGTCTCTTTTTGATAATTGGTAAAAAATATAATGCTGTCGGGTGATCCGAAATGGAGTAATGAGATCAAATCCAAGGAAATTAGGATTTTTAATACTTTATGGAGTGAAAATAAAAGAGCTCAATTTAATAGTAAAGTTTAGAAGGGGATGCCTACGTACGTCGCTTGTCAAGCAAATGAGAATATAGTTTGTCAATCTGATTCAAGGGCATCTATATATTTGATCTGACATTACTCCTTACTTCCCTCACGGGCCCAGTGAGGCATTTCTAATGCTTCTGTAAACATTCAATGGAAATTGGAAGTCAATCTAAGTGGGCTGTTGGTAAATTGAAACTTTGAGAACTTACGAAAATATTCTTTAAGTTTTATTCAGAGACTATATTAATATTTTGTTTTAAATTTGATGCGGATTTTCTGTAGAAGCTTTATCAATTGCTTGCATGCAAATATTGTCGTGACAACCAATGAAATTGAAAGAAATAAATTTATAATTAAATCTAATTAATCAAACTTGTAATTAAAATTAATTAATAGATGTAAATTTGTGAATTTATGAATTTTCGCGAGTAAGCTGATCTAGATCTTGTCAATGCAATAAATGGAGAATTACTTAGTGCCTATTCCAAAGGTAATATTCTTTTCCTTGGTCATTGCTACACTTGCAATTGTGCTTTTAATAAGCATTTGAATATCCACGCTGATCCGGTTGGGACGCTTGAAAGGATATAGATTTTGGATCCGTTTTTTTCTAGTCTCATAATACTGAGATGCGTTTATTATTATTTTAAAGAGATCAACATTTAAAAATCTGATTAATAATAATTTATAAAATTACCAATAAAAACAAACCTTATTATTATTATTATTTATTATTATTATTGTTTTTATTATTTTTATCATTATTATTATTATTATTCTTATTACTATTATTTATTATTATAATTTTTATTATTATTGTTGGGGTATCACGAAAAAGCACAGTAATATCGAAAAAACACAAAAATGATAATAGTGTAATATTGATTAAAAAATTTATAAATATTCGAAAGTAATATTGATCGGGGGAAATTGGTATGGTTGAACGCCAAATTGAGAGACGAGTCCAGAAATAATAATAAAAATTTAGTGAGGGGTCCCTAGAAAATAATATAAGATAAAAAAGGAAATTAATTAAGAAAAATTAATTACTAATTGGAAGCCCGAGTCAATGGGAAATCCGAGAGATGTGGAAAATCCGAGATCTGAGGAAAACCCGAGAGATGAGGGAAACCCGGCGCATAGACGGAATAATATAGCAGGATAAATTAGCCTAAACAACATTAAATTGGCGCTACTGAGTAACGGAGAGGTAATTATTTCGTAATTAGTAATTTAGTAATGGACCAAACGTTGTTGACAAATGTTGGTCTGGAAAGTAATTATTATTAATAATTTAATAATGTAGAAAATGTTGTTGACAATCGTCGGAAAACAGTCTGAGCAGGAGTATAAAAGAAAGAGGGAAAACACGAAATGACAGTCATTATTAACCAGACACGAAAGAGCAGATATTATTACCTAGAGTGTATCGACGTGAACGAGAAGTAACTAGGTTAGTGGAGGAATCTAAATCCAAGTAAAAGTCAAAGTTATCTATAAGAAAGGGTGGTTCTCCCTTGGACAACCTACCCTAAGATAATCAGAGTCATACGGTGGTTAAAGGGTGCAAATTAATTGGTGAAATTGTGATTACAAACATTGAAATAAAACGGATTGAGTTGTAACTGTGATAAAGTGCAAATAAAATTATTCTGTGTTGGGTTTGCTTATTTGATCAAAAAAGGACACGAGGAGTCAGAGGGAACCGACTTTCAATAATAATAACCCAATATTATTATTATTATTATTATTATTATTATTATTATTATTATTATTATTATGATTATTATTATTATTATTATTATTATTATTATTATTTATTATTATTATTGTTTTAATTATTATTATTGTTTTTATTATTATTATTATTTATTATTATTATTATTGTTTTTATTATTTTTATCATTATTATTATTATTACTATTATTTATTATTATTATTATTATTATTATTATTATTATTATTATTATTTATTATTATTATTGTTTTTATTATTTTTATTATTATTATTATTATTATTATTATTATTATTATTATTATTTTTTTTTTGTTTTAATTTTAAATATTTCATATCATAACACAGCAAAATTATGGGCTCTTAATGGTACAATCACAAACAGTAATAATAAGTTAGGCCAAACATTTTGTAATTTTAATATTTACAAGTAAAGATTATTTTAAATAAAGATTATCAAATAAATAAATAAAAAGAATAAATCTAATGAAATTTTATTAAATTATATCTTATTGTTGGGATGAGCTCCTTATCTCCGGGAATCGTTGTTCCGACGACAAAAATCTTACTAGATAGATTACTATATCTAAATTACGACATATTCATTGATTTTAGATGGGTTTAGTCCTAACAGATTTTTTATAATCATTCAATTTTTCTTTAATTTTAAGTTTAAAAGCATTCTTGATTTTAAATAGTTCCATCGATTGCGAATTTCCCCTTTCCCTTTCCCCTGAATTGATCTTAAGGAATATATGTTTTATTAGATTTTATTAGTGTCCACTGGACTACTCAGTGTAAGAAATTTTGCCGGTGTGTTGCTTGGATTGTAGGTCGAATTTTCGGGAAATGGTGAAAGGAAGCTAGCCAAAAGACTAGTCCCCAATCTTCTTACTGCCCTATAGAATAGGATGATTTGACGTGCGAGCCCGTCGTTACACACGACTGGACCCTCATGGGCACAAAATATGGGCGGAGAAATCGCACTTACACAGCTCGATAGTTGGGTCATAATTTAATAACTTGCAGTTTGTTTGGCTGTGGGCCGACTTCATAAGGGTATTTCATAGACTTAATACATATATTTATCAATTACACCATTTGTACATCAGTTATCATTGCACCATTCATCACTTATAATTACCCTCACTTGGTTATTGTAAATCAGTAGCTTCAGATAAAATTTAATCGTAGCTTTCCCAAATTCTCTTTCAATTTCTCTTTCTATCTTCTCAGAAGTAGTTCTTTTGTAAAGCAGACTGATTTTTGCTGACAGAAAACGGATTAAGCTTTTGTAAGGAAAACGTGATCGCTCACAGAGTGATTAAAATTCTGTGAAAATGAATCCGTATATATACTTATTCTGTGACCCTAACCTTGAATTGTCTTTTTGATGTATTAAAACAAAATTTTACCTCGACTTTACTTGTAATATCTAATTTAATTATTTTCTTACATTAACTAGATAATTTATTTTTATTGTTTTTAATTGAATATTTCTAACCAGAAATAAGTCTATTTTCTGTCAAATTTTCATGTTATCGTGTTATTTCTATGTTAATTTCTTGCGGTTCTTGATGCGTTTTGTATATAATTTTATTTACTTTTATGTTTTTTGATTTTATATTTAATTATATTCTTTCTCATATTTTAGGGTGTTTAGTTGGTGAGCACATGTTTGATTTTGAAAATGCCTTGCTATGTTTGCATGTTGTTTACGATTCATTTAAACAAAATTTAGTCTTGGCCCAACATAGTAAATGCACTTAGTTTATGCCTATTATTCATAATTTTCTCATTTCAACTTATTTTTACATTTTCAATGTATAAATAAGTTATAACTTATATTAGTCTTTAAAATAGACCCTAATTGACTAAACGCACTTTAGTATATCCAGCTTAACAAGATTTATAGACTCAGGAAATTACACACAGTTCTCGAGTCGCCGTGAGGTAGGGGTGTCGAATATCCCGGTCACACGAATTTTCTCGATAGTTATTGCACATTCGATTTGATTATTGATTTTGAAGTGCCAAAATGTGCAAAGTTCAATTTCTGATAATTTATTCATGAAAACGTTTTTATGTATTTTTTTTCATGTTTTAGTGAGAAAATAAAATTTTAATTGAATGAAATTAAAACAAAATATGAAAAACAAATTTTAAATTATTGCGTAATCGTGAGATAAAGCAAAAAGTGAAATTTCATTGCGCAATCATCGGATGAATCAAAAAGGAAATTTCATTGCGTAATCATCGGATAAATCAAAAAGTTAAATTTCGTTACGTAATCATTGAAATATGGACGCCGCCTCATTTAGTAAATAATTATAAATATTTATTGCATAATAATTTAATATTTGTTTATCTAAGATATCTTTTTGATATATAAATGACGTCATAATTATCGGAGCACTGGCAATAAACTATCAAGACTAGATTGAAACCATATTCGACGGAAATACTCTAATATAATAGCTATAGTATACACGACTGATCTAGATGATGTAACTATGGCTACATGAGGGCCGCTAGAGACGGCTCAGGACAACTCCCCGATTGGAGCGGATTTGAGCCACATTTCCTGGGTGAAATCATACAAATTCGATGAGACAGACACTTTGTAAGGGGTCGGATTCAGTGCCCGCTTGTGATCCGGCCGAATCGAGAGCAGTGAGCGCCTGGCGTGATCCTTCATTTCCAATAGGGATGGAATTTCCACGAGTTGCTGAAGGAAATAAATAAGAATAACAATTAGATAAATAGTAAAATAAAATAATAATTTTTTGATTGCAAATGTTTTTTTATTTCACAATGATCCAATCCTTAATTGATCCCTAATTAAATTAATTTGATAATAAATTGATCCGATACTAAATTGATCCTATATTAAATTGATCCGATACTGAATTGATCCTATATTAAATTGATCCAATACTAAATTGATCTGATAATAAGTCATTTCATACTAAATTAATACAATACTAAATTGATCCGATACTAAATTAATCCAATACTAAATTGATCCTATATTAAATTGATCCAATACTAAATTGATCTGATACTAAGTTATTTCATACTAAATTTATCCGATACTAAATTAATCAGATACTAAATTGATCAGATACTAAATTGATCCGATACTAAATTGATCCGATACTAAATTGATCCAAAATCCTGTGCAAAAAGTCAACATCCTCAAAGGGATCCTGAACATTATCAAATTTTTTCTTTCGCATAGATTATTAGTAAATTATTGACTAATTAATAATCGATAAATGAATAAAAACTGAATTATTTACGATCAATCATTATTGATTTGGTGTCGATTTACTAATTACAATTACTGAATAATAGCGCCAAAGCCACTCAATTATCCATCTGATCTTGCCTTTCGTGGGATCAAAATTGATCCATAAAAAGCTCACAATGGATCACGAGGGCTTGAATGAAAACCAAAAGAAATACCTGACCATCCTTCCAGTAAACCTTGTGGATCACTTCAATCAATGACGGGTTGACATAGGCGCGCTTGGACGCATCTGACGGGTGCCGACAGAGCAATCTCGTGTTTTTGTCAGGCATCGGCTCGTTGCTGCATGTCAGATAATCCGTCAATGCAAGACCTGATCAAGATTAGGCAACTTTAATCATTACCAGTGCTCTCACCGTCTTTCCCAAATAGTCGGTAAATGGCCTTCTTACCAGGGATCGTCATCTTGTCGATGTCTTCACTCAGTTTTATTGTGGCCTGCCCGTTTATTTCCACCAGCTTATAAACACATCCTAGGGCAGGCTGCTTCTGACAAGTTACCAAATGAGTACCGATACCGAATGAATCTATTGAATGGCCCTAAATATAAATGCACCTAGGAACATGAAAATGGAGAGGAAATAATATTCTATGCAAAAGTGCTAAAGATAAAAATAATAATAAAAACAATAATAATAATAATAATAATAATATTAATAATAATAATAATCAATAAAAATAATATTATTAATAATAAATAATAATCAATAATAATAATATAATTAATGATAAATAATCAATAAAAATAATATTAATATAAGAACTTCTTTAACTTACACCACTGATTACTTTTATTTTAAATTTAATCTCTTTAAAATTATCTTTACTGAATCATAGTCAAATATTGTTTAATAAATTCAAATTAAAAATAATATTAATAATAATCAATAATAAATAATGACAATAATCAATAACAATAATATAATTAATGATAAATAATGATAATATTAATAATTATAAATTATAATAATAACAATAATAATAATCAATAAAAAATTATTAATAATAATAATAATATAATTAATGATAAATAATAATAATCAATAATATTAATATTAATAATGATAAACTACAATAACAATAAATAAAAAAATATAATAATGATAACAATAATAATAATAATAATAATAATAATAATAATAATAATAATAAACAAAAATAATATTCAATAATAATAATATTAATAATAAATAATAATTATAATAAAAAATAGTATATTAGAATTATACATTATTATCAATTTTAAATAACTTGTCGATAGCGGAATCATTTATAATAATATAATTCAAGTAAATGTATACAATAAACAGGGAAAAGTGAAATTCTTACTGACTAAAACCTAATTTTATATGCAAAAATTACCCAGTGCCAATTAAAAAATAGTAGGTGCAAAAATGATATTAAATTCATGTGAGGTATCTTGTACGGGCTAGAATAATAAAACAAAATTAATTAATTAATTATTCAAAGGAAACTGATAAATCATTGCAATTGAAGTATAAATCAAAGAAGGAAAGCTACCCCAAAATTACGTGTTTGTCCCGCGAAGTGCACAAGACAGGGTCCAATAGCGGGAGTAATTGGTTGCCAATGATTCATACAAATGCCAGCTGTAAGATAAGAAATTCACAAATTCATTCAGCAGGAAATATATTTAAAGAAGTGATATCATATTGCAACTTTTGAGGGCCTTGTGCAAAAAATTTTAAAAAGTAATTTTGAAGATAAATTTTTTTTTATTAAAAAACAACAAAATAAAGAAATTAAAGGAAATTATAATGCAATTTTTCTTGCTCTTTTTGTTGCAAATTCGTCAATTATCATTTTAATTGATTGTTCTGGCTGTTCCATTTTCAACGGACAGTATTATTATTATTATTATAAAAATAATGAAAATATTCTTCTATTTTAAAGTTTCTTATTAAGTTTAATATTTTTCGGTTAAGCCGAATTTCATACCTGATAGAAAGAAACAATTTGCGAATTTTTGGGCCCAGTGTGAATGCACTTGTTGCACATGCCACTGTACAGCGCTGCATATTGCAATACACCATTTCTAGTTCCATTCTCCTAGAGCCAGAGAAATAATGAGCATCCTTTCATGTGATGTTCAGTAAGTAAATTTTATTTAAATAATAACATTCCATCAAAAAATATAAAATCGTTTACAAATAATATTTTCATATCATTATTTTTACTTTTTGTGGTAAACTTCCATCTTTATTGTATTATTTATTTTAGAATTTAGGATTCACCAATAATGATTTAGGAAAATTGTTCGAATAAATAATATTTTGTTGATTTATTGTAATTTTAAATACTTTTATATTAAAAAAATGTCATCTCATTTATCATGAGTAAATTGATTATTTTATTTAATTGATTAATTTATCAATCGATTAATAAATTAATTTAAAATGATTTAAATCTATTTTCTTTTTAAATAGGATTTCTAAATATAGATTCTGTTGGATTTTCAAAATTTACTGTAGAGTGGTAAATGTTAGTAGCAATTGTTTTCTTCTGAAATCAGTTAGTAATTCAAATTAAAATTCCACAAATATATTTCATAACATAATTATTTAAAAAATATTTATTTGTCAGATTATTTAAATATCTTTTCGAAGCTTCGATAATTCTTTTAATAGGCCATGATTCCAGTAATACATTTCAACATAAAATATAATTTATATAAAATTATATTTAAATTTAAATTCATTCATTCTCAATATTAAATTGATTATTAAAAATTAGATAAAATTTCAATATTTCAACTATCTTAAAATTACTTATTTTAATTAATTTTAAATTATTATACTCATATCTCACAGTAAATATGTCGAATTATGATTGATATTATCCAGGGAAAAATGTAATAGAAAGTTCCACAATAAATTCCTGGAATTCTGCTTTATTAAATGCTTGGAAATTAATTTTGTGGTGAATATTGCCATACAAAGTGAAATGTGCACAAGTTATAAAGCACTGAGTTCAAAGTAAAGATCGAATCCAATGATAGAAGCCAGATTCATCAATATAATTGCATTTATTTACTTCCACGGATTTAATGCCATTAAATGACAGACATTAATGCTGGTGTATAATTGGCCATTGTTTGCTTACAAACAATAATTATATTATATTTCTCTGACATAAATTCCTTCATTTTGTGTGGTTTCGTCAATTTGCTAAGGAAAACAAATCTTTTTAATTCTATTCCAATTTCTGTTTCGATTTTTGTGAATTTTCAGCCTCGGTGTTTGGTAATATTTATTTATTTCCGTTTTTTAAATAATTTTTTAGAAAGCCTCTTGCAATAATTCGGTAAACTTTGCCCATTTCAATTGGATTTAAAATATTCTATAAATCTTAACTTTATTAATAAAAAATTTTAAATTAATTAATAAATTTTTTAATTTATTTAAAATTAAAAATTTGAAAATACTATATTTTTTAATTTAATCACGCGCATTGTATAAAGCGGGCATTTCTCTGCTTATTGGAGATTTATCTTCCCCAGAACGAAGCGTATTTGTTTTTGAACTGAACGCGATTGAGAGCTTTTTATTATTATTAATACTTTACTAATATCCCAAAAAAGAAAACATAAAAAATGAAAAAAAGTAAAAGGAAAAAAATAACTAAAAGTGAAAACCAATAAGAAAAAAAGTACTTAAGTTGAGAGATATTTCTACCGATACTTTAATAAATCATTAATAGAAAAAATAAAAAATAAAAAAAGATAAAAATGAAAAAGAAAGTCAAAAAGAAAAATTTGTAAAACTGAAATTGAAAGAACTAAATAAGAAAAGCAATAAGGAAAAAAAGTACTTATATTGAAAGTTATTTCTATCGATTTTTTATTATTATACCGTCAAAAGAAAAACATAAAAAAGAGAAAAAATATGAAAAAAGTACTTGGATTGTGATAAAGAAAAAAATCAGAAGGAAAAATTTGAAAAATGAAAGAACTAAAAGAAAAAAAGCAATCAGAAAAATAAGTACTTAGATTGAAAGCTTTGTCTATCGATATTTTACTAATATCCAAAAAAGAAAACAAATCGAAAAAAAGTAGAAAAATAAAGTCAAAAGGAAAAATTTGAAAAATGAAAGAACTAAAAAAAGAAAAAAGGGAGAAAAAGTACTTAGATTGAGACCTTTTTCTTCCGTATACTTTACTAATATCCCATAAAAAACACAAATAGGAAAATTAAGTTAAAAAAAATTTTAAAAATTAAAATGAAAAGACCTAAAAAATAGAAAAAACAAGGAAAAAACTTTAAAAAATGAAAAAAGAACTAAAAAATATAAAAAACCAATAAGGAAAAAAAGTGCTTAAATTGAGTGATTTTTCTACCGATACTTTATTAATCTATCATAAAAAGAAAAACAAATAAAAAAGAAAATATGAAAAAAACACTTAAATTGTGATAAAAAATCAAAAAATCAAAAGAAAAATTTTAAAAATGAAAGAACTAAGGAGAAAAAAGCAATAAGGAAAAAAAATACTTGCGTTGAGATATTTTTACTTTCCGACAAAAAAGTTTAAAAAATTTTGAAAATTACAAAAATAACCAATAAAAAAAAAGCAATAAAAAAAAGTAAAAGTGGAAAAGTAGGAAACGGAAAGGAAAAAATATGCATGTAAAAATAAAAAATGTACATAAGATATTCAAATATACATTTGCAATACATGACTGAGAAAAACTTTATGAAAAGTTTATAAGGTGATTTATCTAAGTTGAAAAATGAAAATAAAATAAAATTCCATCAAAAATCGGCGCCATCCATGAAAATCCTCCATTTTGTCAGTAAAATCTAACAGTAAAATGCGACTACCAATAATTGCGATTTCTAATCTATTGAATACCATGCATTATATGGAATATTAAGCATAATGAAGGCTGAAATGATTAGGCATATTAAAGAGGGATATATAGAGATATATTGACACAGACACACACACAAATATTAGGCTAATAAACTCCAGAAATAGGAATTCCCGGATGAGACGAGTCAGGAAGTAACTGAGAATAGGACTGACCTGATAATGAGTTGACTAATGGCAAGAAGACGCGAGATAATCAAGGAGAACAAACAAAACATCATCATACCTGTTGATTGAGAGAATGAAGGGTGTCCTCGTTTATGTCGTTACTGGCCACAATCGTCAAGGAACGAAACCAAGACAAATTGAATCTAATTTCATGTTGAGTAACATTGCAGTCATCAAAACATGTTTTACTCGGTTGATATTATATGGAATCTTTTCCGGATCTCGTGTGACAAATAAGCCAAGTCTCCGCTGTCGATTCTGACGCCAACAGCTTTAAATCCACATTCGTTCAATGCCAAAGACACGGAGATGAAGTTTGGAATTCCAGATCTGAATAGGAACAAAATCGGAGCAATAAATGGAGAACTTTGATCATTAATTAACAGCTGTCATGTCAGTTTTGTCTACGAAAGATATCGAGGTAAATAAATACAATATTTTGTATTTTCGAGTCATTACGGACTTGTTTGGATAGTAAAATATTTGTCGATGCAATTGAAACTCGATCTGACTGCTCGTGTTCAACAATACAAATCAATAAGAGAAAACTCCAAACTAAATAATATTAATTTTCACAATTTTCAATTCAGCATAATTGTAACACTTTGGCTAAACACCCGATGGGTATCACCTTTCCTCGGTTCTATTTCTCTTCTCTCTTTTCAATCTTGCACTTTAAAAAGTAAAAATTTCTTAAAATTTCTTCTTCGACCACCTAGCGCTCCCCATCTGTTGCTCTCCACTTTTATAGTTTTTCCAGTGCAAAAATCATGCTGTTCTTAAAGCCGAATATACAAAAAGTACAGCATGTTTAGCATGGTGATAATTAATTGTCCATTACCTTAAACCCTGGAAGCCCATGGATAGCTATTGATTAATAGCCTCACTTTAAATTAATTAATTACTTGTTTTGTGGCTCCTTACCCTTATTTCATAATTTGTGAAAAAAAAGATATTTTGAATAGACATTCTACATGAAAAATATGTGTTCTTTGACGACAGACAAAATTATATACAAAAATCAAGAAAACTTTTCTTTTCGATATACTGTGTTTTTAAGGAACCATTGGGAACAAGAGGAACGCGATATAATAAGTCGAAACATTACTAGTGAAAAAGAAACGTCTTGGTTCAGCTAAAAAGAATCTGAATTAAAATCTTCGAAAGTTTTCTTAGTTCTCTCTGTAATTAAGAAAAGGTCAAATCAATCGATAATTCTCACAAATTCGGCTGTCACAGTTTATTGAAAAATCAAGATATTTGGACGGAACTTTTAACTTTCTGAAGTAGTTTTTACTGGAGATCTCAATTCATTATGCAAATATTTTTTATTAATGTGCGAAATATGAACTTTGTTTAAATAAACTCATTTTTTTAATATATAGAGTCCAAGTGAATAGAGATATAAATACCAATGTTTGTTTTAGATTTAATTCATAACAGGGATCTCAAATCTTTGTTTAAAAATAAAATATTTGTGATCAACATTCAAAATTTCTGAAAAAAAAATTTATAATTTTGCATTTTTAGACTTGTAATGAAAATAACAACTTTTATACTTATGAATAAACGTATTTCGCGCCTTACACGAATTAGAGAAGACCTAGTAATCTCAAATGTTCAACTGCCTGCATATCTTATTATTATCTCCTGTAATCTATACCGGCTTCCTGTTATATCCTATAATCTGTACGGGCTTCTTATTCTATCCTATAATCTGTACATGCTTTCTATTATATAATATTATAACCAACACTAATTTATGCTCCTGATCCTTGCTTGCATTCCTTATTGATGTCATTAACCCTATCATCACCGGATGTTCATTCAGATATTATCAAACATGGATTATTAGGATTATTAATGCATTTATCAACAGTTTATATTATCATCAATAATAAAAATTATTTTAAATAGTAGATTAAATGATTTTTAATTAATTAATTATATAGAATTTAAAAGAATAAAAATGAACCGGATTTTCTCGAAAGTAAGACCACTTGAAAGTAAGAAAGGATCGATAGGAAGAACGTTGATGATGATAAAGAAAAGAATGAAAACCTGAAATTTAAAGATTGCAATTTGTCTCTGGATAATTTATTCTTTGTTCGAGTGGATTCAATAAAGCCTGTTGAAAAAAGGGTCCGAAAATTCATGTTTTACGTGTGGTCTTACTTTCGACGAAATCCGGTAATTATTGCAAAATCGTGTACTAACTTGATTACATCGTACGTGTCGACGAGACACAAAAATGTGCTGGGAAATGCAAGAGCATAACTGATAAATGAGGCGAATTCTCCTTCATTGGTTTGATCCGGCAAAACACCAAGGATATTAGTCACTTTCTTATGCCACTTCTTGCACAAATCAAGGAAATCAACAGTTGTCGTTTGATCTGATGTTTTCATTGTCTGCATAACAAATAATGGATCAGTTCTCATGATCAAAGCGAACGGTTATTCATACTGTTATTATGGCAAAAGCTGGCATGGAAATGCAATTTGCGGTAAATCTTATATATAAATGCAAACCTGGTGATGTAAGAGTATTTGTAAATAATGATATTTCTGTCGTTTGTGTATAAAATAAATTACATCAGCTTCTATATATTAAAAGTTAAAAATATCATTAGTTTTTTTAATGTTTAGAAAGCGAATTTACCCCGGTGGGGGGGGGGATACTGGTCCAGTGGTGACATGGTCTCGCGTTGTCATAACCATCTACTTTTATAAATTAAAAGTTAAAAATTTCACAAGATTTTTTCAATGTTAATATTTTTATTAAAATTAAACTGTCGTATTTAATATGAATTTCTTGACCAATTTTCATAGAGATTTATTAAATTTTTAATTAAATAAATTTTTTTAAATGTTATCATTTACAAAAAATTTCGAAAAAATGTTATTTTGTTTGATTGCAGTATTTTTCTATCAATTATTTAATCAATTATTTAATCAATCATTTTTTATCAATTTCTAAATAATTAAAAATATTCAATTTAAAAATTATTATTTCATTTATCAATTAAGTTTATCGATGTTTATCTTCTACATTTTCCAAATTTCGGAAAAAGTTTTCAATTGGAATTTTATTAAATAAATAATAATTTGCATTGCTACTCTTTTCTCTCGTGCTCATATTCATTGTTGATTCTGAATGTTTGGCAAAACCAATAAAATGTATTAACATTAAGAGTAATAATACAATTTGGTTTCGAGGCTTCATTCAACAGCTTGACAAAAGATTATAGATGTTCTTTAACTAAACAACATTTTAAACAAACATTTATCGATTCTTCTTTCCTTTAAATTTCCATTTCATTACTTGATTTTTTAGTTTTATGCAGAAACTCATTTATATATATTCATAATTAGAAAGGAAATCATAGAATTGGTCAATAAATGGCTATCCAGATGTAAAATCCTCTTAGTCGTTTACATCCAGAACTTTTATTAATAATTATTTATATTATAAATATCATTTGTTGGAACTTCACAGCTTAATGAAGAATAATAAAATCTAATATCAAAATGGCAATCTTCCCAAACATTTTTGTCCCGTACACCCCTTGACACGATTTTCTATTTTTGGTAGACCCCTGATTTCCTAAATTAGCACATCTACAAAAACATCAAACACAAAAACCTTCACTTTGATACTATAGAATGAAACTGCAAACTGAAAATGTGTAAATTATTTTATTTATAAATCAATTAAAACGACATTAAGTGGAAATCGATAACTATTAACATAAAATAGATACGATGAAAAATTAATTCTTTTAATTAATAGATCAATATGATGTTTTGATTGCAAAGCGTGAATATTTGGTTTAGTTAAATTCAACTTTAAATCTTTTTGCAGAGTAATTTTCAACCTATTTCTTCGTTTGCAATGAAATTTGCAACCAGACTGAATCCCTTTCCCATGAGATATTAAGATAGAAAATCTATCAAGACCTTTGTCGCTATATTCCATAATGTAGAATACGTTTTGGGTATATATTTTTGAAGTCGGAATTTCTAGTTTTCTTTTTTGAATTCCACCTTCTTCTTCATTTTCATTAATTCTGATTAGCTCTTCTTGAAACATTATGTTTTTTACTTCATTGGTAATTTATGTCTATTATAAGAAAGATTGTGTAAGTATATAAGCCCTATCTGTGATATGCGAATTATTCCATTTATGGAAAGCTAAAATATCGGTCACCGAATGCTTAAATTGGATTCATTCTCATGCAATCCTAATTTTTGTTTTCGTTGTCATTGGCTCCTAGCAGTTCGGTGTCCGTAATTTCTGTTCTTATTTCAAATAGGTATGCATTTTTCTAAATATAAATTAATTATTTATTATCGTAGACCTTAATTTGTAGTTAAACTGCTTGCAATTTATAAAAGCGAATGTATTAAATAATAAAATGCTCCTACTGGTTTAAAGTATTCAACTGTGTGTGACCAAGGGGAGCTTATAAACTGTAAGTTGTTGCACTGCGCTACAGATATAGAATTATGGGCAGCCATCGCAATAACCCAGATACATTTTTGATTCGATATTTTGAATAAAGCAGACAATTATTTACTGAGTTCCATTATTGATTGAGTTCCATTATTGATTACCACCAAATTATGCAACAGAAATGTGTTTGTGAACCATTTTATAATTAGTTGTTACACCAACAAGAAATGTGAGCAAGAAAACTCTCACAATGCACAATTGACAGGCAGGCATCAGAAAGCTTGAGCACATAAAACTGGCCAATGGCAGTTCAGAAAAGGTAATATTGCGAAAATAGAGAGAACATATAAACTGATCTTTTCACCACGAATATCAATAAATTGGAAATGTATCGATTTAATGATCTCGTGTAAAGTTCAATAAAAGGGCATCGAAGTGACATTTGAAATAAAATATTGATCAATTAAAAAATAAATAATTACTAATAAAAAATAATAAAATTTTCAAAAATTAATTATAAAAAAATAACAAATAATATTAACAATAACAAATAATAACAATAATAAAAATAATAAATAATAACAAATATTAATAATTTTAAAAAAAATTATAAAAATAATTACAATAATATTAACAATAATAAAAATATAATAAAATAATTTTTAATAAAAATGATAATAATAATAATATTATTAATAATAATAATAATAATAATAATAATAATAATAATAATAATAAGTAGATAAATTTACAATATAAATAAATGAATATTAAACAAACCGATTGTTTCAATTCACCGAGCTTACTGTATGATGTGACATATGCGTGAGCATGGGTACCCTTGATTGGTATGTTGTATATTTTGCCTGCAAGGACATTACTGGTTGCATTGAATCCTGTAAAAGGATTAAAAAATACCAGAATGACATAAATAGGAAAATATTTCTCGCAAGAAGAGAAAATTAGAATAACAAGGAAAAAAGTAAAAGCTAGACATACCTCCAAGGAAGCAATTTCTACTGGCGGACATCCCACCATCTGGTCCTTGAGACCGCCTCAAACCAAATTCCAGTAACTGTTTATTTTCCCCAGCAGCTTGTCTGAATCTAGCGGCATTTGTCGCTACTAAGCTGTTGAAAATAATTTCAAATATTAACCTTTCAATAGACATAGCAACCTTGAGAAATTAACCAAATTCAAAAGCCCAGTTTCTAGTAATTGACAGATAATTAGTGGTCCCTCGACAATCATTAAAGGGACCTTTGGAAAAACCACAGAACCTTCAGGCAATGAAATTAAAGTGATATCATTAGCGTTCAAATGCTTAAGGTATACAAAAAAATTTTCATCGACATCATTTGGCATAATTTTACGAAGGTATTCAATGTCTAAAGAGAAGAAAACTTAATTAATAATTAAAATTGCTAAATAAATGTATAAACAATTCTTTGCTTGACACCAGTCTAGAATAAATATTTACCTAAACTTGAATTTCTGAAAGAATCTGTCGAGTTTATGTTATGTTTATCCCAGTACATTCATTCGACCAGTATTGTTCATTTCTCACTCACCGGGGCCCTCTATAATTCATGTACTGCTCCTATGTACACTTGTTCACCTGATAAAATTTATTTCCAAAGAAATTGATGTTTGTTTAAAAAGAATAGTTGGAAAAATTGTCGGAAAAAGTTATTTATTCAATTCCAGTTAAACAAGAGAAAATCCTAGCAATCAAGGGAGAGTATAAGCAGACAGTTAGTATAGATAGAAATCCTAATTATTCCCAGTGAAATTATTGGCAAAGTAATTTTCAACTGTTTCATACACTTGAGCATTGGTAGATGATCCGTGAGATTCATATGTTGATTCTAACTTCGCTAATAACCAATTGTCCAAATGAATCCTGATCCGGTATATATATAGTTGCATTCCAATTGCACAAAACTTTGACAGTTACTGATGACTTCCTACTACTAGGCGTACTTATCCCTTTCATTACAATAATGCATAAATAATGTTCCTCTATTCTTCCTTTTATTATTATTACTATTATTATTTTTATTATTAATATTTTTTTATTTTATTTTTACTATTATTATTTTTATTATTATTTTTATTAATATTTTATTTTTATTATTATTATTAATTATTATAATAATTCATTTTTTATTATTATTATTATTATTATTATTATTATTATTATTATTATTATTATTATTATTATTATTATTATTATTATTATTATTATTATTATTATTATTATTATTATTATTATTACGAGGATAAAGCCCAAAAGTAACAAAGTAAATGTCATGGACTAGAGTCACAATCTAACAAACTGATAGAAATGATCAAGAACGTGTCTATGGAAGTCCGAAAAGATCAAACAGAATAAAGAGATTCATGAGAAAACGGTTCAATGTAACCACTGCAGCATTTACTGTTGAAGTTGGTTCGGTAATCAAGCCAAACTTCTCAATAATATTTACGTAATTCAATGCGTAATCAAACTTCGATCGCTGACCAGACACGAAACATTGGACGGGTCCAAGTTAAGGCATCAGTTGTAGATTAATAAATGTGAAACTAATCTTTACATTTCACTTAAATCTCTATCAAAACAAAACAAATAAAGACATTTACTAGACTCAAATCTGACATTCCGAGAGTAAGATTCATTCAACAATTGAAAATGTAGAATGGAAATCTTTAGATCTACTGGAATTTTATTAGGCTCACGAAATGGTAGAAACTTCTGTTTCTATATATATAAATACGCAATCTCCTAAAATCAATATTCAATCACAAACAAATTTATTAAGATAACTCAATCAATTCATAGATTTATATATATATTATTTAACAAATTTCATTATCCTGGATTCTATATAAAGTCTTTGACACTGATTAAGATCGGACTGATGATAAGGACCATTTCTGTAATTACCAAATTCAGCTCACGTAAAATCAGGTCTATTCACATGCAATATAACATTTTCTCAGAGTTGTGTTGTTTATGAATAGTGTTTATTGGTGGATTTCAAATCTGCTTAAATTTAAAAGTATCTTGTTTATCAATTTGTCATGAGAGCAATGTAACATACATATGAATGACTATCCGCCATTTCCTTACTCATTTTCTTGATTACTGTCGTTAGATTCCCTAAATATATTTGATTAGTCACCAATTAAAATCTAAAAAGTCTCGGTAGGAAATTAGCAAAATTTGTTAAAATAGTCGCCAATGTTGAATCCTAGAAATAGCCGAAACATTATTAACAAAACGTTAGTGGTCAAAAATAATGCAATTGTTGTTTTTTTAGAAAAAGTGTTAATTAACTGGGCAGTATTATTAATGAATTAGACAACAAAAATACTGAAATAAATAAACCTGATTATAGAAACACAGATAAATATGTTGCATTAGGACAAATAGCATTGCAAAATTCTTGGAAAATATTTCAAAATAGTTCGAATGGTCGTCTTTATGGTTTACAAATAAACCAGTTTAGCGAAGGACTAATCCTTGTTCGGCTTTTATCAAACTTTATATTTATTATTACGTAAATTTATGCTTTTTCAATTTTTCTGCCAGTGCTGAAATTTTATTAACCCATTTTTTTTATTTTTCTCTGAAATGGTATTAAAAAATAAGCAAATTCATTGCCCGGTGGTGCAGTGGTGTTGGGTATCGACTGTAATTAATCCACTACATGTGATCATTGATTCAATTCTTTTGATTGTCCATTTATATGTATTTTCAGTCTTATTTTGACTCACATAGAAGCATCAGACTTTTTTTCAGGAATCTTTGTAATTCCTTTATTATATTAATTTTCATTATTAATTTTCATTATTAATTTTCATATAAATAGGCAAAAAACGAAGGTTTATCATTAAATAATGTTTAATTATTTTAAATCAATGCAAAAATTAAATGAAGCAGATAAATTTATATATTTATTATTATAATTATTGTTATTAAGTTTATATATTTCAAAAATGTGGAAATTGTTTTACTTTAACTGGTTTAAATTGGGTTTTTGTAATTATTGATTTTAATCGGTATATTAATTTTTTAGTGGGAATTAATTTACTTGTATGTGGATGTTATTTGGAATTCTCATGTCGAGTCATATATTAGACAAATTTCCTCGGATTAATTAATTTTTCATAATTTAACGACTTTTTTGACTTCCATTTGAGACTTTTCTAACTTTTACTGTGCAAGATGTGTTTACAAATATTAGTGATGATGTGGTATTTCTTGGATTGTTATATAAGTCGACTGATAGTCCTAAATCGTGAGGTAATCAGAGGTTAAGAAGTGCTTAATAGACACAGAGTGAAAGGGAAAAGAAGGATCAAAGAAGCGATGTAATAAGGGATTTGTGAATATGGTTTTTATAGACTTTGCTTGACAGAGAGAATTTCGGAAAGATATAAAAGATTGTTGATATAGTCGATATATAATTCATTGGTGTAATTACCATAAAGAAATCGACTTGGGAGCGACATATTCTGGAATTTCTAAATGATAAACGTTTCGATTTCTAATTGACATTGCTCGGGATACCATTTATATATAATATAATTATTTTGTTTTAATATATATTTGGAACATTAAATGGACAAAATTGGCCTTCTATTTCCAGCAATTTTCAAGTAGGTTAGATTTCCTTACTATCTATGCTGTTATATGAGATATTTAAATGTGACGTTCAGGAATTCAAAAATGCCGAGGAGCGCTGAAGGCCAATAGGAAGAGGGGGAGATATAGCGAAATTAATAAGCCAATTCGAATCAGAATCTTGTTTGTTCTTATTATTTTGTCGAGACATTATATATAAAAAATATGTATTTGATGACGTCACACAAGATTATCCAATAAAATCAGGGAACAGATTTCTTTTTCTTACTAATTTCGGGTTTAAAGGAACCGTTTTGGGAACATTGAGAACACGACATAATTTGTCGAGACATGCTTCATGAAAGAGTTGCGCCTTTTTTCCACTAAGAAGATTCAGAAATAATATCATCGAAAAGTTACGTGGTTTTCCCAGCAATTAAGAAAAGGTAGAATCAATCGATAATTCTCAGAAATTAGGCTGTCCACAATCAATGAGTTATCGCGAGATAGAAGACAGCCCCCCTTTATAAACAACAAATAGAGCTATTTTAATGGGGAAATTAGCCACAGAAATAAATCTGAGGAAATTGCGCCGGAATATTGAATGAAATCAGCACCAAAATAGCAATAAAAACCACCGATTTCCGCCTCAATTTCCTAAAACCAGTCCACAAATATTCCATTCTGCCGGAATTTTACATCTGATATTCGGAAAATTATTCAAGAGTTTCACTTTTAATGTTATTTCAATGAATAAAATTTATCAATTGCAAATATGGTTAGATGAATAAGATTTACATATACAGTAACTGAGGAGGAGAGAATTAATAAATGTAATTATCCATAGGTTTAATCAACAAAATAATAAGTGCAATAACATAATATAAAACATTTAATAATTATTCCGAGGAAATTATTTTATCCAGCTTTAATTTTATATTTTCAACTTATTTTGTCACATACCGTTTTCTGAATATTTGAACTTCTTGATCAAAGTCAAACAATTTTCCAAGCCAGTAAAAATCGTGTATTCACCTTTGAATGGGTTTTTACGAAAATACAAATCAAAAACGGCAGTATCAGAAGTTTTCCCGGATTTCCAATATGCATACGACATACTGATTTGATAATAATCTTTAAAATATATTTATTATATTTTAATTATATATTTGAAATTAATCGCCAACCTGTAAGCAAAGGCTGAATATAATTATCCTCCATTTAGGATTTATTAAATTAATAATTCAAATTATTACTAAGAATAATTGATTTAAACATAATATTTAAACAAGAATCATATAATGAATTTATTTCAAAATAAATTATAAATTATATTATGTTTAATATAGAATAAATGTAAAGAATATGAAAGTTTTAGATAATTGTTTTAAAAAAATTAACGTTATACTACTTAATTTTAATGGACAGAATTGATAGGGTTGTATAGTTTTACAAAAAAATTGGCAAAATAAATTGGCAAAGTTAGAAAATAAAATAATTAATTTCAAAAATCAATGACAACCCTAGAAAAAGTTATTTAGAAAATGCAAATAAATTAAATTAAGGGAAAATTATCCAACTTTAGTAAATTTAATTATGGTGGGTTACTGCTTTTTCACCTTGGTAACCCATGCACGCCAGTTTGTCGTGCAATAAAGGGTTGTGAGTTCACCAAAGGTGAACTTCTTCACATGGATTACTTTGGCATGGCTCACTCTAGATTCAGCTAGAAGCTGTTTGAAGGCCTGCGCTCATCTTTGGTTTAGAGTCCCTATACCTCCGTCTTACTCACCTATTATCTGCATCATCTAATCTCTGTCTTTCCTTTCTCAATAATATTTTCATTAAGTTGAAAAAATTTGAGAAAATTTTTAAGAAATATGGAATGGTAAAGTTAAACTCGCTAGCTTCTTCCCTGACTCTACTCACAGCTTGTCAGTTCTTAACTGTCATCTCACTGTCCTTTCTGTCTTCCCTGGTTTGGAACGCGTTCGGTTTGCAAAATTTGTTGTCGCTAGTGGATCCCTCTCTTGACACGCCAGTTGCGCTGGTGCAAACACTAGTGTATAGGTGACGGCATCACCCTCTTGACTGGAAGTGAGGGCCTTCACAAGTCATCTGATTTGGATACTATGCACCTGCATAACTTGACGTTCTTCCTTTATCCTCTGTTTCACATCGGTCAACTGCTAATAGAGTTTTTTTACTCGAACGGTTCTATCCAAGTAGCTGTCGCCTGGTGGATTTCCCCACTCATTTGCAGAAGCGGGCGCTGCAGGTTATTGTTGTTAGGTCGCAATTCCCTCATTACCTTTCCAATGTCTCGAATAGTGTCCATACCTTAATGAAAATTTAATAATTCCATTTGTATATAAGATCTTCATCATTCATTTCAATCCACCTAGCCTATCAATTTCGACCATAGTAATAATGTGCGCGCCCGTGCATCTCACCCATTCTCATCGCGAATTACGTTGTAGTTTATCAAGTTGTCAACTATGAATAGCGGAATCGAACACTTGAAGTGAGAGCCATACTTGATGCTACGTATGATTATATTTTTCTGTTAGATAATGTCAGGATATATTGCTAGCCTAAGCCTTAGTTTTGGTTTCTATGCATTAGGGGGTCAGAAAATGTCCAATGGTTGCCCGATTTTTCAGGTGATGAAAAGCCAGTGAATATTAAATTTAGCACCCCACCGATACCAATTCAATGAGAGCAGTGCATGAAAATCAGACATCACATTAGTCAATGTTGGTTCAGAAACAATACATAAATAAGCCTCAAAACAATGCATCTAGAGTGATTTAAAGGAAGTGGTGATAAATATCTAAGGTAAGTAAATTTCAATGATCAGTGAGCCGAAGATAAAAACAATGCAATAATTGTGGGAAAATGGGGAATTTCTCAAGTTTTGCCAAATCAAGATCATAATCAAGATCACCATCACCACAGAGAGATAGAGTGAATCTAAGAGACCAAGTGAAATGTCATTCTTACATTAGATATGGAAATATGGCCAGATCTTACTCACAAAATTGGGACATATTTCAGAAACCAATATTGAAAAAATAAATCCAATTCCAACATTATAGTTCACCTACCAATGTTGCATTTGTTCAGCCAAACGACCTTAAAAGTCAGATGAAAAAAGAAACGAAGGATATGAGTCGACGATTGGAGAAACTAATGTCTGAATTTGAATCAGACAAGGAATCAGAAATCCATATGATATATGATTCTCAATTGGAAACATCGGAAGAAGAGTCGATTAAAAATAAGATAACCAAAGTTTTGAATAGTGAGAAAACAACATTGTTTGTGACGAGACTTAAGTATTTTTTGTATGATAAAAATATGGATTCGGTTCAAATAATAAAATAGTTCAATAAGTAAAGCCAGATATCAATAAGTCAAAAACTGTTTGAGTGTGTGATTAAATTATGTGCTGATTGTTATAAGAATAAAAAGCGGATGAAATTATTTAGAAAATGAAAGTTTAGATTTTATTTTTGTAAATGTTGTGTAAGGAGTAAAAACTGGGAATTATGTTGTAATTATGAAGCGTAGGTGAACGTGAAACAATTAAAAAAGAAATGAAACAAAAATATAGAGAAATAGCTGAATGAAAATTTAGTTGATTGAAGTTTTATTACTGGAAATAAAAATGAAATACAGATAACAAAGGTGACTGAAATTCATGAAACGTTAGATATTGATTTAAAAGAAATTGTGAACAATTTAGCTGATAATTTGTTTATAGGAGATGAAATTGAGATTGATATTATATTAAAAATAGTTTTGACGACAGAATTCGATAATGAGAGTCAATTAGAAATTGGTAAAATAGTTAAATGCCATTTGCATAATAATGTGAGCTATAGCAAAAGTTAAAATTGATAGCTCACAGATGTGGAAAGAAGCTTAAAAGAGCAGGAGTTGAATTAAAACCCATATTATAAGCCCTGGGTTTTGAAGGATATAATAAAGCAGAATATATTCAGGAACATTGGTGTGCGAAAGTTCAAAAAGTTTAAAAAGAGCTGTGGAAGTAATGAGAAGAGATGGAATTTTTATATTACTGCATAAAGAAGATAAACTTGACGAGGATAAATATTTATTTGATTGTGGAACGTATGCCACACGAGTTTGATGAAGATGGATATTTAATGGATAATGAAAATTTTTAAAATTATGTAATTGCATTAAAATGCGGTAAGTCGGACAATATTTATAAAATCTTATCATTTTTGAGGATACATATGAGGATAAGAGAACATAGAAAAGGTAGAAAATGAGAGTGATTTAGAAGATGATTTAAAAAGGATGGATATTTGTGAAGAAAGGGTTGAACAGAATGGCGATGAGCACACATTATAAATTAGAAGTGTAGGAGAATCGAGCATAACAAAGTTAGATGACAATAATTCTGATGAAGTTCGGGAATATAGAAGTTTATTTGATAATAAAAAAGAGTTAGTAAAATTGGCAATGATAGAACAAGGTGTAGTAAAAACGAATCGAATATTTAAAGGCACACTGATAGTTTTATACCTGATGTTTAAACATAAAGTCAATGTGAAAAGTTATGTAAAAGTAATAGTTTGTTCGTATTTATTTATTTTTTACAGTATCAATTTATTAATTAAAAATTAATTAATAAGCCCGTGTTTTAATTTTTCTAATTTGGCGATTAAATAATAGTTTTACCATGTGAGTATTTTGAAATACAAAGAATTGTTTTATTTATTAATAATATACTTTATTTAGTTTAAATTTTATTATTTAATTTTTAATATTTTTATTTTAGACATCAATCTAATAAATATGAACGAGGTAAAAGTTTATCTTTCTACTATTTACATTTTCAAAACTTCAAATATTTAGGCTGAAGCTAAAACCAAGAACTTAAATGTACTGAAAAGTCAAATGGTTGATGTCATTGATAGTCTTAGACTGAACCATGCAGTTCATGAATTATTACCTTTGTTAAATTTGCTACAAACCTTAGAAAACAATATCACTAATATTAATTCATTAGGTTTAATTTTATATATTCTATTTCAAATTTAAAGTTTATTTCCTTAGATTTCCAAAGCTGGAATACTTTAAATGTATTAGAGATGGTACGTTTAATATTTCATAGATACTTTTGGATTTATCATATAAACATATTTCATTTTTATTCAATTAATTCCATAGTTAATCTCTTTATGAATTTCATTATAGAATGTTATTGGAATATTTGGAATTTTAATTTTATATTATTAATTACATACTAAATTTTCTATCCAATCAAAATTTAAGATTTCCGATTGGATATTAGATTAAATTAATTTATTTTTAAATTGAAATGAAATAGAAAATGAAATTTTTGGTGAAAATCAACAAATAGAATGTTTAGCTTAATTTGCAAGGTATTTTATTTGGACAAATGTCTCGGATGGTCCATAAACTTTATAAGTGATTACATGTGACGGTTTGTATCAATTATCCAACTGTAACTGAATTATCTATTTTAATGTTTTAATTTCATTTTCTGGCAGTTTGAATAACTCAGGATTGAAGGAATATCGATAATTGCGCTTGAAATGCCGGGGGGGGGGGGATTATTCCAATTTTCGTTGCTATGGGGGATTTTAAATGAGTTACTGTTGCAAGTGTTGGAATTAGACTGAAAGGCCGGTTGTTCATTCATTTCATGGAAAACAATTTATTATGGAGGTTAATACGTGAATAATTCAGCATTTGGGATAAAATGGGACATCTCTCGCAGCATTCTCACGTTTCAAATACACTATTTTCACATAACAAACTATTTTACTGAGAGTTTTTCTGAATTGAGCAAAATACTATTTTCTTTTTATGCGTTTAAAAAAATGTATCGACTCTTCATCTCTGGCATTTAATAGTTATCATATATTATTAGCAACAATAACAAATATTTTAGGTAAATGGTAAGTTAAAATTGAAATTTTCATAAAATTCAAATTTTAAGTTTTATAAAACTTTTATAATGTTAATAGTTAAATAAGTTCTCGAATTTATTATGAATTTCATGGCATTTATTATTAATTTTCATAAAGATAAGATTTGTAAAATTTTATTGATCGATCTATTTTATCAATTTCTGAATATTTTAAAAATAATTAATTATAAACTTAATATAAATTACACTTTTCGATGTTTTTCTTTATTTTTCATAATTTCCGGAAATCTATCAACCTTTTCCTAATTTATATAAGTTTTTTTCAAGTGGAATTCTATGATATAAATTATAATTTCAATTGCTCCTTTTTAACTCATGAAAAGGTGATAGGTGATAAAACGCTTGAAATATCCTCAAATTCCATATTTGTTTTTTATAGGGTTGTCGTGTTTATATTTTATTTTTCTCACCCAACTTATTTTTCATTTCTTCAGTACTAAATTCACCTAATTTATGTCCTTATTTCAAGTAGCTGTTTGTGTAGTAGACCTTTTCATACGGCACATACTTTATGATAACTGGCTTGTCTTTTCTATTTGATTTTTATCTTAGACCTTTGATAAATTGGATTTTTGAAAACTTGCTATATTTTCCTATTTACCCCGAGTATTATTGTAGAATCACAAATTGGGATTTGATAAGATTAATCTCACTCAAAAAATGTATTTCCTATTCAATAGAATACATATCGAAAGTGCTTATATTTCATCTTTGAACAAGTCTTTTGTGTATGGGCTAAAGATAAAATCCAATAAGAAAGACAATGAAAAGGTTTCACAATTGTATAGCTTATTGAAATTTATAATGATTCAATAGCTAAATAATTTGCGACTGTATTCCGTTGAAAAGAAGAAATTATTTGCAGTTTCATTGAAACTGTTGCTACAGGAAAATTTATGTATGAACACTGCTGGAATGACTCTGGAAAGAATAACCGACTTGCTTTTGGAGAACCTTGATAATGGAATAATGAACATTTATGATTACATTTACCAGGAATGTAGCATTTGCAATAAGAATCACGAAACTTGCCAACTGGAATCGGGACCGTTCTGCTTCTGTAGGTTGAAGTCTCTCAACATAAACGAAAGCCAGCACTATTCAGGAATAATAAAATTCAAATTTTGCTCATTTATGGTGAGAATTGAATGTCGAGGAGAAATATACATATATAATGGTAATGCAATGTTTAGGGAATGTACTCGACAAGTTATCTGAAAGAAATCCTTATAAACAACGCACCAAGATTGGTAGATAACCAATTCAAGAGCGAATATAACAGTAAGGATTGTCTCAACGTTTTTCATCGTAACTTGAATTATCCAGCAAAGACCAAACGCCGTTGCGAAGTCGTTATAAAAGAACAAATAGTTTGTTCTGATTGGACAACTGGTCCATTGATGATTTCTGGGGAGTTCGAAGTGTACAATGCCAAGGAAATTGAAGTTCAAGTTTGGGAGGATCCTAAAGAAATCGGCGAAACGAAACATCTCGTTGCAGTCGCTGTCGTTTCTTTGCAAGCGTTGATCGAGAACAAACACCATTCGAATTCAATCAACATCTCGATGGAACCCGACGGTTTCATGACAGGCCTGGTGAAATATACCCCGATCAAAAGATCGATCTCGGAAAATCCAGAATTGAACAAAGAAAACCGACCGCTTTTACGCAAAATCGGAGTCAAGCGCAGAATGAATATCATGGCTAAACTCACCGGTAGGTTTCTATATATCTCTCTCTTTCCCTTGATCTTTCTCAGTATTGTTATTCATTCTCCAATATTTTATCTTTCGGAAATAATCCGTAGTAATTTTCATTGGTTAATTCAGGGCACCGCTTGGCACGTCATGTCGAGGCTCATATTCCCGTATCGTTATGGCTAGATTGGTTCCAGAACCATGTCGACAGGCTGGCCATCCCGGTTGATAGCAACAGGAACGAACCGGAACAGAAGGAAAATAAGGTATATTTTGTTATCGATATTTTTGATGCGCTATTATATTATTGATTTTGTTTGTAAATACGATAATTTTATAATCAATATATTTCAGAGGTGCTCATTATTATATTGATTTCCCATATAAATTATGATCAATATGTTATTGGGTGCTAATTATTATATTATTGATTTCTCTATCGATTTTGACCAATTGTTATCAACAGATTATTACACTATTTTTGGTTTTAGTTGAAATTGAGATCAGTTTGAGATTTAGGTATTACCAGGAACTGATGCGATTGGATATTATTGACATCAGGTATTTCCATATCGATATATATATATATATATATATATGTGTGTGTGTTTTGATTTTAATTTTATTTCGTCACATTTGGTCCCAGTGTTCCGATTATTCCACTCTGCCAATGATTTTATTTCAAAATTTTAACCAGAAAGATTTTATCTGCATGACGCCATAATATCAATTTTTCATCTTTTATCATATTGATAATAAATGCCGCCCTTCAAGTTCTTTATCAAATATGGAGAATTAGTTCTTTACCTTAAAATGGATGTCACGATTTCACTCCATAAATATTTTTGCTTAATGAATTAGCTGATATTTTCTTCCTATTCAACGATTCCATTATGGGTGGAGGCGCTGCTACAAATATAAAAAGATGGTTTCTCACTAACAGCATCAATTCACTAAACAAGAGAATTTTCAACTTTGAACTAATCCGTTTATTAAAAAGTTGAAAATTTTCATTTTTTGTTTATAATAAACTTGAAACTTCCATTAAACGCTTCTCATATCTTTTGTCCACTATTATTTTGTATTCGTGAGAAACTAACTAATTCCTAATACAACTGTATTTTTTTTATGACGATTTTCTTGAATTTTCCATTCCAAAAACGTTGACAGAAAATCAGATAAAAGAAAGCAATATTTTGAGCAAGTAAAACAATTGACCAAAATTTCTCTAAAAGCGGCAAAAATTTAAATAATTAAATAGAGAAAAGCGAAACTAAGTGATGAGACAAAATGAATTTCTACCATTCTTTCAATTTTAGTCTAGCGTAAAGAACAAATAAATAAATAATAATTATAAACAAGCTAGCGTTAGTACTAACTTATTAATAATAATTTAATATAAATAATTTTACATAATAATTGTGCATTTATTTCCTAATATAATAATAATTTATCAATCTTCATAATTTTAGACTAGATTAATATATTTTTTTTCTATTTAAAAACTAGCTCTATAGTCTAATAGAATAAAAATATAGGAAATTTTAAAAAAATATAAATAAAGTTAAATTAAAAGATTTTAATGATAATTTATGAATCGATTTATTAATAATATTTTATATTTATAAAATACAGATTAAAGATTAATAAATTATTCATTATCCAATTAAAATGAGGCAATTCTTACCATAGATAAATATCTAACAGTTAACTTTCTAATGCATCCAAACTTTCTTACTATTTAATCCACAATAGCAACTTCCAGCAAGGTTATCTCCATACAACGATTTCTGAATGGTAGCGACACCATTCATAGTTTTCATGTAACAGGCAATTGAATTTTGAATTACTAATAAATACAGAAAATTCATAAATTCGAGGGTTAACACTAAAATAAAATTGCCAGTTTGATATTTTTTATTGACATCTCTTAAAATTTTTAAAAAATTTAAATAAAAACTTTAGGAATAAAATAAAAATACATGATATTATAAGGACTTTTTTTGTGTTTCACCTCTGATTTCTTTATAAGTGACATAATATTTTCTACAAAATTTGATTCATAGTCAAGTTTTGTAGAAAATAACATGAAATTTAGTTTGGAATTAGTTTTTTATGATTTCATAACTTTATATTTAATTTAAGTTTGAGTTTAATTCTAATTAATTTATTTAAACCAATGAAAATGCAGAAAATTTAAAAAAGAAAATCTGCCTGAAAGTGTGTATAATACATGACTTGCAATGTCGTCAACGTGATAATTTACTCGTTCAACACTTAATTTATGCTACTACCAAGAAACCATAATTTAATAATAATAAAATATCAAACAATGATTAGGCAATTAAATTCACAATAATAAAAATCAATAAATAATATGATAAACCTTTTCAGCATGTTTTTTAAAAACAATATATGAGAATTTTCAACTGTGAAATAGTCTTCTTTAATCTGTCCTAGAAAATTGCTTGTAAGTGAATTTGAAGAATTTGACTTTAACTGAATTATCCTTCTCGCTTTATTTCAAAATTTAAATTTTTTCCGCTATTTTTGAAATGTTTGCAAATGTTTTGCAATAAATTATATAACTCGATAAAATTTTAAAATCTAAAGTCACTCAATCAGAATTCGTAAAGCTCCAAATATTTGACAAAATTCTCTAGTTATATGCTAAAAGTTTTTTTATATACTAATGTTAATGGAAAATCAAGATGGCGATTTCACCTGCTTTCCCCTTTGAACTTAACTACCAGTTGCTTCTATTTGATAAGGTTTGACTCTTTATTTCTGAGATATTTCTTGTTTTGTTTTAGCTGGCCCGATGATTGATGAATTATCTTTAGGATTTATGTGCTCTTTGACTTTTTAATTCACATTTATGTGAAAAGGAAGGCCGGTGAGTTCGATGACTTTGAGAATTTGGTAGTCTAGGAGATCAGTTAAGACCCAAACTCTTTCAACTCACAGTTTTAATTTCCACTAATTACTTATTCAATTTTAAGCTAAGGTACATTTAGCTAAGGTGCACGGTATTTTTACGGTGTAGTAACCCTATATCGATGTAGGATCTGTATTTGCTTTTAAATGTTTCTTGAAGTGTTTTCTATTCGATAAATGTGCTTGATATGTGATTTGATTTGGCTTTGAACGATAATATATTAATAAAGATCTCAGGCCTGTGCAGAATGGTCAGACGGTTTGTCATTAAAGTCGGTTTAGGTTTTTGTTATCGTTTGATTGTTTAATAAATTGTCAATTGGGACCTGACAGAATTTAACCTCATCTATAAACAGAGCTTCGGTTTGAACAATAAAAAACTTTTGATTACTCCTTGCAAAAGTCCATTGGTGAACAAAATAGCCAATGAAAGTTATCGACAGATTTCTAAGTCACCAATGCCAAACCGAGTGCCCAAAACTCCGAAATTCAATCAGACCAATCCCAGGGCTATTTGTAAATTTAATCATCCTAAAGAGATCCGATTTGCAGACCAGGATTCTGTGTCGGCTATGAACGAGACATCGGAATGTCAATCAGAATTCATGATTTCCACCCCTCTCAAAACCAAAAGTTCAATCTCAAATGACCGTACTCCGTTTTTCGAAGCCAAGAAAAATAAGCTCGACAATCTGATGTCACCTATACACCCGATTAATCGCAAAACACCCCAGAGACTCACTACTTATTATAATGAACAAATAAATCCTCATATAAACGATATTCTCAGAGCTACCACAGGCTTTATGGCCGATTGCTCGGTGACAAGGAGCAACATAAATTTAACCGATATCAATGAATTTGATTCAACTCGTTAGTTTTTAACCAAATCTTTGTTATCGCTCATTTGGTTAATTGTTCTCTTTTGTAAGGAATGACAAAATGCAACTCCATAAACAACTCTAAAACCAAACTCGACGATAGTGATGAACCGAGAGATATGAGACAAGCAACAATTTGCCACAAGAGCATTTTACAATCACCTTTTCCACTGGACTCTCAATATGATTTCATTCCAAACTCATGTAGATCTGTGTCGAGGAGTATGATCTCGGTAACAACTGTTTCATTGTGTGCAATTGAGTTAATATTCACGGTACAGGCGAGCACCCATTCCAAGCATTGCAATAACATTTCCCAGGCATCGACAAAGGTAGAACTTATTATCCAGCCGTTTGATTGGTAGTTTTTATTATAGACCAATCAGACAGCAGATAAGTGCGTTCATCATGATTGGGATTCGTGTTGTTATGATGATTCATCGTATCTTAGTGAGAAGAACATCACTAAGAACTCGTTTAAGCAAGGGATCGATATCAGATGTCTGGAATCTTCCATTGGTGCCAGTGATCATGGTAGTTTCGATGGTCATGGGGATATTGAGACTGAGGTCGCTAATGGCGATGGAGAGGGGGAGCGGGAGGAAGACGAGGAGGACATTGATATCGATAACAACTCGTTCAATGGTACATTTAGATCTCGATCCGTTTGCCACCAAGTTCTCGATAAGTTGGAATTGTTGACTGTGCTCGGTCAAGGACATTTCGGCAAAGTCCTGCTTGCGAAAGTCATAGAAACGAAAAGCGTCTGTGCAATTAAAAGCATCCAGAAAGCAAGAGCAGCCACAGATACGGAATATGATAGCCTGTTTGCCGAGAGGGAGATTTTAATTTTGATCAGGAAACACAATAATCCGTTTCTCATCAATTTGATTGGATGTTTTCAATCAGAGGTTTTTTTATTCATTATTTTTTGTATTTTATTTTGTTATAAATATTTTTAATTTATATTCTATATTTATTGAATAATTAATTTTTTTGTATTTATCTAATTTTTTGATATTCTTTTTATTAATAATATGTTCGTTATGGTTCCCTGACATTTCATCATTGCAACATTTCATCATTATAGAATGTGAAATGATGAATTGCTATAATGATGAAATGTCTCGTATGATGAGGTGTGTCTGGTCACCGTTCGTTATTTATTAATTTATTATAATAATACTTAATTTTGAATATATTTATTTTTTGTATTTTATATATATTTTTATTTATGATTTGTGAATTTTATTTTAAATTTTATTTTATTAAAAAATATTGTTAATATTTATTTCTGTATTTTAACTTTAATTATTTTTAAATTCTCATCAATTTGATTGGATGTTTTCAATCAGAGGTTTTTTATTCATTATTTTATATATTATTTTGATCAGTTTTAAAATTATTTTCGTGTTTTATATTTATATTAATATTTTTGTTTTATTAATAATATGGTTATTATATATTTATATATTTAACAAATTTATTTAATTTTGTATATATTTATTTTTTGTATTCTAATTTTTTATTTTTAATATAGTCATTATCAATTTTATTTATTAACTTTGTATTATAATATTTAACTTTGAATATATTTATTTCCGCATTTTATTATTTATTTATTTTTAGATGAATTTATTTATTGTATTATATATAAAATATATTATTTTATTTCTATTAATCATATATGTTACATTTATTATTTCGTTTATTTTTCTTTTATTTGTTGCTTTGCATTTTATTTGTTATATTTTAATTTGTCCATATTTCATTATTGTTAATATAATATTTATTTATTTTATTTTCTCTTTCTAAGTTTTCAATATTTTCTTATTAATATGATTATATATTTTATTTATTAATTTTGTATTATTATATTTTATTTTTAATATTTTTTTATATAAATATTTTTTATTTTATTGTATTCTGTTTTCAAAGTTTTATATATTTTGTCTTTATCAATAATATAATAATTTTATATTATAATTTATTTATTTTTGAATTAATTAATTTATTGTATTTATCTAATTTTTCGATATTCTTTTTATTAATAATATGCTCGTTATATATTTTATTAATTTATTTATTAAAATAATATTTTATTTTTGAATATATTTATTTATTGTATTTCATATAATTATTATTTATTATTATTACGAATATAGATCAAAATATATAGGAAAATTTAATTATTTATTTACCTATTTTCTTTAATTTTTTTTTAAATTTCCAGCGTCACTTATTCTTCGCCCTAGAATATGTGGCCGGGGGAGATTTCATGGGCCACGTGCATAAAAGTCCATTCATTGAAGAGGATGCGAGATTTTATATAAGTTGTATTGTCCTAGCATTTGAGTTCTTGCACGACCAAGATATTATATACAGGTTTCGATGATAATTTCCACTGAATGTTATCATGTAACCTTGGAATTTAGAGATCTGAAACTGGACAATGTCCTAATGGACATACACGGCTATGCGAAACTAACAGATTTCGGCCTCAGCAAACCAAACATGAAGTGGGATACTAAAACGACAACATTTTGTGGAACTCCAGAGTTTCTCGCTCCGGAAATCATCGAAGAGAAAAATTATACTCGAGTCATTGATTGGTGGGCTTTGGGAGTTCTGCTTTATGAAATGATTCTCGGGGAGTCTCCATTTCCCGGCGATGACGACAGGGAGATATTCTCGATGATTTTATCGACTACTCCTAACATTAAAAGTCTTTCTCCAGAATCTACATCTCTCATCAAGCGGTTATTAAAAAGAGATCCCGAAAAGCGACTCGGATACGGGTGTGAAGGGACTCGTAAAGTGAAAGAACATTCGTTTTTTGCTTCCATAGACTGGAATAAGTTATATTCTCGACAGCTCGTGCCTCCTTTCATTCCTAAATTGGTAGAGATTATTTTTAATTTTTACAATGAATATTATTATTTATTAATATTGATTTTTCAGAAATTTTTATTTTTATTAATTTTTTTATAATTATTGATTTTATAGTGATATTTTATTTTTTTTATTTTATCACGCTATAGTGCGAGCTTTTAATATTACTTTGGTAAAGATTTTTATTATTAATTATTATAATTATTTTTATTATTTTATTTAAATAATAATATCAATAAATAATACAACTGCTGATAAATCAATTACAAATAGGATGACGTCACCGATACTCAGTATTTCGAAAGCGAATTCACTAATCAGCCAGTGACCATTGAGCATGACGACGAGGAGGTAGATTCAGAATTCGATGACGAGCTATTCAGGAATTTCGACACGGATTTGCAGTGGCAATGATGATAACAATAAAAATGATAATATTATATTGCTGAAATTTTGCATTTTTTTTTCGTTTTTGATAACTATTATTAGTAATTTTCTAGTGTAATGTTATCTCGTCACTGATGTTCATATTACTGACAAATGTTATCCAATCGCATTACTTGCACCGGCCGCTAGTCTCCAGCCACATTTTGTAATGCTGCTTTTAATAACAATAAACATTTTTATGTTTACCCGCACACTTTTTATATCATTCTCATCATTTCCGCTATTTATAATCTATCTATATAATAATAACAATAATTCAGTTATCGATTTAATTTTTATTAAATATTCGATTTCTCAATTATTATTATAAGTAAATCGATTCCTAAATTATTATTAGTTAGTTTCATGGATAACCAAGTTGTGGTTAATGCGTTCCTTAATGTTGATATTTAATGTATTAGCGAACCCTTAGCCTACGCACATTTGATTAAAGCCTGATTCGGCCTTTCGCACGCACTATTTAATCGCTCGTATCTCCAACTGCTTTTTGTTAGACTTGAGTTCTTAAGGCTTTATTATCCTTTTATTTCTTCATTTGGTTTTGGTGAAAACCAAGGCCTTATTGTCTAACACTTGTTTCGCATTCTGAGCAGTCAATTTACTTTGGCTCGTAGGTTTTCTAAATAAATTATTCATCAAATATCAATTTACTTCATCTATTCCTCAAACTGAGAGTATAATATATCATTTCTTTAATTGTTTTTTATTTTTGCATGTTATGTTTTTAATATCTTGCTTTGTGTTTTTATTTACTTTTATGCTTTTTATATTTTTATGTATGTTCTTTTACGATTATTTGTGTTTACATATAAATTTTAAGTAAATATTTATGAACATTAACAGGACCAACATAAATTATTCTAAATGAATCAATAATTAATACTACAGTTATAAATCATAATTACGTAAGAGTACATTAATTTTTAAAGTTTAAAAGAAAACCAAAGTACTGTTGGGTTATTATTTTTATTGAAAGTCGGTTCCCTCTGACTCCTCGTGTCCATTTCGAATCAAATAAGTAAACCCAAAACGGAATAATTTTATTTGCTCTTTACCAGTTACAACTCAATCCGATTTATTTCAATGTTTTGTAATTACAATTTTGTGATATTTTTGCACCCTTCAACCACCGAATAAATTTGATTACCTTAAGGTAGGTTATCCAATGGATAATCACCTTTTCTTATAGATAACTTTTGACTTTACTTGTGTTTAGATTCTTTTACTGACCTGATTACACTACTCGTTTGCTTCGACACTGGCCATTTCGTGTTTTTCCCTTTTTCTTTTATACTCCTGCTCAGACTGGTTTCAGACAATTGTCAACAACATTTGCTGCCATACTAAATTATTAGAAATAATTACTTCTATACAGACCACCTTAGCCGACATTTGTCGACGTTTGTTACCTTACTAAATTAGAAAATAATTACCTCCTCATAGATCAGTGGAGTCCATTTAATATTGTTTAGGCCAATTTACCCTTTTCAATTGTTTTGTTTACACGCCGGTTTTCCTCATCTCCAGGGTTTCTCATTGCCTCGGACTTCCCATTAGTTATTATTTTTTGTCTTATTTTACTTTCTAGGAACCCTTCACTAAATTTTTATTATTATTTCTAGACTCGTCTCTAGATTTGGCATTCAAATATATCAATTTCCCCTGATCAATACTACTATCGAATTTATGTAAATTTTTAATTAATGTTGCACTTTTACCATTTTGGTGTTTTATTGATTTTACCATGCTTTTTCGTAATACCCCAACAGTGCTTAGTTACTCCCTATACCAAATATACATAAAGATAAATTGGATTAAAAGACAAAACATTAACAATCACTATCCTTGGAATAATCTGACCTTTATCAGCACACGCGATTAGTGATATCCTTCCTTTTTCTTACCAGATGTTAGACAGAAATTACGGTCCAATTCACTAACAATACCTATAATTCCAGGCCTAAATCTTTTTATATGAAAAACCTAAAGTACCGAGACTGAATGAGCATGAATTTTGCTTATTTTATTTATCAAGGATTAATTAAATATCTGACAACTGAAGCAAGGACATCACACACGTTTAAGTTATTGACATTTTTAGTTGTTTTTAAAATAAATTTATGGATTTTAGTAATTCTTAAAATAGGATTGGTTATAGCCCTAACAATTATGAAAGTAATCTGAATTAGAGAACAGAGAAATTCTTACTTTTTGGGAGATAAAAACTATTGTTATTATACAAATAATCATAATCTGGGTTCTGCGTCGGTCTCAGGAAGCGGAAGCAGATGGGGTATCGTAACAGAGGTTTGTGACAGCTTAATAACATAGGTGTGTTACAGGTTAGTAACTAAAACGTACACGTAGAAAACAATCAGGTGAGCGAAGTAAAAAATAATCATTTATTAATATTATGTCATCAGAAGTGGGTTGTACTTGACGGGCAGAGATATCAGTACTCACATCGCCTGTTTACAAGATAAATATTACTAAATTACTTTATCTGACTGAAACCGCAATCAAAACGAGTAAAGATATTCTGAGAGTATCAAATCTCACCGCTGTACAGAGGTTTCGAGAACTGACGATTACTAATCCACAAAAATTGCACATAAAACAACCGATAAATAATAGACCAAATGAAATATAATTTGTCTAACAACATTATTAATAACGACACGCTTGAACGCATCTCACAACAACCGAAGCAAAACATTTCAACCGGCAATCAATATCTGTAAATGTGTAAAAATTATTCCCAAAATCAAAATATCGGAATAAAGTGCAGAAAATCAATAAAATATTCCAGAGCTGATAAATAAATTTCCTATCAACAGATTCATTTGCTGCATTTGGAAGGAAATTTTGATAATAATAGTAATAATAATAATGATAATAGTTAGATAATCACAAATCAATTGAAAAAGTCAACAATAAAATAAATCAATAAAAATAAACATAAAGAAAATTCATTTTAAAATGAAATCAAACAATTCATTATGGACTCAGAGGATCACTGACAGGTTTGGTCTTTTTGGCTTTCTTTGAGGGCTTGGAATTCGATATGGCAAATATATCATCTGGATAATAATAATAAAAATAAATAATAATAAAAATAATAATTAAAAATAGTGATTATAAAGCTAATAAAAAGGCTTTTATGACTGCTGATCTATTTAGGGATTGGATTTTTAAATTTGATGAGGAACTTGTCCATAGGAATAAAAAAAATTGTATTGTTAGTTGATAATGTCATGATTATAGCCATTTAAATGAGTCACTTGAAAATATTAAACTTTTATTTTTTGATCCAAACCTTACGTCATATGTTCAGCCAATGGATCAAGGTATAATAAAAAACTTTAAGCATTATTATAAAAAACAACTAATGAAAAAATATTGATTGTCTAGATCAAAGGTTCCCAAAATTTTACCAGTCGCGACCCACTAATTAAACCGTAAGGTTTTTAGCGACCCACCTGTAAAAAAAAGAAAAAGCAAAAAATTAAAAACATTAGTTCATTAATTTAATAATATCAAAATAATTAATGAGACGAATGAGCATGTTTTCTATTTTTGCTAATAACATCTTATACATCTACTTTAGTTATTTTCAGGCGAATTGAGTGTGATAATTGTAATTTATTGCGATATTTATTTTTTTAATACAAAAATTGCTGAAAATGCAATTTTACTTATATAAGAAGCTACAATGTGTAAAATTGGATATGGAGTTTGTGCCGACAACCAAAACTGTATCAATTATTTTCGGTCAAAATTGGACAGATTTATTAATAAACAAGGTAGATTTATTATTTGTTTTTTAAAACATTTTATTTAAACCCAACTTTGATAATTGGCGATAAATAAATATCTATAAAAATAAAAATAATTATATTAATAATAAAAAATAAATAACAATAAAAATAATAATATTAATAATAAATAATAATAAAAAAATAATAAATTAATAATTACTTATTTCATCAACATTGACTTCAATAGGTTTTTTTGTTTTACTATTCGATGTTGATGATGCTTTTTTATTTGATTTAGATTTTTTCTCGGGTCGAGGAGGGAGGTCAGCAAAAATATTGAAACTGTCATCTGATTGCGAAATGGCCGGAACTGGATTGGTATCAACAGATTTTGGTTGTTGTGGAATGGGTTTTGTCTAAATCAGAAAGACATTGAAAACTCCTCATCCGCCAAAATCCAACAAAAGCAACTTAATGAAAAACTCAAAACGAAATTCACTAAACCTAAATATCTTAATTTCCTTTACTTTTATGGCTAACTATTGAAGGACTACTGAAAGGTTATTGGGAGAGATTAGAGACAGCGGTTCCATCCCCGGTCAAATGGCAACCGTTAACTAGGTGATCGTCATCCAATCGCAAAAAAGCATCAAATAAATCTGTAAATATCCCGAATCTATTATTGGATTCTACATCGAATTCCAGAGTGTAACTGTGACAGTTATACATCTCACAAGTAGAGATTTTACTCAATGATCCAGAAGCAGATTGATCGAATGTATTACTAATGTCTATGGAAGGAGCTGGAATAATACTATGAGGAGGGAAGGACAGTGTTTGATTTTCAAGGAATTCCGATAAAGACGCATTCATAATACATTGGGTTGTGTAATATATGACGACCTTCACTATTTTATCGATTGTGCTCTGAAATTCCAATTCTCTGCTGTCAGTTTGCAAGGAAAAGATGTAATGAGACTTAACTTCCCCATTTGGCATTTCACAGTTGAAACAATTGAATCCAGAACAGCCGAGGAATGGAATCGACTCATTTATCAATTGCATATGCTCGGAGGGGCAAGATATATCGCTATTATATATATCCTTTGTGTTCATGTCATTCAATGGGCTCATTGACAAACTGGCATCACCACAAGCATTAGAGACATCATTAGCATTCACTGGAGTATTCAATTGGCGGCCCGGGCATTCCTCAGGTTCGAGCAACATATCATTTAGCGGCGATTTAACCCGAGAATCGATATGCTCAATTGAATCCATTTGGGTACAAATCACTTGAAGAGCATGCTCAAATTCGGTGCCCCAGGAAATGGCATTAGTATCAACAGGTTCCGAATTACTGATATCTGAATATGTTCTATAATCCCCGGTGTTTATCACCTGACTCGAAGGCATAATGCTAATGTCATGGCCAACCATTCCTGATTTGTGCATCAATATAGAAAAATCAACATGCAAAGAACTCTGAAGAGCGTAAAAAGTCGGAGAATGGCGATGACTCCAAATTCGAAAGAATAATTTAGAAGAATTAATAAAGGAAGACGATTTATCGGTGTTGAGAATCGAAACCAATTGCGGAGGAACAGATGGAATGATGGACTGTGATTTATTTATTTGAATAGGATCATTGGGGATTCGTAGCGGTTTCCTATTCAATTGATAAACATTTATGGGCATTTTCTTGGGCGGATTACGAATTAATAATCTGGATTCATTTCTCACTAAAATAGTTCCGAAAATTCTATTAGAATAATCATTTGAGCTCGACTTGTGATTTGGGATCTCATTGTTGATATTCTTCGTTTCCTCTTTGACAGCCAGTCTTTCACACAAGCCAATATTGCCATTAAGGCTATGTTCTCCTTCCAAATACCAATCATTATTCTCAACGTCTTCACCCATTGTGGGATTCACATCTTGCTCACAATCATAGTTGTGTTGGAACGCTGGATTTATTCGATGACCAACACGACACTCGCTTATCTTGACTTTGCTTACATTTTGCTGAAATTTAAACACGTGGCCATTCAGTGACTGGATTGATTTGGCCGAGGGTAATTTCTGAATACCAGTACTAGAACTTTTACAATCCTCAATATCATCGACTTTATCAAGGAACTCGTCTAAATAATCCATTTCATTATAACCTGCAATGTTCTTGGTAAGCAGGCATTTGAGCTCATTTACCATTTGACACAAATTCTGAGTTTCCGCTGTCGATGTCGACAACTTTTTTTCTGGAAGCGAAATCTCCAATGAAATATCGACAAGAGAATTTAAGCATTTGATATAAATAGGGAAATATGATTTACAAAGCAAAAATTCGAGATCTGGATTCTTGTGAAGGGCAAATTGCTTAATGGGGTTGTTAGCTCGAGATTGTATAGTGGAATTCATTTCGGACAATGGCGGAGGCAGCTCAGAATGGGCATCAGAGAAAAACTGAACCACTTGACTAACAGGCAATGGATTGGCTGTTTCAATTTTCAAGGGATCAGTAACGAGTGAGGCTTGGATAAATACTCGGTGATTGCCTGACTTGGAATGATGCCTCCAACGGCGATAATGAAATACAACTCCTTTCTTCTTTGTGGTGTGTTTGCGCTTGGCGACATTCAGTTGATAACTCTGACACGAGACTTGGCATTGCTTTTTGAAAGATTGAATTCGTCGATAAGAAATACTAGAGAATCTTTTATGGACGGGAGTTTGATCAGAGGTTTTTATCGGAGATTCTGGTGTGACACCGCGAGGAAAGGATTTATTTTTCCGGTGGCTTATTTGTGATTTATGTGAATTAATTACACAGGGAGATTTACTCTCATTGTTAGCAGTGACAGCAAGTCGGGATTTTTTATTCGATTTATTTGTTTTAGTTCTATGATATTGTCTAATGAGTTTCGTCAAGATATTTCTCAAATTCTCTTTTTTATTCGGTGCCACCGTTGATTGGGTTGAGCCAGAATTGACAACAGCATTATCCTTCACTAGTTGACCGTTTTGCCGGCCATGTATTGGCGACCGACAGCGGTTTCGATTTGATTTGATAAATTTCACAATTGATTCAGATTTAGAAAATCTCTGATGGAAGTTCTGGAAAGGATTATCAATCAAATCATCATGACATGATAAATCTAGATTTTTCATGTAGGAACTATCTTTATTAGTCTTGCATCTAATTTCATTTCTGTCCTTGATCAATTGGTAAATGGATTTCTTGTTATTATAATGAATTCTAGGATTCCTCCGATGTAATAAAGCCCCAGTACTCTCATTCTCTACCATTTCACGCTGTGTATCCTTAATAGCATCACTCAAGGTCATAAAGTATTCTTTTTGTATATTTCCACCCGTCTACATGATTATCCATAAAGACTTGTTAAATATTCATTAATAAATCAATATATCAATAAAATGAACTCCACAATCGATGTGAGAAAATGTTTTTTCAGTTAATTAATTCAAGTAATTAATGAATATCATTATCGATTTAATTAAAGATTATATGAATGTATAGTATTGATTGATGCTGTATGCTGAATTTACTATTTATACATTAATACACTGATAGAATTTCCTTATGAAATTTTGTAACTTAACATTTTTTTTTCTATTTTTTGACAAAAGAATTATTTTGGTACTTACGTATTAACGCCACCACAGCTACGGATTTGGTGGTTTTAATCTACAACTAATCTACAACACATTATTTAGCCTCTAAGTCCCACTTGCTGATCACACTGTTTAAAATTACATTTCCAAAACTTACGTTTACCAAAATAAAGTTCCATGTCATGAGAATTGGTACATTTTCGTTTTTTGGTAAAATATTTCGCTCCTGAAAAAATAAAATAATATCTTGTTCTGTTTTTGGCAAATCCCAAATACGCATTTTCGTAGCACTAAAACCTTCTGTTGCAGTGGCGTTATACGTAAGTGCCATTATTTATTATAAAATTAAATTTTACTTAAAGACTTAAAAGAAAATCTCAACATATTTTTTGAAACCGGTTTAGTTTCACATTATTTTTACAGTTTTAAATTTAGTTTTATGGTTTTTCAAAGAGATATTTCAGTGGTTAAAATGACTTTTAAAACCTGAATAAAATTAAAAACACCGAGTGGATTTGGAAATAGACTCTTTCCTCACATCTCTACAAAGCTAGTTAAAATACCCCTATAATGCATCTCCATAGAGTCATTATAAAGCCTCTCCTCCTTATAATGCATCTCTATAAAACCTCACTATAACTCCTCTCTATAATGCTGATATTGCGTATTGTAGGTAAATGACATTAATGATTCCTCCTAAAACTAAGCTACTGTCGACCTCAAGTCAGCTGATAAGATTAAAGCAATTGAATTATTCTAAAAAACTAATACTCTGTCATAGGTAATAAAATGTAGTTGTTTGATTACACATCACTATAAGAGTGCATGGGAGAGCTAGTAAATAGTTGAATGTAGGAGGGGAGAAAACACAATTGATAGTAATCAACAAATCCGATTAAATCAATACAAATCCCGAATTGAGTGAAATAGACACAAAACTACTCAAAAGGTGCCTAATGAATTGCATTAATGAGCGCATTATAATGTGACACGTGATTGGGTATTCAATGCACTGATGTCACCAATGATAATTGACTTTTATCGCTTATAGCTGTTCAAATATGGACAAATTACTAGAGGTAATACCAATAGAGGCTAACAGTAATATGTGAAAATGGAATTTCCCACAGAATTCCCGCGGACAAATGTAAAAGATACTGATATAAAGGCAAAAACGGAATAATAATAAATAATAATAAAAATTAATAATAATAATAATAGTAATAATAATAATAATTAATAATAATAAATAATAATAATAATAAATAATAATAAAAATTATTAATAATAATAATAATAATAATAATAATAAATAATAATAAAAATTAATAATAGTAATAATAATAATAATAATTATTATTATTATTATTATTATTATTATTATTATTATTAACTATCGAATAGGATTAATGAAACAAAATCGAAACAATCACCTTCTCAGGCTCCTCCTTTGGAATGTCAGAGTCATTAGGAATTGCTGCTACTGCTGGTGCCGTACTATCAGCCTTCCTAGCAGTCGGACGCCGCCGGGGAATGTTTCTGGCACGATCCTAATGTTGCAATACAATGTGGCCATCACACAAACACAAATGATAATGATATTTATTACCTTTGTCAATAAATTCAGCTGTCGAATTTCTTCAGGAGGTTTATCGAAGTCGATTTCATTGCCATCGGGAGAGTCTGCAATATTGAATGCAAATAGAAACGACAATTCAACGTCAATCGGAGTCATATTCACCTGGCTTGGCGAGCAGCTGCTTGATCGGCGCATCAAACGGCTTTGTGCCCAGGGCATTCTGCAATTTTTGCTTGAAATCTATTTTCACTGGAGCTTCTCGTTCAATCTGATCTCTAGGTAATTCATCGGCATCACAGATCACGGCCGCCGAAACTGGATCTGGAACTGGAACGGTAACGATTTTGCTATTAGTATCCTCGAATATTGAATCGGAATCTGAATTGAAAGATAATCGGGATTTTCTTTGACGAATCTTCATTTCATTTAGAAATGATTCGCTTGTTAGACCTCCAATTTTCATCGCGCCAGCGGGCAATTTAGGTTGTGAGACGCGAGGAACTTCACCTGATATTTGTTCTGGTTCAAGAGGACTAGTTTTCTGAACTTACACTTATCGACACTTTGAAATCTAAATCGTATACCGAATTAGGAGGGCTGTGTGATTCTAATGTAGCCGATCCTGCATTATTAATTTGTGTGGCGGCACGCAAGCTTGATCGAGCTGTAGCTTTAGGATATTGGCTTGAACCACCTCTCAATTCAGCATCGTTGTCGATAGAATCCTGTAAGATGTTGATGAAGTAAATCCTATACATTAATTATTGATGGAAACGCTACAGTTGGGCAGCACCTTGGGTCACCTCAGTTACACAGAAATCCCCAAATAATATATCCAATTGTTTCTGATAATATCAATTAGCTAAAAAGATATGCACGCGCACGGAAGGACCCCAAACGGTGTAACATTGTGGAGAATAAGAGCTCTAATCAATTTATCAAAACGTTCCTCTGAATGTGATAATGATGGGGTCAATGGCATCAATAGGGAATGTGTACAAGGACCAGGAGCATTAATTATTGTTGGTATTACCCTACTCGTAAGCCCGTACAGATTATAAGACAAAATAGGAAGATAAGCAAGCAGTTGGGCATTTGAGATTATTAGATCGTTATTATCGTAAAATGCTGTGTTTAAATATTTTGAAATGGTTTGATTGGTGAATTGGAGTAATGAGCAATGCGGCTGCTGATGATTTCAAACGCAATAGTTTATTGAGTTCGAGATTTTGTTAGTTTTTTTTGTTAAAATTAAAAAATGCCATTAAAATATTTTAGATGTTTTTCAATAAATTTTTTAAAAAATTAGTTTATAAAGTCAATAATATAAAAATTATTGTTATTCCACTCGAAATGAATATATTGTGAAACGGGTTTTTGAGTGGTTTATAGAAATTATTAATAAACCAAATTAGTCCAATAAAAATAATAAGCATTAATATAGTATAAATAATAAAAATATGTATTTATTATATAAATAAAATGATAAATAAAATGAAAAGTAAAATAATAAATAAAATGATAAATAAAATGAAAAAAATGATAAATAAATAATAAATAAAATGATAAATAAATAATAAATAAAATGATAAAAAAATGATAAATAAAATGATAAATAAAATGATAAATAAAATGATAAATAAAATGATAAATAAAATGATAATAAATGAAAATGCCAAAATCCGTAATGGAGCAAAGGTTGACTAACATTCAGGTGAGCGAGAGGACCTCTCACCGGTGGCAATGCCAATAACGGATCAAATGGTGCCACCACCTATTACACCAGAATTAAATGATAACTAATAACCCAAATATATAAATTACAGATCTCTTGTTATCAGTTGCAATTTCTCGGGGTTTTACTGGGGCCTCTGTAATGCTTGTGTCGTCTATTTTATCTTTTCTGGTAGCAGTAGGCTTCTGTTCATTGAATATATTGTCGAAGGAATCATTGTGATGCTGATCATTATCCTCCTACGCAAAACTGGTAACGATGAGACGTGACAAGCATTTCTTACGGCATTATTGGCATTGTTGTTCCTCTCGTTGCTAACATAATCCTCCATCGCTCCCTCATTAACTACAGTTCTAGTCGGGGCTTTGCTCAACTCAGACTGGGAATCTTCTGGCAGCTTTTGGTTCCCGGAATTCGCGTTATCAACCTTTATTGAGGCCTCGGTTTTATTGCCAGTTGCCTTTGTAATATTTGACTTGTTTGGCGATTTAAGAAAATCAAAAATTTCATCGCTACTGCTGTCTGATAGATGAAAAGTGCTTCCAATTGGCACCGGATTTTTCACTTTAGGATTTCTATTTTTACATAATCCATGAATGATTGGGTGCAGAACTTACTGGACATTTGTCTTGGGTATCCTGGGTTCTGATTTCGGTAGCGGTGCAGGACCTGAGAGTAACGGCATATTTAATTGCGGTGAAATATCATGTAATGCAGAGGGTTACACACGGGAGAGAAGATGAGAGGGGAAGTAGTAGACGTGTAATAGGGCAAATATGTGATTGTTTAGAATCTAAATTATCAACAAACAATAAAGCTTTGTAGTGAAATAATAAGAGGGCAAGAGTGACAGTGATGTAAGGTCTGGTTAACGGCAGGAGTAATTATGACCTCCATTAATGTGGCTGATTTATGAGTCCATTTCGACACCGAGACAGACTAGTTGGCGATTCGATTGTCAAGTCTAGCACTGTGATGATAAATGGCACGGGAAGACATAGTGTAAGTTGAGCCCGGTTCCAAGACCTGAAATTTCATGGAGCAATTTAGTTAGTGATACCGAGACAGATGATAATTACAAGCAATATTGGAAATGAAATCAAGTTTTCAGGATAAATGAAATGGAAACCTTTGAAATATCAACAGGAGATCAGTTATTCATTTGATACGGAGAGAAAGATATTTTATATGCTAGAATGAGACCCTTTCAGATATTTTGCGAGTTTCGAGGATATTATGATAATTAAAACCGATAAATAATAAAAATAATAATAATAATAATGATAAATAATAATAATAATAATAATAATAATAATAATAATAATTAAAATAATAATTAATAATAATAATAATAATTAATAATAATAAATAATCATAATAATAATTAATAATAATAAAAATAATAATTAATAATAATAATTAATAAAAATATTAATAAATAATATTAATAATAAAAATTAATAATAATAATAATAATAATAATAATTAATAATAATAATAATTAAAAATATTCATTAATAATAATAAATAATAACAATAAATAATAATAATTAAATAATAATATTTACTATCAATTTTGTTGTGATTATTGACTGGTGGCTTATTCCAACCGTCAAATAAGCCGTCGCTGTCTGAGTCGCTGACGGAGAACAGAGGAACCTTGACTCGATCCTTGGAAGATGGCTTCTGTGAAATAGTAGCATTGGACCCGGGTTTGGCATTCGATTGAAATATGTCGCCCTCGGATTCGGAATGAGCTGTAAATTGTTTTGTTGTCAAAGAAACAGTGCAATTTATTTTACCCTTTGTAGACAACTGACTCGATGCTTTTGTGAGCTTTTCGTTTGCTAGTTTGATTGGGCCAACATTTTTCGACGCTGGCTTTTCCAATTGGCTTTTATCGCCCAAAGATGGGGAGCCGTCAAATAAATCGCTGTCAGAATCAGATAGTGCTGAACGACATTGCAGGCTATGGACAACATTATTAATATACTCACTTAGTGACACTGGAACCGGCGGTTTGCTAGCGGATTTGGTAGCGTTCCCAGCTAGATCTGTAGGACAGACTCACAGTAAATAAAGGAGAAAATCAATAGCTAAACCTTTGGCTTTATTTGCCGCAACATTGGATGGGGGAATTTTGCCCTTGTGACCCGTTTGTCGGGGGGCCGGCAAGAACAGATCATCATCTGAATCAGAATGAGCTGCAAAGTAAAATTAATATTCAATAATTGAAAGGAGAATTATTGATAATAACTGATCCCATATATTTTTTTACCATTACACTAGAACCTCTTTTTGTGCGATTTTGAAGTTATGCGGTTTTTTAAAATTCAACTTTAGAAAAATAATTACGTATAAACATGCATTATTTTCATATTTTAACGTACAAAGATTAGATTTTAGCCTGTTCATTTGAAAATGACCTGTAAAAACATGCACAAACATGAGTCACACACATATGCGTAACAGGAAGGTCCAAGCGGTTTTGTTTTATTAAAAAACGGGCCATTGCTAATAGAATGCGGCCGGTGCTATTCGATATTGAACATCCATGTAAATTTTGTCTCCCACTCTCTTCTATAGTACAAGTGCATTGTTCAGTGTGCCCTTGGCAAATTACAAGTTGCGACGTATCACTTCATCTTCCTTGTTTTTCAAGTGAGTTTCTATGTTAGTTTATTATTTGTGCATTAATATTTTTATTTTATAATCTTATTAGATTTTTCTTTAATTTACCCTAGTATGGAGAAAAAAAATACCAACGAAAAGCGATTTCTTTAGAAAGAAAAATTGAAATTTTAGATTCTTTGCAAAACGGAAAAAGAATATGCGAGATTAGTAAACATTTCAACTTAGAAGAATCGACTGTAAGAGCAATCAAGAAGAATGAAATTGGAATAAGAAAATCGAACTTACATCGCCAAATCTGAAAAGAAAGCTAGTGGATTCAAAGCAAGTAAAGATCGAATATCATTATTACTATGTAGTAATGCATCAGGAGATAGAATATTGAAACCTCTAGTAATTAATAAATTTAATAGACCTCGTTCTTTAAAATCCAAGGATCTAAAACAGCTACCGGTAAATTGGATGGCTAATAGTAAGGCCTGGGTGACTACAGCTCTATTTACTGAATGGTTTAAAAATTGCTTTTTACCAGAAGTGGAAATATATCTGAGACAAAAAGGTCTTGATTTTAAAGTTTTATTAATCCTCGACAATGCACCTGGTCATGTAAATATAGAACATAACAATGTTCAGATACTTTTTATTCCACCAAATACGACAAGCCTCATTCAGCCATTGGATCAAGGAATAATTGCAACTTTTAAAAAATATTACATCAAAAGTACATATGAAAGTATTTTGAATAAAATAGAAAATGAAACATTACCATTAAGCGAGATTTGGAAAAAATTTACAATTCTTGATTGTATTAATCACGTTGCAAACGATATAAATCAGATAAGGCCGATGACTTTAAATTTATGTTGAAAAGCAATATGGCCTGAATGCGTCACAGGTAATGGAATTATTGCTGAAATATCAGATGAAATCATAGATTTAGCGCATTCATTTGGCGGGGAAGGGTTTGATACTTTCAACCAAAATGATATAGAAGAATTGCTAACAGATAATGCATTAAATGATGATGAAGTTATTACTTTAACTATGGATGCTGACGATAAACTAGAAAATAATGACAATGTGGAAGAAGAAAATCCTGTTCCATTTACGGAAAAAATAATTCGAGAAGGTCTACAACTCTACAATAACCTAGAAAACTTTTTTATTCTTCATGATACAAATTATGAACGAGCTTTGAAGTTTCAACGCGACTTGAACAATTGTATTTCTGGATATAAAGAACTGCATAAACGATTAGTTACTGAATCAAGAAAATCCAAACAAACTGTGATCACTGATTTTCCTGTACATAAAAGCGTGTCAAAGCAGAAACGTGGTGAAATTGATGCTGATTTTAATGAAACAGAATCGTTGGGGAGTTCTTCTGAAAACGAAAGTAATTTCGAACCACGTTTCAGAAAATTGGCGCGAAGATTATCATTCAGCGACGACAGTTGTAATTAAAATAGATTTTACTTTAATGTAGGTATATGTGAATGATAGCGAAACTCCTATTTTTTTTAATAAAATAATTAAAAAGTAATTATGTAGATATGCGTATTTTTTTCTCACTTTCCAAACTTTTTTATGCGATTTGAGCATATATATAAATATCGACAGTTTCGAAGTTATGAGGTTTTTAAAATTCTTAGAACGCATCTCACTTTTTCTATATAAGTCGTAGTTTTTTTTGTGGGACCTTCCGCAGAACGCATCTACCGCACAAAAAGAGGTTTAAGTATATTATAATCCACTTACCAATTGAACTTTTCGCAGGCAATGTACCTGTTTTGTCAGGGGCTGGCTTGGACGATGAACTCGCAAATGTGTATGTATTGTCTGGAATATTATTATTATTATGTATTATTAATAATTATTATTTATTAATATTAATTATTATTTTTATTATTATTATTTATTAATATTAATTATTATTATTATTATTAATGATTATTATTATTTATTATTAATAATAACAGAATATTCAAGTTAATTAACATCACGATACATATAGATGTGTTACAATCATTTTGTACAAGGTGCAGAGGCTATGGCATCATTTTGCCAAATGAAAGCGTTGATATGAAATATTATCCAATCAGATTGTGCTCCAATAAATTACTGAAAGTGGTCGTGGTTTATATTTTATTTTTCTCACCGCACTTTTTTTCTTTCTTCATACTAAATTTCACCTTAATTATCCTTATTTCAAGTGCTGTTGTTAGTAGACCTTTCTACGGCACATACTTTTTTATAACTGGTGTTCTTTTCTATTTGATTTCTATCTTAGCCTTTGAAAATTGGATTTTTGAAAACTTGCTATATTTCCTATTTACCGGAGTTATTATGTAGAATCACAAATTGGGATTTGATAAGATTAATCTCACTCAAAAAATGTATTTCCTATTCATCGAAACGATATCGAAAGTGCTTATTCATCTATTGAACAAGTCTTTTGTGTTATGGGTAAAGATAAATCATACGAACAATGAAAAGGGTTTAACATTATAGCTTATGAATTGTATAATGATTCAATTAGCTAAATATTTGCGATTGGTATTCGTTGAAAAGAACGAAATATTTGCAGGTTCATTGAAACTGTATGCTACAGGAAAATTTATGTATGACACTGCTGGAATGCCTGGAAAGAATACCGACTTGCTTTTGGACCTTGATTAATGGAAATATGAACATTATGATTACATTTTACCAGGAATTGTAGCATTTGCAATAAGATTCCGGAAACCTTGCCAACTGAATGCGGGACGTTCTGCTTTGTAGGTTGAAGTCTTTCAACATTAACACGAAAGCCAGCCTATTCAGGAATAATTAAAATTCAAATTTTGCCATTTATGTGAGGATTGAATGTCGAGGAAAATATAAAGTATATGGTATGCATGTTAGGGAATTTATCGACAAGTTATCTGAACGAAATCCTGTTATAAACCCACCAAGTTGGTAGATAACCATTCAAGAGCGAATATAACAGTAAGGATTGTCGTCAACGTTTTCATCTAACTTGAATTTCTCGCAAAGACCAACGCCGTTGCGAAGTCGTATTCATAAAAGACAATAGTTTGATGGACAACTGTCATTGAGATTTCTGGGAGTTCGAAGTGTACATGCCATGGAAATCGAAAGTTCAGTTTGTGGAGGTCCTAAAGAAATCGGCGAACGAAACATCTCGTTGGCATGCTGTCGATTCTTGCAAGCGTTGATCCGAGAACAAACACTTCCGAATTAGAATCAACATCTTGATGAACCGACGGTTTCATGACAGGCTGGTGAAATATACCGATCAAAATCGATCTCGGAAAACCAGGAATTGAACAAAGAAAAACCGACCGCTTTTACGCATAATCGGAGTCAGCGCAGAATGAATATCATGGCTAAACTCACCGTAGGTTTCTATATATCTCTCTCGTTCCTTGATTTTCTCCGTATTGTTATCATTCTCAAATTGTTTATCTTCGGAAATATCGTAGTATATTTTCATTGTGTATTCAGCGGCACCGCTTGGCACTCATGCGAGGCTCATTTCGCCGTATCGATTGATGGCTAGATGGTTCCAGAACCATGTCGACAGCTGGCCATCCCGGTTTGATAGCAACAGAACGAACCGGAACAGAAGGAAAATAAGGTAATTTTGTTATCGATATTTTTTGATGCGCTATTATATTATTGATTTTGTTTGTTAAATACGATAATTTATAATCAATATATTTCGAGGTGTCATTATTATATTGATTTCATATAAATTATGATCATTGTTATTGGTGCTATATTATATTATATTTCTCTATCGTTTTGACCAATTGTTATCAACAGAATTATTACATATTTTGGTTTTAGTTGAAATTGAGATTCAGTTTGAGATTTAGGTATACCAGGAATGATGCGATTGGATATTATTGACCATCAGTATTTCCATATCGATATATATAGTATTATAATATATGGTGTTGTTTTATTTTAATTGTATTTCGTCAATTTGGTCCAGGGTCCGATTGATTCACTCTGCCATGATTTTATATCAAATTTTAACCAGAGTTTATCTGCATGACGCCATAATATCAATTTTTCATTCTTTATATATGATAATAAATGCGCCCTTCAAGTTCTTTATCAAATATGGAGAATTAGTTCTTTACCTTAAGATGGATGTCACGATTTCACTCATAAATATTTTTGCTTAATGAATTAGTGATATTTCTCCTATTCAACGAATTCCTTATGGGTGTGGAGGCGCTCCACAAATATAAAAGTGGTTCTTCTTCACTACAAGATCAATTCACTACAAGAGAAATTTTCACTTTGAACTATCCGTATTATTTAAAAGTGAAATTTCATTTTTTGTTTAATAATAAATTGAACTTCCATTAAACGCTTGCTCATTATCTTTTGTCCACTATTATTTGTATTCGTGAGGAAACTAACTAATTCCTAATACAATGTATTTTTTATGCGACTTTCTTGAATTTTCCATTCCAAACGTTGACATAAATCAGAAAAGAAAGCAAATTTTGAGCAAGTAAAACAATTGACCAAATTTCTCTAAAAAGTCGGCAAAAAATTTAAAAATTATAGAGAGAAAAAGCGAAACTAGTGATGGACAAAATGAGATTTCTCATTCTTTCTTGAGTTCTAGCGGAAAGAACAATAAATAAATAATAATTTAACCGGTGCGTTAGTACTACTTATTAATAATTAATTTAATATTAAATAATACTAATAATGTGCATTAATTCCTAAATATAATAATAATTTATCACTTCATATTAGACTAGCATATATATATTTTTATTCTATTAAACTCTCATAGTCTAATAGAATAAAATATAGAAATTTAAAAAAATTAAATAAAGTTAATTAAAAGATTATTGATAATTTATGAATCATATTAATAATATTTTAATATTATAAACTGATTAAAGATTAATATTCATATCCAATTAAATGAGGAATTCTTACATAGATAAATATCTAACGTTTAACTATTTTAATGCATCCAACTTTCTTACTATTAACCACAATAGGCAACTTCCAGCAAGGTTATCTCCATACAACGATTGAATGGTAGCGACACCATCATAATTTTAGTGTACCAGGCAATTGAATTTGACAATTACTTAATAAATTACAGAAAATTCTAATTCGAGGGTTTAAACTAAAATAAATTGCAGTTTGATATTTTTATTGACATCTGCTTAAAATTTTTAAAAATGTTTAAATAAAACTTTAGGAATACAAATAAAAAATACTGGTTAAGACTTTTTTGTGTTCACCTTGATTTCTTTATTAAGTGACATATATTGTTCTACAAAATTTGATTCTAGTCAAGTTTTGTAGAAAAACATAACATGAATTTAGTTTGGGAATTAGTTTTTATTGCATTTCATACTGTATATTTAATTTAAGTTTGATTAATCTAATTAATTAATTAAATCAATTTGAAATGCAGAAATTAAAAAAGAATCTGCTGAAAGTGGTATAATACTATGACAAATTTGCAATGTCGTCAACGTGAAATTACTCGTTCAACACTTAATTTATGCTCACTACAAAAAACCATAATTAATAATAATAAAGATCAAACAATGATAGGCAAAATTCACAATAATTAAAATCCAATTAATATAAACTTTTCAGCATTTTTTTAATAAACAATATATAGATTTCAACTGTGAATGTCTTCTTTAATTTTCCTAGAAATTGTTGTAAGTGAATTTGAAGGAATTTGACTTATAATTATCCTTCTCGTCTTTATTTCAAAATTTAAATTTTTTCCGCTATCTTTTGAAATGATTTGCAAATTTTTGCAATTAATTTATCAACTCGATAAAATTTTAAAACTAAGTCACTCAATCGAATTCGTAAAGCTCCAAAGATTATGACAAATTCTCTAGTATATGCTAAAGTTTTTATTACTAATGTTAATGGAAACAAGATGGCGATTTCACTGCTTCCCTTTGAATTACTACCAGTATGCTTCTTTATGATTAGTTTGATCTTTATTTCTGAGTATCTTCTTTGTTTTGTTTTAGCTGGCCCGATGATTGATGAATTTCTAGATTTTGTGCTCTTTGACTTTTTAATTCAACATTTATGTGAAAAGGAAAGGCCGGTCGAGTTCGATCGACTTTGAAATAGGTAGTTGGGAGGATCAGTTAAACCCAACGTCTTTCAACTCACAGTTTTTAATTATACCACAATTACTTATTCATATTTTAAGCTACGTTACATTGAGTAAGGTGCACAGGTTTTACGGGTTTGTAGTAACCTATATCATTTGTAGGATCTTATTTGCTTTTAATGTTTTTGAAGTTTCTATTCGATATAAATGTGCTTGATATGTGATGTGTTTTGCTTTGAACGAAATATATTAATAAAGATCTCAGGCTGTGCCAGATCGGTCAGACGGTTTGTCATTAAGTCGTTTTTAGTTTTAAGTTATCGTTTGATTGTTTCATAAATTGTCAATTGGCCTGACAGGAATTTAAACTCATCTATAAACGATTCGTTTGACAATAAAACTTTTGATTAACTCCTTGCAAAAGTCCATTGGTGAACAATAGCTAATGAATATCGACAGTATTCTTAAGTTCAACAATCCAACGATGTGCCAAAACTCGAAAATTCAAGTCCAGACCAACCAAGGGCTATTTTAATTTAAATATCTAGAGAGATCCGAATTTGCGCAGGATTCGTGTCGGCATGACGAGACATCGGATGTCAATCAGAATCATGATTTCACCTCTCAAAACCAAGTTCTAATCTCAAATGACCGTACTCCCGTTTCTTCAGCCAAGAAAATAAGCTCGACAAATTGATTTAAATTACAACCCGATTAATCGCCAAAACACCCAGAACTCACTACTTATTATAATAACCAATAATCCTCAATAAACGATATCTCTCAGAGCTACCACAGCTTTTGAGCCGATTGCTCTGGTGCACAAGGAGCAACATAATTTAACCGAGTATCAATGATTTCTTCAACTCGTTAGTTTCTTACCAAAATCTTTGTTATCGCTCATTTGGTTATGTTCTCTTTGTAAGGAATGACCAAATGAACTCCATAAAACACACTCTAAAACACAAACTCCGACGATATGATGAACGAGGATATGAACAAGCAACACAATTTGCCACGAAGAGCATTTTACATTCACTTTTCCACTGCTTCAATATGATTTCATTCGCAAACTCATGTAGTCTGTTTCGGGTATGATTCGGTAACAACTGTTTCATTGTGTGGCAATTGACGTTAATTTCACGGTACGGCGAGCCCCATTCAGCATTGCATGAACATTCAGGCTCGAAAGGTAGAACTTTATCCAGCCGTTTGATTGGTAAGTTTTTATTAGACCAATCAACAGCAGATAAGTGATCGTCATCATGATGGATTCGTTTGTTTGATGGATTATGTATCTTAGTGAGAAGAACAATCACTAAGAACTGTCGTTTAAGAGATCGATAATCAGTGTCTGGATCTTCCATTGTGCCAGTGATCATCGTAGTAGTTTCGTGGTCAGGGGAATTGGACTGAGGTTCGACTAATGGCGATGGAGACGGGAGCGGGGGAAGCGAGGAGGACATTGATATCGATACAACTCGTTCAATGTAATTTAGATCTCGATCCCGTTTGCACCAGTTCTCATAGTTGGGAATGTTGACTGTGCTCGGTCAAACATTTCGGCAAAGTTCCTGCTGCGAAAGTCATAGAACGAAAGCTCTGTGCAATTAAAGCATCCGAATCAAGAGCAGCCACAGATACGAATATATGATTAGCCTGTTTGTCCGAGAGGGAGATTTAATTGATCAGGAAACACACAATCCGTTTCTACATCAATTTTGACTTGATGTCTTTCAATCAGGCGTTTCTTATTCATTATTTTTGTATTTTATTTGTTATAAATATTTTATATAATTATATTCTATATTTATTGAATAATAATTGTTTTGTATTATCAATTTTTTGTATTCTTTTTATTCAATAATATGTCGTGTATGGTTCCCTGACATTTCATATTGCAACATTCGATCATTATAGAATGTGAACTGCATGAAATGACTATAATGATGAAATGTCTCGTTGATGAGGTGTGTTTGGTCACGTGTCGTATTTATATTGTATTATAATATTACTTTAATTTTGACTATATTTATTTTTGTACTTTTAAAAAAAATATTTTTTTTTATATTTGTGACTTTTTTTAAAATTTATTTTATTAAAAATATTGTTAATTATTTCGTATTTTAACTTTAATTATTTTTTAATTCTCATCAATTGGTTGATTGCATGTTTTCATCAGAGGTTTTTTATCATTATTTTATATTTTATTTTGATCAGTTTTAAATTATTTCTAGTTTTTTATATTATATAATATATTTGTTTTATTTAAATAATATGGTTATAATATTTATATATTTACAAATTATTTTAATTTTGTAATATATTTATTTTTGTATCAATTTTTATTTTTAATTATGTATATCTAATTTTTATTATAATAATAATATCAATATATCAAATTATATTATAAATTATGAAAATAAATAAAAAATCAATAATATTTAACTATTGAAAAAAATTTATTATAATATTCACGAATATTAATAATATTAAAATTTAATATTATAATAGAATAGACATAAAAATTATTATAACAATATAAAAAAATTATAATAAATTATATATTTAAAAAAAAAAAATACATAATAATAATAAAATAAAATTATAAATAAAATAATTATAATATATTTATTAATAAAACATATATAATTATACATAAATATGATAATCATATCATATAGATTATATTTAATATGTCAACAATAATTAATTATTGTTAAATAAATAATTAAAATATATAAATATAATATATTTCTCTTCTAAAAATTTCAATAATTACTAATAAAATTAAAAATATGATAAATAAAAATAATATTAATTATATTAAATATATAATACATAAAAAATGTAAAAAATATATAAATAAATTAATTTATTTATATTATAAATAAATATAAAATAAATATAATAATTTTTAAATATTAATAAATTGATAGTCTGTATACAAGTAATAATAATAATAATTAAATAGTCAAATATCAAAATAAAAATAAATATATTATAATTTAATAAAATATATAATAAATTATTGAAATTAAAAATAAAAATTATGCAATAATATAATAAAAAACTATATAATTCAAATAATTAAATTAATTATAAATTAAAATAATATCTATTAAATAAATAATAAATAATTAAATTATTTATAAAAAATAATTTATAAATTATTGAATATATATTTAACTTTATTTCATATAATATTATTTTATTATCGAATATAGATCAAATAATAGGAATTAATTATTTACTTTACCTTTTCTTAATTTTTTTCCTTAAATTTCCAGAGTCCTTATCTTATCGCACTAGAATTGTGGCCGGGATTTCATGGGCCACGTGCATAAAAAGTCCATCATGGAAGAGGATGCGAGATTATATAGTTGTATTGTAACTAGCATTTGAGTTCTTGCACGACCAAGACTTTATCTACAGGTTTCATGAAATTTCACTGAATGTTTCATGTAACCTTGATTAGAGATCTGAAACTGGACAATTCCTAAGACATTACACGGCTATGCGGAAACTAACAGATTTCGGCTCAGCAAACAATGAAGTGGATACTAACGACAACATTTTGTGGAACTCCGGGTTTCTCGCTCCGGAAATATGAGAGAAAAAATTATACTCCGGAGTAATGATTGGTGGCTTTGGGAGTTTGCTTTATGAATGATTCTCGGGATCTCATTCCCGGCGTATGACGACAGGGAGATTCTCGATGTTTATCGCTACTCCTTAAATTAAAAAGTCTTTCTTCAGAATCTACATCTCTCATTCAGCGGTCTTATTAAAAGAGATCCCGAAAAGCGATCGGAACGGGGTTGAAGGGACTCGTAGTGAAAGAACATTCGTTTTGCTCATAGGCTGGAATAACGTTATATTTCTCGACAGCTCGTTCCTTCATCCTAATGTAAGATATTTTTTATTTTACATGATATTATTATTATAATATGATTTCAGAAATTTTATTTATTAATTTTTATAATTATTGATTTATTGATATTTTATTTTTTTTATCACGCTATAGTGCGGCTTTTAATATTACTTGTAAAGTTTATTTTAATTCATTATAATTATTTTATTATTTATTTAATATCATATCAAAATATACAACTGCTGATAAATCAATTCACAATAGGATGCGTCACCGATACTCAGTATTTCGAAACGCGATTCACCAATCAGGCCATGACATTGGCATGACGGAGAGGCTAGATTACAGAATTCGATGACGAGCTATAGGAATTTCGACAGATTTGCAGTGCATGATGATAACATATTAAAAATATAATATATATTGCTTGAAATTTCTGCATTTTTTTTCGTTTTTGTCAACTATATGAGAATTTTCTAGTGGGTATTTATCTCGTCACTTGATGTTCATATACTGACAATGTTATCCAATCGCATTACTTTGCACGGCCGGCTAGTTCTCCAGCACCATTTGTAATGTGCTTATTATAACAAAACATTTTATGTTTACCCCGCCTTTTTATATCATCTCATCATTTCCGCTATTATAATCTATCTATATAATAAAACAATAATTCAGTTATGATTTAATTTATAAATATTCGATTTCTCAATTATTTTATAAGTAATCGCTTCCTAAATTATTATTAGTTAGTTTCATGGATAACCAGTTGTGGTTATGCGTCCTTAATGTTGTGATTAAGTATTAGCGAACTTAGCCTACGCACATTTCGATTCAAAGCCTGATTCTCCTTGCACGCATATTTAATCGCTCGTATCTCCAACTGCTTTTGGTTAAGACTTGTTTAAGCTTTATACCTTTTATTTCTTCATTTGGTTTTGGTGAAACAAGGCATTATTGTCTAACACTGGTTCGCATTCTTAGCAGTCATTACTTTGGCTCGTAGGTTTTCTAAATAAATTTTCATCAATATCATTTACTCATTTATTTCCTCAACTCTTGAGGTATAATATATCTCTTTAATTGTTTTTATTTGCATGTATGTTTTAATCTTCTTTGTGTTTTATTACTTTTATGCTTTTTATATTTTTAGTATTTCTTTTACGATATTGTTTTACATATAAATTTTAAGTAATATTTGAACATTAACAGGACACTAAATTATTCTAATGTAATTAATTACTACTACATTAGTAATCATAATTAGTAAGAGGCTAATTAATTTTTAGTGTAAAGAAAACAAATACTGTTGGTTTATTTTTATTGAAAGTCGGTTCCCTCGACTCCTCGTGTCCCATTCGAATCAATAAGTAAACAAAACGGAATAATTTTATGCTTTCACCAGTTAACAACTCAATCCGATTTATTTCAATGTTTTGTAATTACAATTTTGTGATATTTTTCACCTCAACCACCGAATAAATTTGATTACTTAAGGTAGGTTATCAAGGTAATCACCTTTCTTATAGATAACTTTTTCTTACTTTACTTGGTTTAGTTCCTTTTACTGAACTGATTCACTATCGTTTGCTCGACACTGGCCATTTCGTGTTTCCTTTTTCTTTATATCTGCTCAGAACTGGTTTCAGAACAATTGTAACAACATTTCTGCCCATACTAAATTATTAGAAATAATTACTTTCTAGTACAGACCACCTTAGCCACATTTGTCGACGTTGCTACCGTACTAAATTAGAAAATAATTACCTCCTCATAGATCAGTGGCAGTCATGTACTTTGTTTAGGCATTTACCCTTTTCATTGTTTTGTTTTACACGCCGGTTGTCCTCATCTCCGGGTTCTGGTATTGCCTCGGACTTCCCATTATTTATATTGTTTGTTCTGTATTTTTACTTTTCTAGAACCTTCACCTAAATTTTATTATTATTTCTAGATCGTCTCTAGATTTGCATTCACAATATATCAATTTCCCTGATCATATTACATATCGAATTTATGTAAATTTATATTATGTTGCACTTTACCATTTGTGTGTTTTATTGATTACCATGCTTTTCGTAATACCCAACAGTGCCTTGGTTATCCCTATACCAATTACATAAAATAAATTGGATAAAAGACAAAACATTAACAATTCACTATTGCCTTGGAATATTTTGCCTTTTTCAGCACACGCGATTAGTGATATCCTTCCTTTTTCCAGTTACCAGATGTTAGACATAATTACGGTCCCAATTCACTACAATACTATTAACTTCCAGGCCTACTTTTTATATGGAAAAGCTAAAGTACCGGACGAATGAGCAGATTTCTGTTATTTTATTTATCAAGGATAAATTAATATCTGGACAACTGAAGCAAGGACATCACACACGTTTAGTATATTACATTTTTAAGTTGTTTTAAATAAATTTTGGATTTAGTAATTCTTAATAGGAGGTGATAGCCCAAACAATTATGAAAGTATCGAATTAGAGAACAGGAAATTCTACTTTTTTGGGAGATAAAATATGTTATTTTAAAATAATCATAATTCTGGGTTCTTGGTCGGTTCAGGAAGCGGAAGCAGATGGGTATCAGTAACAGAAGGTTTTGTACGCCTTAATAACATAGGGTGTGTTACAGGTTAGTAACTAAACGTACACGTATGAAAACAATCAGGTGAGCGAAGTAAAAAAATCTTTATTAATATAATGTATCAGAAGTGGGTTGTATTGACGGGCAGGAATCAGACTCCACCATCGCCTGTTTACAGAATTTACTAAATTACTTTATCGACGTGAAACGCAATCAAACGAGTAAAGAGATCTTCTAAGATCAATCTACCGCGTGTGACAGAGGTTTCGGAACTGACGCTCTATTCCACAAAATTGCACATAAAAAACCGAAAATAATAGACCAAATGAAACTATAATTCTGTTAACAACATTATATAACGACACGCTTGAACGCATCTTCACAACACCGAAGCAAAACATTTCACCGCAATAATATCTGTAAATGTTTGTAAATATTCCTCAAAATTCGGAATAAAGTGCAGGAAAATCATAAAAATATCTCAGAGTGATAAATAAATTTCCTATCACAGTTCATTCTGCACTTGGAGGAAATTTGATATAATAGTAATAATAATATTAATAGTTTAGATAATCACAAATCAATTGAAAAAAGTCACAATAATAAATCAGATAAAATAACATAAAGAAAATTCATTTTTAAAATGAAATAACAATCTATTGGACTCAGAGGATCACTGAGGTTTTGGCTTTTTGGCTTTTCTGTTGAGGGCTTGGATTCGATATGGCAAATATTCATCTGGATTATATAATAAAAATAATAATAATTTAAAAATAATTAAAATAGTGATTATAAGCTAATAAAAAGGTTTTATGACTGCTGATCTATTTAGGGATTGGATTTTTAAATTTGATTGAGAACTTGTTTCCATAGGAATAAAAAAAAATTGTATTGTTAGTTCGATATGTCTGATTATATCCATTAATGATCACTTAAATATTAACTTTTATTTTTTTGATCCAAACTTAACTATATGTTCAGCCAAATGGATCAAAGGTATAAATAAAAACTTTAAGCTTATTATAAAAAAACTAATGAAAATATTGATTGTCTAATCAAAGGTTCCCAAATTTACAGTCGCGACCCATAATAAACCGTAGTTTTAGCGACACCTGACTAAAAAAAGAAAAGCAAAAATTAAAAAATTAGTTCATTAATTTATAATATCAAAACAATTAATGAGACGATGAGCCATGTTTCTATTTTGTAATTAAATCTTATAATCTACTTAGATTAGTTCAGCGAATTGAGTGTGATAATATGTAATTTATTGCAGACTATTTTATTTTTTATACAAAAAATGCTCGAGGATGCAATTTACTTATAGAAGAGTACAATGGTAAAATTGAATGGAGTTTGTGCCGACAACCAAACTGTATCAATTATTTCGGTCAAAATTGACAGATTTATTATAAACAGGTTAGATTTATTATTTGTTTTTTAAATTTTATTTAAACCCAACTTTATAATTGGCGATTAATAAATACTATAAAATAAAATAAGTTATTAATATAAAATAATAACAATAAAAAATAATAATTTAATAATAACTTAATAATAAAAAATAATATTAATATTACTTATTTCATCAACATGCTTCAATGAGGTTTTTTCTGTACTATTCGATGTTGTGTGCTTTTTTATTTGTTTAGATTTTTCTCGGTCAGGAGGGAGGTCAGCAAAACTTATTGAACTTATCTGATTGCGAAAGGCCGTCTGGATTTGGTATTCAAAAGATTTTGTTGTTTGTGGAATGTTGTCTAAATCAGAAGACATGAAAACTCCCTCATCCGCAAATCCACAAAGCAACTTAATGAAAACTCAAACGAATTCATAAACTAAACTATTTACTTTCTTATTTATGGCTAACTATTGAAGATACTGAAAGGTTATTGGAAGAGATTAGGCAGCGTTCATCCCCGGCTCAAATGAACCGTTAACTACGGGATTCCGTCATCCAATCGCAAAAAGCTCAAATTAAATCCTGTAATACTCCGAATCTATTATTGGATTCTAATCGAATTTCCAGAGTGTAACTTGACAGTGCTATACATCTCAAAGTAGAGATTTTTACTCCATGTCCAGAAGCAGATGACTCGAATGTATTATAATGTTATATGGAAGGATCTGGAATAAACTATGAGGAGGATCAGGACAGTGATTTATTTTTCAAGATCGATAAAGCCATTCATAACCGATTTGGTTGTGCTTAATATATGACGAGCCTTCACTATTTTATCGATTTGCTCGAAAATTCCAATTCTTTGCTGTCAGTTTTAGCAAGAAGATTGTAATGAGACCTTAACTTCGCCATTTGGCATTTAACGTGAACATTAATCCCAGACGCCGAGGAATTGTGTAATCGACTCATTAATCATTGACTATGCTCGGAGGGGCAAATATATCGATATTATATATATCCTTGTGGTTCATGTCTCAATGGCTCATTGACAACTGGCATCACCACGGCATTATTAGAAATCTTACATACTGGATTCAATTGCGGCCCGGAATTCTCAGGTTTCGAGGCAAACATATCATTAGCGCGATTTAACCGAAGAATCGATATGCTCAATTGAATCCATTGGGTACAAATCCTTGAAAGAGCAATGCTCAAATTCGGTGCCCAGGAAATGGCATTATATCAACAGGTTCCGAATTACTGTTCTGATTGTTTATATCCCGGTGTTTTTATCACTGCGAAAGGCATAATGCTAATGTCATGCCAACCATTCCTGATTTGTGCATCATATAGAGAAAAATTACATCAAGAACTACTTTGAAGCAGCGTAAAGTGGAGAATTGGCGATGACTCAATGTCGAAAGAATAATTTAGGAAGAATTAATAATAGAGACGATTTATTGGTTGTTGAGAATCGAAACCAATTGCGGTGGAACAGATGGAATGATGGACTTGTGATTTACTTATTAATAGGATCATTGGGATTCGTAGCGGTTTCCTATTCAATCTGATAAACTTTATTGGGCATTTTCTTGGCGGATACGACATTATAATCTGGATTCATGTCTTCACTAAAATAGGTCCGGAAAATTCTATTAGATAATCATTTGGGCTCGACTTGTGATTTGGGAATTCATTGTTGATATTCTTCGTTTCCTCTTGAACAGCCAGTCTTTCCACAAGCAACTTTGCCATAAGGCTATGTTCTCTTCCAATACCAATATTATTCTCAACGTCTTCTCACCTTGTGGGATTGCAATCTTGCTCACATCATAGTTGTGTTGAACGTGGATTTATTCGTGACCAACACGACACTCGCTTATCTGACTTTGCTTACATTTTGCTCGAAATTTAAACATGGCATTCAGTGACTGGATTGTTTCCTGATAATTTCTGGATTACCAGTACTAAGAACTTTATACAATCCTCATATCATCGAACTTTATCAAGAACTCGTAAAAAATCCATTTCATTATAACCTGCAAGTTTGGTAAGCCGGCAATTGAGCTCATTTACCATATGAACAAAATCCTGATTTCCGCTGCTCGTTGTCGACCACTTTTTTCTGGAAGCGAAATTCCAATGAAATATCGACAAGAGAATTTAAGGCACTTTGATATAAATAGGAAAATTGATTACAAAGCAAATTCGAGATCTGGATTTTGAAGGGCAAATGCAAATGGAGTTAGTTCTCGAGATTGTTAGTGGAATTCATTTCGGACAATGGCGACGGCAGTCAGAGGGCATAAGAAAAATTGAACCATTCGAAACAGGCAATGGATTGGCTGTTTCAATTTCAAGGATCAGATACGAGTGCAGGCTTGGATAAATACTCGTGATTGCCTGACTTGGAATGATGCCTCCACGGCGATATGAAAACAACTCCTTTTCTTTGTGTGTGTTGCGCTTGCGCGACATTCAGTGATATCGACACGAACTTGCATTGCTTTGAAAAGGCCTATGTCGATAAGAAATACTAGAGAATTTTTGGACGGGGAGAGTTGATCAGAAGGTTTTATCGCGAGTTCTGTGTGACACCGCGAGGAAAGGAATTTTTTTTCCGTGGCTTATTTGTGATTATGTGTGAATTAATTAACCAGGGAGATTTACTTCATTGTTGCAGTGACAGGCAGGTCGGATTTTTTATTTCATTGTATTGCTTATTATTCTATGATATTAATGAGTTTCGTCAAGATATTTCTCAAATTCTCTTTTTTATTCGGTGCCACCGTTGATTGGGTTGAGCCAGAATTGACAACAGCATTATCTTCACTAGTTGACGTCTTTGGCCGCCATGTATTGGCGACGCAGCGGTTCGATTGATTTGATAAATTTCACAATTGTCAGATTTAGAAAATCTCTGATGAATTCTGGGAAAGGATTATTCAGATCAAATATCAACATGACTGATAATCTAGATTTTTCATGTAGGAACTATCCATTTATTAGTCTTGCATCTAATTTCATTTCTGTCCTTGATCAATTGGTAAATGATTCTTGTATTATAATGAATTCTAGGATTCCTCCGAGGTTAATAAGCCCATACTCTATTCTCTACCATTTCACGCTGTTGTATCTTATGCATCACTCAAGGTCATAAAGTATTCTTTTTGCTATTTTCCACCGGTTACTGTGATCATAAAGACTTGTTTAATTCATTAAATAATCAAATACTATCAATAAACTGAATCCACAATCGATGGGACGCAAAATGTTTTTTCAGTTAATAATGTCAAGTATAATGATATCATTATCGATAATTAAAATTAGAATGTCGATGTATTGATGATGCTGTATGCTGAATTATATTTATTACATTAATACATTGTGGGATTTCCTTAATGAATTTAACTTAACATTTTTTTTATTTTTGACAAAGATTATTTTGGTTACTTACGTATTTTAACGCCACCACAGCTACGGATTGGTGGTTTAATCTACAACTAATCTACAACACATTATTAAGCTTAAGTCCCACTTGCTGATCCACTGTGTAAAATTCATTTCAAACTTACGTTTTACAAATAAATTCCATGTCCATGAGAATTGGTACATGTTTCGTATTTTTGGATAAAATATTTCCTCCTAGAAAAAATAAAATATATTTGTTTGTTTGGCAAAATTCCCAAATACGACAATTTCGTAGCACTAAAACCTTCTGTTGCCAGTGGCGTTATGTAGTGCCATTATTATTATCAATATAAATTTTACTTAAAACTTAAAAGAAAATATCACATATTTTTGAAACGGTTTATTTCACATTATTTTTACAGTTTTTAATTTAGTTTTATGGTTTTCAAAGGTAATTTCAGTGGTTAATACTTTACCTGAATAAAATTAAAAACACGAGTGGATTTGGAAATAGCTTTTCTACATTACTCTACAAGCTGTTAAAATCCCCTACTAATGCATCTCATAGAGTCATTATAAAGCCTCTCCTCCTATATTAAATGCATCTCTATTAAAACCCACTAAAATCTCTTCTATAATGCTTATATTGCGATTGTAGGTACAATGACATTAATGATTCTCCTAAACTAAGCTATGTCGACCTCAAGTCATGACTGATTGATTAGCAATTGAAATTATTTCTAAAAATAATCTCGTCATAGGTATAAATGTAGTTGTTTGATTACACTACTATTAAGAGTTGCATGGAGAGCTGTAAATAGCTTGAATGTAGGAGGGAGAAACCACCCATTGATAGTAATCAACAAATCCGATTAAACAATACCAAATCCGAATTGAGTGAAATCTAGACACAAACACTACTCAAAGGTGCTAATGAATTGCATAATAGCATTATATGTGCACGTGATTGGGTTCATGCCTGTGTCACCAATGATAATTACTTTATATCCGCATTATAGCTGTTCAAATATGGACAATTACTAGAGGTAATACACAATAGAGGCTAACAGTATATGTGAAAATGGAATTTCCCCAACAGAATTCCCGCGGACAATGTAAGAGAATGATATAAAGGCAAAAGGAATAATAATAGAATATATAAATTAATAATACATAATAATAGTAATAATAATAAATAATTAATAATAATAATAATTAATAATAAATAAAATAATAATAATTATATAATAATAATAATAATAAATAAAATAAATAATAATAAAAATAATAATAGTATATAATAATATCTAATTATTAATTATTATTATTTTTTATCTATTATTATATTAACTATCGGAATAGGATAATGAACAAAATCAACAATCACCTTCTCAGGTCCTTTGGAATGTCAGAGATCTTAGAATTGCATTGCTACTGCTGGTGCCGTTACTATTCAGCCTTCCTAGCAGTCGACGCCGGCCGGGGAATGTATTCTGGACGTCCTTAATGTGCAATACATGTGCCATCACACAAACAAATGTAATGATATTTATTACTTTGTCAATAAATTCAGGCTCGTCGAAATTTCTTCACGAGTTTATCGAGTCGGATTCATTGCATCGGGAGATCTGCATATTGACATGCAATAGAAACGGACAAATTTCAACGTCAATCGGAGTTCATATTCACCTGGCTTTGGCAGGCAGCTGGCTTGATCGGCGGAACAACGCGTTTTGCAGGGCTTCTGCATTTTGCTTAATCTATTTTCACTGAGAGCTTCTCGTTCATACTGATCTCTAGGTATTCTCGCATCACAGACACGGCCGCCGAAATGATCTGAACTGGGACGAGGTAACGATTTTGCTATTAGTATCCTCGGAATATTTGAATCGGATCTGAATTGAAAGGGATAATCGGATTTTCTTCTGACGAATTCTTATTCATTTAGAATGATTCGCTTGTTAGACCTCCCATTGTTCTCGCGCCAGCGGCAATTTAGGTTGTGGACGGAGGAAATTTCACCTATATTTGTTCTGGTTTACAAGAGGACTAGTTTTTCGAACTTACACCTTACGAACTTTGAAATCTACAATGTCATACCGAATTTAGAGGCTGATGTGGATTCTAATGTAGCCGAACCTGCATTATTAATTTGTGTGGCCGCAGCAAGCGATCGACGCTGTAGCTTTAGAGATATTGGCTTGACCGACCTTCATTTCAGCAGCGTTGTCGATAGAATCTGTAAGTGTTGATGAAGTAAATCCTATACATTAATTATTGATGGAAAACGCTACAGCTGGCAGTCGCCTTGGGTCACATCAGTACAAGAATCCCATAATAATATCCAATTCTGTTTCTGATAATATACAATTAGCTTAAAAGATATGCACGGCACGGAAAGGCCCCAAACGGTGTAAACATTGTGGGAGAATAAGCTCTAATCCATTTATCCAAACGTTCCTCTGATGTGATAATCATGGGTCAATGGCATCATAGGGAATTGGGAATGCTGTTACAGGACAGGACATTAATTATTGTGGTATTACCCTACTCGTTAGCCCGTACAGATCTATAGACAAAATAGAAATAAGCAAGCAGTTTGGGCATTTGAGATTAATTAGATCGTTATATCTTAAATGCTGTGTTTAATATTTTGAAATGGTTTGATTGGGTGAATTAGCGAAGTAATGAGCAATGCGGCTGCTGATGATTTCAAAACGCCAATCGTTTATTGAGTTACAGTTTTGTTAGTTTTTTTTGTTAAATTAAAAAATGCATTAATATTTTAGATGTTTTTTCAATAATTTTTGTAAAATATTATTAAGTCATATATAAATTATTGTTATTCCACTCGAACAGAACTATTTGTGAACGCGCGTTTTTTGACGTGGTTATATTAGAAACTTATTAATAAACCCAAATTAGTCCAATAAATAATAAGATTAATCTAGTATAAATAATAAAAATATGTATTTATTATATAAATAAAATGATTAAATAAAATGAAAAAGTAAAATAATAAATAAAGATAATAAAATGAAAAATGATAAAAATAATAAAATGATAAATAAATAATAAATAAAAATGAAAAAATGATAAATAAATGATAAATAAAATGAAATAAATATAAATAAATGATAATAAAATGATAAAAATGAAATGCCAACAATCAGTATGTTAGCAGGTTGGATAACATTCAGGTGAGAAGCGAGAGACCTCTCACCGTGGCATGCATAACGGGTCAAATGTGCACCACTATATACACAGAATTAAAATAAATAACCCAAATATATAATTACAGATCTCTTTTATCGTTGCAATTCTCGGGTTTTACTGAGGCCTCGTATGCTGTTCGTTATTTTATCTTTTCTGGTAGCGTAGGTTTGTTCATTGAATAAATTGTCGAAGGAATCATTGTGATGCCTGAATATTACCTCCTACGCAAACTGGTACATGGGAAGTACAAGCATTTCTTACTGCATTATTGGCTTGTAGTTCCTCTCGGTTGCTAAATAATCCTCCCATCGGCTCCCTCATTAACTACATTGTTTAGTCGGGGCTTTGTCAAACTCAAGACTGGGAATCTATTGGGCTTTGTTCCGGAATTCGCGTTATCAACCTTTATTGGCTCGGTTTGAATTGCCAGTTGCCTTTGTAATTTGACTTGCTTGGCGATTTAAGAAAATCAAAATATTCATGCTACTTGCTGTCTGAATAGATGGAAAAGTGCTTCCATTGTGCACGATTTTCACTTTTAGGATTTCTATTTTTACATAATCCATGAATGATTCGGTGCAGACTTACTGGAATTTGTCTGGGTATCCTCGGGTTCTGATTTCGTAGCGTGCGACCTGGAGTAACGCATATTAATTGCCGTGAAATATCATGTACATGCAGAGTGTTACACCGGAGAGGAGAAGATGAGAGGGAAGTAGTAGGTGTAACTAGGGCAATATGTGATTGTTTAGATCTAAATTATCAACAAACAAATAAGCTTTGTAGTGAAATAATAGAGGGCCAAGAGTGCAGTGATGTAGTCTGGTTAACGGCAGGGAGTAATTATGACCTCCATTAATGTGGCTGATTTATGAAGTCCATTTCGACCCGACAGACTGTGGCGATTCGATTGTTCAAGTCTAGACTGATTGATAATGGCACGGGAAACATAAAGTGTAAGTTGAGCCGGTTCCAAGACCTTGAATCATGGAGCATTTAGTAGTGATACCAGAGACAATGATGAAATTACAAGCAATATTGAAATGAAATCAAGTTTTCAGGATAAATGAAATGAAAACTTTGAGATATCAACAGAGGATCATTATTCATTTGATACGGAGAGAAACGATTATTTTATATGCTAGAAGAGACCTTTAGATATGCGAGTTTCAGGATATTATGATAATAAAAACCGAAATAATAAAAATAATAATAATAATAATGATAAATAATAATATAATAATAATAATAAATAAATTATAATGATAATCTAAAATAATAATTAATATAATAATTAATAATTAAATAATAAATAATCATAATAATTAATATAATAAATATATTTAATAAATTAATAAAATATTAATATAATCATTAATAATAACATTTAATATAATAATAATAATAATAATTAATAATAATAAATTAAAATATTCATTATAGATAATAAATTTAACATAAATTATAATAATTAAATAATAATATTTACTATCATTTGTGTGATTATTTGCTGGTCGGCTTTTACCAACCGCAAATGAGCCTCGCTGTTGAGTCGCGACGGAGAACAGAGGAACCTTGACTCGTCTTGGAAGATGGCATTCTGTGAATGGTGCATTGGACCCGGGTTTGGATTCATTTGAAATATGTCGCCTCGATTCGGAATGAGCTGAAATTGTTTTGGTTGTCAAAGAAACAGTATTGCATTTATTGACCCTTTGTAGACAACTGACTCGATGCTTTTGTGAGCTTTCGTTTTGTTGTTTGATCTGGGCCAACATTTTCGACGCTGGGGCTTTTTCCAATTGCTTTTATCGCCCAAAGATGGGGAAGCGTCAAAATAATCGCGTTCAGAATCAGATTAGTGCTCCTGAACGACATTGAGCTATGGACAACATCTATTAATATGACTCACTTACGTGACACTGAGACCGGCGTTTGCTAGCGGATTTGTAGCGTTCCAGCTAGACTTTCTGTAGGACAGCTCACAGTAATTAAAGGAGAAAACGAAATAGCTAAACCTTATAGTTATTTGCGCACATTGGATGGGAATTTGCCTTGTGACCGTTTGCCGGGGGGCCGGCAAGAAACCAGATTTAATCATCTGAATCAGAATTGAGCTGCAAAGTTAAATTAATATTTAATATTTGAAGGAGATTATATGATATAACTATCCATAATTTTTTTTACCAATTTAACACTTGAATGGAAAGAAAGCTTAAAAGAGCAGGAGTTGAATTAAAACCCATATTATAAGCCCTGGGTTTTGAAGGATATAATAAAGCAGAATATATTCAGGAACATTGGTGTGCGAAAGTTCAAAAAGTTTAAAAAGAGCTGTGGAAGTAATGAGAAGAGATGGAATTTTTATATTACTGCATAAAGAAGATAAACTTGACGAGGATAAATATTTATTTGATTGTGGAACGTATGCCACACGAGTTTGATGAAGATGGATATTTAATGGATAATGAAAATTTTTAAAATTATGTAATTGCATTAAAATGCGGTAAGTCGGACAATATTTATAAAATCTTATCATTTTTGAGGATACATATGAGGATAAGAGAACATAGAAAAGGTAGAAAATGAGAGTGATTTAGAAGATGATTTAAAAAGGATGGATATTTGTGAAGAAAGGGTTGAACAGAATGGCGATGAGCACACATTATAAATTAGAAGTGTAGGAGAATCGAGCATAACAAAGTTAGATGACAATAATTCTGATGAAGTTCGGGAATATAGAAGTTTATTTGATAATAAAAAAGAGTTAGTAAAATTGGCAATGATAGAACAAGGTGTAGTAAAAACGAATCGAATATTTAAAGGCACACTGATAGTTTTATACCTGATGTTTAAACATAAAGTCAATGTGAAAAGTTATGTAAAAGTAATAGTTTGTTCGTATTTATTTATTTTTTACAGTATCAATTTATTAATTAAAAAATTAATTAATAAGCCCGTGTTTTAATTTTTCTAATTTGGCGATTAAATAATAGTTTTACCATGTGAGTATTTTGAAATACAAAGAATTGTTTTATTTATTAATAATATACTTTATTTAGTTTAAATTTTATTATTTAATTTTTAATATTTTTATTTTAGACATCAATCTAATAAATATGAACGAGGTAAAAGTTTATCTTTCTACTATTTACATTTTCAAAACTTCAAATATTTAGGCTGAAGCTAAAACCAAGAACTTAAATGTACTGAAAAGTCAAATGGTTGATGTCATTGATAGTCTTAGACTGAACCATGCAGTTCATGAATTATTACCTTTGTTAAATTTGCTACAAACCTTAGAAAACAATATCACTAATATTAATTCATTAGGTTTAATTTTATATATTCTATTTCAAATTTAAAGTTTATTTCCTTAGATTTCCAAAGCTGGAATACTTTAAATGTATTAGAGATGGTACGTTTAATATTTCATAGATACTTTTGGATTTATCATATAAACATATTTCATTTTTATTCAATTAATTCCATAGTTAATCTCTTTATGAATTTCATTATAGAATGTTATTGGAATATTTGGAATTTTAATTTTTATATTATTAATTACATACTAAATTTTCTATCCAATCAAAATTTAAGATTTCCGATTGGATATTAGATTAAATTAATTTATTTTTAAATTGAAATGAAATAGAAAATGAAATTTTTGGTGAAAATCAACAAATAGAATGTTTAGCTTAATTTGCAAGGTATTTTATTTGGACAAATGTCTCGGATGGTCCATAAACTTTATAAGTGATTACATGTGACGGTTTGTATCAATTATCCAACTGTAACTGAATTATCTATTTTAATGTTTTAATTTCATTTTCTGGCAGTTTGAATAACTCAGGATTGAAGGAATATCGATAATTGCGCTTGAAATGCCGGGGGGGGGGGATTATTCCAATTTTCGTTGCTATGGGGGATTTTAAATGAGTTACTGTTGCAAGTGTTGGAATTAGACTGAAAGGCCGGTTGTTCATTCATTTCATGGAAAACAATTTATTATGGAGGTTAATACGTGAATAATTCAGCATTTGGGATAAAATGGGACATCTCTCGCAGCATTCTCACGTTTCAAATACACTATTTTCACATAACAAACTATTTTACTGAGAGTTTTTCTGAATTGAGCAAAATACTATTTTCTTTTTATGCGTTTAAAAAAATGTATCGACTCTTCATCTCTGGCATTTAATAGTTATCATATATTATTAGCAACAATAACAAATATTTTAGGTAAATGGTAAGTTAAAATTGAAATTTTCATAAAATTCAAATTTTAAGTTTTATAAAACTTTTATAATGTTAATAGTTAAATAAGTTCTCGAATTTATTATGAATTTCATGGCATTTATTATTAATTTTCATAAAGATAAGATTTGTAAAATTTTATTGATCGATCTATTTTATCAATTTCTGAATATTTTAAAAATAATTAATTATAAACTTAATATAAATTACACTTTTCGATGTTTTTCTTTATTTTTCATAATTTCCGGAAATCTATCAACCTTTTCCTAATTTATATAAGTTTTTTTCAAGTGGAATTCTATGATATAAATTATAATTTCAATTGCTCCTTTTTAACTCATGAAAAGGTGATAGGTGATAAAACGCTTGAAATATCCTCAAATTCCATATTTGTTTTTTATAGGGTTGTCGTGTTTATATTTTATTTTTCTCACCCAACTTATTTTTCATTTCTTCAGTACTAAATTCACCTAATTTATGTCCTTATTTCAAGTAGCTGTTTGTGTAGTAGACCTTTTCATACGGCACATACTTTATGATAACTGGCTTGTCTTTTCTATTTGATTTTTATCTTAGACCTTTGATAAATTGGATTTTTGAAAACTTGCTATATTTTCCTATTTACCCCGAGTATTATTGTAGAATCACAAATTGGGATTTGATAAGATTAATCTCACTCAAAAAATGTATTTCCTATTCAATAGAATACATATCGAAAGTGCTTATATTTCATCTTTGAACAAGTCTTTTGTGTATGGGCTAAAGATAAAATCCAATAAGAAAGACAATGAAAAGGTTTCACAATTGTATAGCTTATTGAAATTTATAATGATTCAATAGCTAAATAATTTGCGACTGTATTCCGTTGAAAAGAAGAAATTATTTGCAGTTTCATTGAAACTGTTGCTACAGGAAAATTTATGTATGAACACTGCTGGAATGACTCTGGAAAGAATAACCGACTTGCTTTTGGAGAACCTTGATAATGGAATAATGAACATTTATGATTACATTTACCAGGAATGTAGCATTTGCAATAAGAATCACGAAACTTGCCAACTGGAATCGGGACCGTTCTGCTTCTGTAGGTTGAAGTCTCTCAACATAAACGAAAGCCAGCACTATTCAGGAATAATAAAATTCAAATTTTGCTCATTTATGGTGAGAATTGAATGTCGAGGAGAAATATACATATATAATGGTAATGCAATGTTTAGGGAATGTACTCGACAAGTTATCTGAAAGAAATCCTTATAAACAACGCACCAAGATTGGTAGATAACCAATTCAAGAGCGAATATAACAGTAAGGATTGTCTCAACGTTTTTCATCGTAACTTGAATTATCCAGCAAAGACCAAACGCCGTTGCGAAGTCGTTATAAAAGAACAAATAGTTTGTTCTGATTGGACAACTGGTCCATTGATGATTTCTGGGGAGTTCGAAGTGTACAATGCCAAGGAAATTGAAGTTCAAGTTTGGGAGGATCCTAAAGAAATCGGCGAAACGAAACATCTCGTTGCAGTCGCTGTCGTTTCTTTGCAAGCGTTGATCGAGAACAAACACCATTCGAATTCAATCAACATCTCGATGGAACCCGACGGTTTCATGACAGGCCTGGTGAAATATACCCCGATCAAAAGATCGATCTCGGAAAATCCAGAATTGAACAAAGAAAACCGACCGCTTTTACGCAAAATCGGAGTCAAGCGCAGAATGAATATCATGGCTAAACTCACCGGTAGGTTTCTATATATCTCTCTCTTTCCCTTGATCTTTCTCAGTATTGTTATTCATTCTCCAATATTTTATCTTTCGGAAATAATCCGTAGTAATTTTCATTGGTTAATTCAGGGCACCGCTTGGCACGTCATGTCGAGGCTCATATTCCCGTATCGTTATGGCTAGATTGGTTCCAGAACCATGTCGACAGGCTGGCCATCCCGGTTGATAGCAACAGGAACGAACCGGAACAGAAGGAAAATAAGGTATATTTTGTTATCGATATTTTTGATGCGCTATTATATTATTGATTTTGTTTGTAAATACGATAATTTTATAATCAATATATTTCAGAGGTGCTCATTATTATATTGATTTCCCATATAAATTATGATCAATATGTTATTGGGTGCTAATTATTATATTATTGATTTCTCTATCGATTTTGACCAATTGTTATCAACAGATTATTACACTATTTTTGGTTTTAGTTGAAATTGAGATCAGTTTGAGATTTAGGTATTACCAGGAACTGATGCGATTGGATATTATTGACATCAGGTATTTCCATATCGATATATATATATATATATATATATGTGTGTGTGTTTTGATTTTAATTTTATTTCGTCACATTTGGTCCCAGTGTTCCGATTATTCCACTCTGCCAATGATTTTATTTCAAAATTTTAACCAGAAAGATTTTATCTGCATGACGCCATAATATCAATTTTTCATCTTTTATCATATTGATAATAAATGCCGCCCTTCAAGTTCTTTATCAAATATGGAGAATTAGTTCTTTACCTTAAAATGGATGTCACGATTTCACTCCATAAATATTTTTGCTTAATGAATTAGCTGATATTTTCTTCCTATTCAACGATTCCATTATGGGTGGAGGCGCTGCTACAAATATAAAAAGATGGTTTCTCACTAACAGCATCAATTCACTAAACAAGAGAATTTTCAACTTTGAACTAATCCGTTTATTAAAAAGTTGAAAATTTTCATTTTTTGTTTATAATAAACTTGAAACTTCCATTAAACGCTTCTCATATCTTTTGTCCACTATTATTTTGTATTCGTGAGAAACTAACTAATTCCTAATACAACTGTATTTTTTTTATGACGATTTTCTTGAATTTTCCATTCCAAAAACGTTGACAGAAAATCAGATAAAAGAAAGCAATATTTTGAGCAAGTAAAACAATTGACCAAAATTTCTCTAAAAGCGGCAAAAATTTAAATAATTAAATAGAGAAAAGCGAAACTAAGTGATGAGACAAAATGAATTTCTACCATTCTTTCAATTTTAGTCTAGCGTAAAGAACAAATAAATAAATAATAATTATAAACAAGCTAGCGTTAGTACTAACTTATTAATAATAATTTAATATAAATAATTTTACATAATAATTGTGCATTTATTTCCTAATATAATAATAATTTATCAATCTTCATAATTTTAGACTAGATTAATATATTTTTTTTCTATTTAAAAACTAGCTCTATAGTCTAATAGAATAAAAATATAGGAAATTTTAAAAAAATATAAATAAAGTTAAATTAAAAGATTTTAATGATAATTTATGAATCGATTTATTAATAATATTTTATATTTATAAAATACAGATTAAAGATTAATAAATTATTCATTATCCAATTAAAATGAGGCAATTCTTACCATAGATAAATATCTAACAGTTAACTTTCTAATGCATCCAAACTTTCTTACTATTTAATCCACAATAGCAACTTCCAGCAAGGTTATCTCCATACAACGATTTCTGAATGGTAGCGACACCATTCATAGTTTTCATGTAACAGGCAATTGAATTTTGAATTACTAATAAATACAGAAAATTCATAAATTCGAGGGTTAACACTAAAATAAAATTGCCAGTTTGATATTTTTTATTGACATCTCTTAAAATTTTTAAAAAATTTAAATAAAAACTTTAGGAATAAAAATAAAAATACATGATATTATAAGGACTTTTTTTGTGTTTCACCTCTGATTTCTTTATAAGTGACATAATATTTTCTACAAAATTTGATTCATAGTCAAGTTTTGTAGAAAATAACATGAAATTTAGTTTGGAATTAGTTTTTTATGATTTCATAACTTTATATTTAATTTAAGTTTGAGTTTAATTCTAATTAATTTATTTAAACCAATGAAAATGCAGAAAATTTAAAAAAGAAAATCTGCCTGAAAGTGTGTATAATACATGACTTGCAATGTCGTCAACGTGATAATTTACTCGTTCAACACTTAATTTATGCTACTACCAAGAAACCATAATTTAATAATAATAAAATATCAAACAATGATTAGGCAATTAAATTCACAATAATAAAAATCAATAAATAATATGATAAACCTTTTCAGCATGTTTTTTAAAAACAATATATGAGAATTTTCAACTGTGAAATAGTCTTCTTTAATCTGTCCTAGAAAATTGCTTGTAAGTGAATTTGAAGAATTTGACTTTAACTGAATTATCCTTCTCGCTTTATTTCAAAATTTAAATTTTTTCCGCTATTTTTGAAATGTTTGCAAATGTTTTGCAATAAATTATATAACTCGATAAAATTTTAAAATCTAAAGTCACTCAATCAGAATTCGTAAAGCTCCAAATATTTGACAAAATTCTCTAGTTATATGCTAAAAGTTTTTTTATATACTAATGTTAATGGAAAATCAAGATGGCGATTTCACCTGCTTTCCCCTTTGAACTTAACTACCAGTTGCTTCTATTTGATAAGGTTTGACTCTTTATTTCTGAGATATTTCTTGTTTTGTTTTAGCTGGCCCGATGATTGATGAATTATCTTTAGGATTTATGTGCTCTTTGACTTTTTAATTCACATTTATGTGAAAAGGAAGGCCGGTGAGTTCGATGACTTTGAGAATTTGGTAGTCTAGGAGATCAGTTAAGACCCAAACTCTTTCAACTCACAGTTTTAATTTCCACTAATTACTTATTCAATTTTAAGCTAAGGTACATTTAGCTAAGGTGCACGGTATTTTTACGGTGTAGTAACCCTATATCGATGTAGGATCTGTATTTGCTTTTAAATGTTTCTTGAAGTGTTTTCTATTCGATAAATGTGCTTGATATGTGATTTGATTTGGCTTTGAACGATAATATATTAATAAAGATCTCAGGCCTGTGCAGAATGGTCAGACGGTTTGTCATTAAAGTCGGTTTAGGTTTTTGTTATCGTTTGATTGTTTAATAAATTGTCAATTGGGACCTGACAGAATTTAACCTCATCTATAAACAGAGCTTCGGTTTGAACAATAAAAAACTTTTGATTACTCCTTGCAAAAGTCCATTGGTGAACAAAATAGCCAATGAAAGTTATCGACAGATTTCTAAGTCACCAATGCCAAACCGAGTGCCCAAAACTCCGAAATTCAATCAGACCAATCCCAGGGCTATTTGTAAATTTAATCATCCTAAAGAGATCCGATTTGCAGACCAGGATTCTGTGTCGGCTATGAACGAGACATCGGAATGTCAATCAGAATTCATGATTTCCACCCCTCTCAAAACCAAAAGTTCAATCTCAAATGACCGTACTCCGTTTTTCGAAGCCAAGAAAAATAAGCTCGACAATCTGATGTCACCTATACACCCGATTAATCGCAAAACACCCCAGAGACTCACTACTTATTATAATGAACAAATAAATCCTCATATAAACGATATTCTCAGAGCTACCACAGGCTTTATGGCCGATTGCTCGGTGACAAGGAGCAACATAAATTTAACCGATATCAATGAATTTGATTCAACTCGTTAGTTTTTAACCAAATCTTTGTTATCGCTCATTTGGTTAATTGTTCTCTTTTGTAAGGAATGACAAAATGCAACTCCATAAACAACTCTAAAACCAAACTCGACGATAGTGATGAACCGAGAGATATGAGACAAGCAACAATTTGCCACAAGAGCATTTTACAATCACCTTTTCCACTGGACTCTCAATATGATTTCATTCCAAACTCATGTAGATCTGTGTCGAGGAGTATGATCTCGGTAACAACTGTTTCATTGTGTGCAATTGAGTTAATATTCACGGTACAGGCGAGCACCCATTCCAAGCATTGCAATAACATTTCCCAGGCATCGACAAAGGTAGAACTTATTATCCAGCCGTTTGATTGGTAGTTTTTATTATAGACCAATCAGACAGCAGATAAGTGCGTTCATCATGATTGGGATTCGTGTTGTTATGATGATTCATCGTATCTTAGTGAGAAGAACATCACTAAGAACTCGTTTAAGCAAGGGATCGATATCAGATGTCTGGAATCTTCCATTGGTGCCAGTGATCATGGTAGTTTCGATGGTCATGGGGATATTGAGACTGAGGTCGCTAATGGCGATGGAGAGGGGGAGCGGGAGGAAGACGAGGAGGACATTGATATCGATAACAACTCGTTCAATGGTACATTTAGATCTCGATCCGTTTGCCACCAAGTTCTCGATAAGTTGGAATTGTTGACTGTGCTCGGTCAAGGACATTTCGGCAAAGTCCTGCTTGCGAAAGTCATAGAAACGAAAAGCGTCTGTGCAATTAAAAGCATCCAGAAAGCAAGAGCAGCCACAGATACGGAATATGATAGCCTGTTTGCCGAGAGGGAGATTTTAATTTTGATCAGGAAACACAATAATCCGTTTCTCATCAATTTGATTGGATGTTTTCAATCAGAGGTTTTTTTATTCATTATTTTTTGTATTTTATTTTGTTATAAATATTTTTAATTTATATTCTATATTTATTGAATAATTAATTTTTTTGTATTTATCTAATTTTTTGATATTCTTTTTATTAATAATATGTTCGTTATGGTTCCCTGACATTTCATCATTGCAACATTTCATCATTATAGAATGTGAAATGATGAATTGCTATAATGATGAAATGTCTCGTATGATGAGGTGTGTCTGGTCACCGTTCGTTATTTATTAATTTATTATAATAATACTTAATTTTGAATATATTTATTTTTTGTATTTTATATATATTTTTATTTATGATTTGTGAATTTTATTTTAAATTTTATTTTATTAAAAAATATTGTTAATATTTATTTCTGTATTTTAACTTTAATTATTTTTAAATTCTCATCAATTTGATTGGATGTTTTCAATCAGAGGTTTTTTATTCATTATTTTATATATTATTTTGATCAGTTTTAAAATTATTTTCGTGTTTTATATTTATATTAATATTTTTGTTTTATTAATAATATGGTTATTATATATTTATATATTTAACAAATTTATTTAATTTTGTATATATTTATTTTTTGTATTCTAATTTTTTATTTTTAATATAGTCATTATCAATTTTATTTATTAACTTTGTATTATAATATTTAACTTTGAATATATTTATTTCCGCATTTTATTATTTATTTATTTTTAGATGAATTTATTTATTGTATTATATATAAAATATATTATTTTATTTCTATTAATCATATATGTTACATTTATTATTTCGTTTATTTTTTCTTTTATTTGTTGCTTTGCATTTTATTTGTTATATTTTAATTTGTCCATATTTCATTATTGTTAATATAATATTTATTTATTTTATTTTCTCTTTCTAAGTTTTCAATATTTTCTTATTAATATGATTATATATTTTATTTATTAATTTTGTATTATTATATTTTATTTTTAATATTTTTTTATATAAATATTTTTTATTTTATTGTATTCTGTTTTCAAAGTTTTATATATTTTGTCTTTATCAATAATATAATAATTTTATATTATAATTTATTTATTTTTGAATTAATTAATTTATTGTATTTATCTAATTTTTCGATATTCTTTTTATTAATAATATGCTCGTTATATATTTTATTAATTTATTTATTAAAATAATATTTTATTTTTGAATATATTTATTTATTGTATTTCATATAATTATTATTTATTATTATTACGAATATAGATCAAAATATATAGGAAAATTTAATTATTTATTTACCTATTTTCTTTAATTTTTTTTTAAATTTCCAGCGTCACTTATTCTTCGCCCTAGAATATGTGGCCGGGGGAGATTTCATGGGCCACGTGCATAAAAGTCCATTCATTGAAGAGGATGCGAGATTTTATATAAGTTGTATTGTCCTAGCATTTGAGTTCTTGCACGACCAAGATATTATATACAGGTTTCGATGATAATTTCCACTGAATGTTATCATGTAACCTTGGAATTTAGAGATCTGAAACTGGACAATGTCCTAATGGACATACACGGCTATGCGAAACTAACAGATTTCGGCCTCAGCAAACCAAACATGAAGTGGGATACTAAAACGACAACATTTTGTGGAACTCCAGAGTTTCTCGCTCCGGAAATCATCGAAGAGAAAAATTATACTCGAGTCATTGATTGGTGGGCTTTGGGAGTTCTGCTTTATGAAATGATTCTCGGGGAGTCTCCATTTCCCGGCGATGACGACAGGGAGATATTCTCGATGATTTTATCGACTACTCCTAACATTAAAAGTCTTTCTCCAGAATCTACATCTCTCATCAAGCGGTTATTAAAAAGAGATCCCGAAAAGCGACTCGGATACGGGTGTGAAGGGACTCGTAAAGTGAAAGAACATTCGTTTTTTGCTTCCATAGACTGGAATAAGTTATATTCTCGACAGCTCGTGCCTCCTTTCATTCCTAAATTGGTAGAGATTATTTTTAATTTTTACAATGAATATTATTATTTATTAATATTGATTTTTCAGAAATTTTTATTTTTATTAATTTTTTTATAATTATTGATTTTATAGTGATATTTTATTTTTTTTATTTTATCACGCTATAGTGCGAGCTTTTAATATTACTTTGGTAAAGATTTTTATTATTAATTATTATAATTATTTTTATTATTTTATTTAAATAATAATATCAATAAATAATACAACTGCTGATAAATCAATTACAAATAGGATGACGTCACCGATACTCAGTATTTCGAAAGCGAATTCACTAATCAGCCAGTGACCATTGAGCATGACGACGAGGAGGTAGATTCAGAATTCGATGACGAGCTATTCAGGAATTTCGACACGGATTTGCAGTGGCAATGATGATAACAATAAAAATGATAATATTATATTGCTGAAATTTTGCATTTTTTTTTCGTTTTTGATAACTATTATTAGTAATTTTCTAGTGTAATGTTATCTCGTCACTGATGTTCATATTACTGACAAATGTTATCCAATCGCATTACTTGCACCGGCCGCTAGTCTCCAGCCACATTTTGTAATGCTGCTTTTAATAACAATAAACATTTTTATGTTTACCCGCACACTTTTTATATCATTCTCATCATTTCCGCTATTTATAATCTATCTATATAATAATAACAATAATTCAGTTATCGATTTAATTTTTATTAAATATTCGATTTCTCAATTATTATTATAAGTAAATCGATTCCTAAATTATTATTAGTTAGTTTCATGGATAACCAAGTTGTGGTTAATGCGTTCCTTAATGTTGATATTTAATGTATTAGCGAACCCTTAGCCTACGCACATTTGATTAAAGCCTGATTCGGCCTTTCGCACGCACTATTTAATCGCTCGTATCTCCAACTGCTTTTTGTTAGACTTGAGTTCTTAAGGCTTTATTATCCTTTTATTTCTTCATTTGGTTTTGGTGAAAACCAAGGCCTTATTGTCTAACACTTGTTTCGCATTCTGAGCAGTCAATTTACTTTGGCTCGTAGGTTTTCTAAATAAATTATTCATCAAATATCAATTTACTTCATCTATTCCTCAAACTGAGAGTATAATATATCATTTCTTTAATTGTTTTTTATTTTTGCATGTTATGTTTTTAATATCTTGCTTTGTGTTTTTATTTACTTTTATGCTTTTTATATTTTTATGTATGTTCTTTTACGATTATTTGTGTTTACATATAAATTTTAAGTAAATATTTATGAACATTAACAGGACCAACATAAATTATTCTAAATGAATCAATAATTAATACTACAGTTATAAATCATAATTACGTAAGAGTACATTAATTTTTAAAGTTTAAAAGAAAACCAAAGTACTGTTGGGTTATTATTTTTATTGAAAGTCGGTTCCCTCTGACTCCTCGTGTCCATTTCGAATCAAATAAGTAAACCCAAAACGGAATAATTTTATTTGCTCTTTACCAGTTACAACTCAATCCGATTTATTTCAATGTTTTGTAATTACAATTTTGTGATATTTTTGCACCCTTCAACCACCGAATAAATTTGATTACCTTAAGGTAGGTTATCCAATGGATAATCACCTTTTCTTATAGATAACTTTTGACTTTACTTGTGTTTAGATTCTTTTACTGACCTGATTACACTACTCGTTTGCTTCGACACTGGCCATTTCGTGTTTTTCCCTTTTTCTTTTATACTCCTGCTCAGACTGGTTTCAGACAATTGTCAACAACATTTGCTGCCATACTAAATTATTAGAAATAATTACTTCTATACAGACCACCTTAGCCGACATTTGTCGACGTTTGTTACCTTACTAAATTAGAAAATAATTACCTCCTCATAGATCAGTGGAGTCCATTTAATATTGTTTAGGCCAATTTACCCTTTTCAATTGTTTTGTTTACACGCCGGTTTTCCTCATCTCCAGGGTTTCTCATTGCCTCGGACTTCCCATTAGTTATTATTTTTTGTCTTATTTTACTTTCTAGGAACCCTTCACTAAATTTTTATTATTATTTCTAGACTCGTCTCTAGATTTGGCATTCAAATATATCAATTTCCCCTGATCAATACTACTATCGAATTTATGTAAATTTTTTAATTAATGTTGCACTTTTACCATTTTGGTGTTTTATTGATTTTACCATGCTTTTTCGTAATACCCCAACAGTGCTTAGTTACTCCCTATACCAAATATACATAAAGATAAATTGGATTAAAAGACAAAACATTAACAATCACTATCCTTGGAATAATCTGACCTTTATCAGCACACGCGATTAGTGATATCCTTCCTTTTTCTTACCAGATGTTAGACAGAAATTACGGTCCAATTCACTAACAATACCTATAATTCCAGGCCTAAATCTTTTTATATGAAAAACCTAAAGTACCGAGACTGAATGAGCATGAATTTTGCTTATTTTATTTATCAAGGATTAATTAAATATCTGACAACTGAAGCAAGGACATCACACACGTTTAAGTTATTGACATTTTTAGTTGTTTTTAAAATAAATTTATGGATTTTAGTAATTCTTAAAATAGGATTGGTTATAGCCCTAACAATTATGAAAGTAATCTGAATTAGAGAACAGAGAAATTCTTACTTTTTGGGAGATAAAAACTATTGTTATTATACAAATAATCATAATCTGGGTTCTGCGTCGGTCTCAGGAAGCGGAAGCAGATGGGGTATCGTAACAGAGGTTTGTGACAGCTTAATAACATAGGTGTGTTACAGGTTAGTAACTAAAACGTACACGTAGAAAACAATCAGGTGAGCGAAGTAAAAAATAATCATTTATTAATATTATGTCATCAGAAGTGGGTTGTACTTGACGGGCAGAGATATCAGTACTCACATCGCCTGTTTACAAGATAAATATTACTAAATTACTTTATCTGACTGAAACCGCAATCAAAACGAGTAAAGATATTCTGAGAGTATCAAATCTCACCGCTGTACAGAGGTTTCGAGAACTGACGATTACTAATCCACAAAAATTGCACATAAAACAACCGATAAATAATAGACCAAATGAAATATAATTTGTCTAACAACATTATTAATAACGACACGCTTGAACGCATCTCACAACAACCGAAGCAAAACATTTCAACCGGCAATCAATATCTGTAAATGTGTAAAAATTATTCCCAAAATCAAAATATCGGAATAAAGTGCAGAAAATCAATAAAATATTCCAGAGCTGATAAATAAATTTCCTATCAACAGATTCATTTGCTGCATTTGGAAGGAAATTTTGATAATAATAGTAATAATAATAATGATAATAGTTAGATAATCACAAATCAATTGAAAAAGTCAACAATAAAATAAATCAATAAAAATAAACATAAAGAAAATTCATTTTAAAATGAAATCAAACAATTCATTATGGACTCAGAGGATCACTGACAGGTTTGGTCTTTTTGGCTTTCTTTGAGGGCTTGGAATTCGATATGGCAAATATATCATCTGGATAATAATAATAAAAATAAATAATAATAAAAATAATAATTAAAAATAGTGATTATAAAGCTAATAAAAAGGCTTTTATGACTGCTGATCTATTTAGGGATTGGATTTTTAAATTTGATGAGGAACTTGTCCATAGGAATAAAAAAAATTGTATTGTTAGTTGATAATGTCATGATTATAGCCATTTAAATGAGTCACTTGAAAATATTAAACTTTTATTTTTTGATCCAAACCTTACGTCATATGTTCAGCCAATGGATCAAGGTATAATAAAAAACTTTAAGCATTATTATAAAAAACAACTAATGAAAAAATATTGATTGTCTAGATCAAAGGTTCCCAAAATTTTACCAGTCGCGACCCACTAATTAAACCGTAAGGTTTTTAGCGACCCACCTGTAAAAAAAAGAAAAAGCAAAAATTAAAAACATTAGTTCATTAATTTAATAATATCAAAATAATTAATGAGACGAATGAGCATGTTTTCTATTTTTGCTAATAACATCTTATACATCTACTTTAGTTATTTTCAGGCGAATTGAGTGTGATAATTGTAATTTATTGCGATATTTATTTTTTTAATACAAAAATTGCTGAAAATGCAATTTTACTTATATAAGAAGCTACAATGTGTAAAATTGGATATGGAGTTTGTGCCGACAACCAAAACTGTATCAATTATTTTCGGTCAAAATTGGACAGATTTATTAATAAACAAGGTAGATTTATTATTTGTTTTTTAAAACATTTTATTTAAACCCAACTTTGATAATTGGCGATAAATAAATATCTATAAAATAAAAATAATTATATTAATAATAAAAAATAAATAAAAATAAAAATAATAATATTAATAATAAATAATAATAACAATAAAAAATAATAAATTAATAATTACTTATTTCATCAACATTGACTTCAATAGGTTTTTTTGTTTTACTATTCGATGTTGATGATGCTTTTTTATTTGATTTAGATTTTTTCTCGGGTCGAGGAGGGAGGTCAGCAAAAATATTGAAACTGTCATCTGATTGCGAAATGGCCGGAACTGGATTGGTATCAACAGATTTTGGTTGTTGTGGAATGGGTTTTGTCTAAATCAGAAAGACATTGAAAACTCCTCATCCGCCAAAATCCAACAAAAGCAACTTAATGAAAAACTCAAAACGAAATTCACTAAACCTAAATATCTTAATTTCCTTTACTTTTATGGCTAACTATTGAAGGACTACTGAAAGGTTATTGGGAGAGATTAGAGACAGCGGTTCCATCCCCGGTCAAATGGCAACCGTTAACTAGGTGATCGTCATCCAATCGCAAAAAAGCATCAAATAAATCTGTAAATATCCCGAATCTATTATTGGATTCTACATCGAATTCCAGAGTGTAACTGTGACAGTTATACATCTCACAAGTAGAGATTTTACTCAATGATCCAGAAGCAGATTGATCGAATGTATTACTAATGTCTATGGAAGGAGCTGGAATAATACTATGAGGAGGGAAGGACAGTGTTTGATTTTCAAGGAATTCCGATAAAGACGCATTCATAATACATTGGGTTGTGTAATATATGACGACCTTCACTATTTTATCGATTGTGCTCTGAAATTCCAATTCTCTGCTGTCAGTTTGCAAGGAAAAGATGTAATGAGACTTAACTTCCCCATTTGGCATTTCACAGTTGAAACAATTGAATCCAGAACAGCCGAGGAATGGAATCGACTCATTTATCAATTGCATATGCTCGGAGGGGCAAGATATATCGCTATTATATATATCCTTTGTGTTCATGTCATTCAATGGGCTCATTGACAAACTGGCATCACCACAAGCATTAGAGACATCATTAGCATTCACTGGAGTATTCAATTGGCGGCCCGGGCATTCCTCAGGTTCGAGCAACATATCATTTAGCGGCGATTTAACCCGAGAATCGATATGCTCAATTGAATCCATTTGGGTACAAATCACTTGAAGAGCATGCTCAAATTCGGTGCCCCAGGAAATGGCATTAGTATCAACAGGTTCCGAATTACTGATATCTGAATATGTTCTATAATCCCCGGTGTTTATCACCTGACTCGAAGGCATAATGCTAATGTCATGGCCAACCATTCCTGATTTGTGCATCAATATAGAAAAATCAACATGCAAAGAACTCTGAAGAGCGTAAAAAGTCGGAGAATGGCGATGACTCCAAATTCGAAAGAATAATTTAGAAGAATTAATAAAGGAAGACGATTTATCGGTGTTGAGAATCGAAACCAATTGCGGAGGAACAGATGGAATGATGGACTGTGATTTATTTATTTGAATAGGATCATTGGGGATTCGTAGCGGTTTCCTATTCAATTGATAAACATTTATGGGCATTTTCTTGGGCGGATTACGAATTAATAATCTGGATTCATTTCTCACTAAAATAGTTCCGAAAATTCTATTAGAATAATCATTTGAGCTCGACTTGTGATTTGGGATCTCATTGTTGATATTCTTCGTTTCCTCTTTGACAGCCAGTCTTTCACACAAGCCAATATTGCCATTAAGGCTATGTTCTCCTTCCAAATACCAATCATTATTCTCAACGTCTTCACCCATTGTGGGATTCACATCTTGCTCACAATCATAGTTGTGTTGGAACGCTGGATTTATTCGATGACCAACACGACACTCGCTTATCTTGACTTTGCTTACATTTTGCTGAAATTTAAACACGTGGCCATTCAGTGACTGGATTGATTTGGCCGAGGGTAATTTCTGAATACCAGTACTAGAACTTTTACAATCCTCAATATCATCGACTTTATCAAGGAACTCGTCTAAATAATCCATTTCATTATAACCTGCAATGTTCTTGGTAAGCAGGCATTTGAGCTCATTTACCATTTGACACAAATTCTGAGTTTCCGCTGTCGATGTCGACAACTTTTTTTCTGGAAGCGAAATCTCCAATGAAATATCGACAAGAGAATTTAAGCATTTGATATAAATAGGGAAATATGATTTACAAAGCAAAAATTCGAGATCTGGATTCTTGTGAAGGGCAAATTGCTTAATGGGGTTGTTAGCTCGAGATTGTATAGTGGAATTCATTTCGGACAATGGCGGAGGCAGCTCAGAATGGGCATCAGAGAAAAACTGAACCACTTGACTAACAGGCAATGGATTGGCTGTTTCAATTTTCAAGGGATCAGTAACGAGTGAGGCTTGGATAAATACTCGGTGATTGCCTGACTTGGAATGATGCCTCCAACGGCGATAATGAAATACAACTCCTTTCTTCTTTGTGGTGTGTTTGCGCTTGGCGACATTCAGTTGATAACTCTGACACGAGACTTGGCATTGCTTTTTGAAAGATTGAATTCGTCGATAAGAAATACTAGAGAATCTTTTATGGACGGGAGTTTGATCAGAGGTTTTTATCGGAGATTCTGGTGTGACACCGCGAGGAAAGGATTTATTTTTCCGGTGGCTTATTTGTGATTTATGTGAATTAATTACACAGGGAGATTTACTCTCATTGTTAGCAGTGACAGCAAGTCGGGATTTTTTATTCGATTTATTTGTTTTAGTTCTATGATATTGTCTAATGAGTTTCGTCAAGATATTTCTCAAATTCTCTTTTTTATTCGGTGCCACCGTTGATTGGGTTGAGCCAGAATTGACAACAGCATTATCCTTCACTAGTTGACCGTTTTGCCGGCCATGTATTGGCGACCGACAGCGGTTTCGATTTGATTTGATAAATTTCACAATTGATTCAGATTTAGAAAATCTCTGATGGAAGTTCTGGAAAGGATTATCAATCAAATCATCATGACATGATAAATCTAGATTTTTCATGTAGGAACTATCTTTATTAGTCTTGCATCTAATTTCATTTCTGTCCTTGATCAATTGGTAAATGGATTTCTTGTTATTATAATGAATTCTAGGATTCCTCCGATGTAATAAAGCCCCAGTACTCTCATTCTCTACCATTTCACGCTGTGTATCCTTAATAGCATCACTCAAGGTCATAAAGTATTCTTTTTGTATATTTCCACCCGTCTACATGATTATCCATAAAGACTTGTTAAATATTCATTAATAAATCAATATATCAATAAAATGAACTCCACAATCGATGTGAGAAAATGTTTTTTCAGTTAATTAATTCAAGTAATTAATGAATATCATTATCGATTTAATTAAAGATTATATGAATGTATAGTATTGATTGATGCTGTATGCTGAATTTACTATTTATACATTAATACACTGATAGAATTTCCTTATGAAATTTTGTAACTTAACATTTTTTTTTCTATTTTTTGACAAAAGAATTATTTTGGTACTTACGTATTAACGCCACCACAGCTACGGATTTGGTGGTTTTAATCTACAACTAATCTACAACACATTATTTAGCCTCTAAGTCCCACTTGCTGATCACACTGTTTAAAATTACATTTCCAAAACTTACGTTTACCAAAATAAAGTTCCATGTCATGAGAATTGGTACATTTTCGTTTTTTGGTAAAATATTTCGCTCCTGAAAAAATAAAATAATATCTTGTTCTGTTTTTGGCAAATCCCAAATACGCATTTTCGTAGCACTAAAACCTTCTGTTGCAGTGGCGTTATACGTAAGTGCCATTATTTATTATAAAATTAAATTTTACTTAAAGACTTAAAAGAAAATCTCAACATATTTTTTGAAACCGGTTTAGTTTCACATTATTTTTACAGTTTTAAATTTAGTTTTATGGTTTTTCAAAGAGATATTTCAGTGGTTAAAATGACTTTTAAAACCTGAATAAAATTAAAAACACCGAGTGGATTTGGAAATAGACTCTTTCCTCACATCTCTACAAAGCTAGTTAAAATACCCCTATAATGCATCTCCATAGAGTCATTATAAAGCCTCTCCTCCTTATAATGCATCTCTATAAAACCTCACTATAACTCCTCTCTATAATGCTGATATTGCGTATTGTAGGTAAATGACATTAATGATTCCTCCTAAAACTAAGCTACTGTCGACCTCAAGTCAGCTGATAAGATTAAAGCAATTGAATTATTCTAAAAAACTAATACTCTGTCATAGGTAATAAAATGTAGTTGTTTGATTACACATCACTATAAGAGTGCATGGGAGAGCTAGTAAATAGTTGAATGTAGGAGGGGAGAAAACACAATTGATAGTAATCAACAAATCCGATTAAATCAATACAAATCCCGAATTGAGTGAAATAGACACAAAACTACTCAAAAGGTGCCTAATGAATTGCATTAATGAGCGCATTATAATGTGACACGTGATTGGGTATTCAATGCACTGATGTCACCAATGATAATTGACTTTTATCGCTTATAGCTGTTCAAATATGGACAAATTACTAGAGGTAATACCAATAGAGGCTAACAGTAATATGTGAAAATGGAATTTCCCACAGAATTCCCGCGGACAAATGTAAAAGATACTGATATAAAGGCAAAAACGGAATAATAATAAATAATAATAAAAATTAATAATAATAATAATAGTAATAATAATAATAATTAATAATAATAAATAATAATAATAATAAATAATAATAAAATTATTAATAATAATAATAATAATAATAATAATAAATAATAATAAAATTAATAATAGTAATAATAATAATAATAATTATTATTATTATTATTATTATTATTATTATTATTAACTATCGAATAGGATTAATGAAACAAAATCGAAACAATCACCTTCTCAGGCTCCTCCTTTGGAATGTCAGAGTCATTAGGAATTGCTGCTACTGCTGGTGCCGTACTATCAGCCTTCCTAGCAGTCGGACGCCGCCGGGGAATGTTTCTGGCACGATCCTAATGTTGCAATACAATGTGGCCATCACACAAACACAAATGATAATGATATTTATTACCTTTGTCAATAAATTCAGCTGTCGAATTTCTTCAGGAGGTTTATCGAAGTCGATTTCATTGCCATCGGGAGAGTCTGCAATATTGAATGCAAATAGAAACGACAATTCAACGTCAATCGGAGTCATATTCACCTGGCTTGGCGAGCAGCTGCTTGATCGGCGCATCAAACGGCTTTGTGCCCAGGGCATTCTGCAATTTTTGCTTGAAATCTATTTTCACTGGAGCTTCTCGTTCAATCTGATCTCTAGGTAATTCATCGGCATCACAGATCACGGCCGCCGAAACTGGATCTGGAACTGGAACGGTAACGATTTTGCTATTAGTATCCTCGAATATTGAATCGGAATCTGAATTGAAAGATAATCGGGATTTTCTTTGACGAATCTTCATTTCATTTAGAAATGATTCGCTTGTTAGACCTCCAATTTTCATCGCGCCAGCGGGCAATTTAGGTTGTGAGACGCGAGGAACTTCACCTGATATTTGTTCTGGTTCAAGAGGACTAGTTTTCTGAACTTACACTTATCGACACTTTGAAATCTAAATCGTATACCGAATTAGGAGGGCTGTGTGATTCTAATGTAGCCGATCCTGCATTATTAATTTGTGTGGCGGCACGCAAGCTTGATCGAGCTGTAGCTTTAGGATATTGGCTTGAACCACCTCTCAATTCAGCATCGTTGTCGATAGAATCCTGTAAGATGTTGATGAAGTAAATCCTATACATTAATTATTGATGGAAACGCTACAGTTGGGCAGCACCTTGGGTCACCTCAGTTACACAGAAATCCCCAAATAATATATCCAATTGTTTCTGATAATATCAATTAGCTAAAAAGATATGCACGCGCACGGAAGGACCCCAAACGGTGTAACATTGTGGAGAATAAGAGCTCTAATCAATTTATCAAAACGTTCCTCTGAATGTGATAATGATGGGGTCAATGGCATCAATAGGGAATGTGTACAAGGACCAGGAGCATTAATTATTGTTGGTATTACCCTACTCGTAAGCCCGTACAGATTATAAGACAAAATAGGAAGATAAGCAAGCAGTTGGGCATTTGAGATTATTAGATCGTTATTATCGTAAAATGCTGTGTTTAAATATTTTGAAATGGTTTGATTGGTGAATTGGAGTAATGAGCAATGCGGCTGCTGATGATTTCAAACGCAATAGTTTATTGAGTTCGAGATTTTGTTAGTTTTTTTTGTTAAAATTAAAAAATGCCATTAAAATATTTTAGATGTTTTTCAATAAATTTTTTAAAAAATTAGTTTATAAAGTCAATAATATAAAAATTATTGTTATTCCACTCGAAATGAATATATTGTGAAACGGGTTTTTGAGTGGTTTATAGAAATTATTAATAAACCAAATTAGTCCAATAAAAATAATAAGCATTAATATAGTATAAATAATAAAAATATGTATTTATTATATAAATAAAATGATAAATAAAATGAAAAGTAAAATAATAAATAAAATGATAAATAAAATGAAAAAAATGATAAATAAATAATAAATAAAATGATAAATAAATAATAAATAAAATGATAAAAAAATGATAAATAAAATGATAAATAAAATGATAAATAAAATGATAAATAAAATGATAAATAAAATGATAATAAATGAAAATGCCAAAATCCGTAATGGAGCAAAGGTTGACTAACATTCAGGTGAGCGAGAGGACCTCTCACCGGTGGCAATGCCAATAACGGATCAAATGGTGCCACCACCTATTACACCAGAATTAAATGATAACTAATAACCCAAATATATAAATTACAGATCTCTTGTTATCAGTTGCAATTTCTCGGGGTTTTACTGGGGCCTCTGTAATGCTTGTGTCGTCTATTTTATCTTTTCTGGTAGCAGTAGGCTTCTGTTCATTGAATATATTGTCGAAGGAATCATTGTGATGCTGATCATTATCCTCCTACGCAAAACTGGTAACGATGAGACGTGACAAGCATTTCTTACGGCATTATTGGCATTGTTGTTCCTCTCGTTGCTAACATAATCCTCCATCGCTCCCTCATTAACTACAGTTCTAGTCGGGGCTTTGCTCAACTCAGACTGGGAATCTTCTGGCAGCTTTTGGTTCCCGGAATTCGCGTTATCAACCTTTATTGAGGCCTCGGTTTTATTGCCAGTTGCCTTTGTAATATTTGACTTGTTTGGCGATTTAAGAAAATCAAAAATTTCATCGCTACTGCTGTCTGATAGATGAAAAGTGCTTCCAATTGGCACCGGATTTTTCACTTTAGGATTTCTATTTTTACATAATCCATGAATGATTGGGTGCAGAACTTACTGGACATTTGTCTTGGGTATCCTGGGTTCTGATTTCGGTAGCGGTGCAGGACCTGAGAGTAACGGCATATTTAATTGCGGTGAAATATCATGTAATGCAGAGGGTTACACACGGGAGAGAAGATGAGAGGGGAAGTAGTAGACGTGTAATAGGGCAAATATGTGATTGTTTAGAATCTAAATTATCAACAAACAATAAAGCTTTGTAGTGAAATAATAAGAGGGCAAGAGTGACAGTGATGTAAGGTCTGGTTAACGGCAGGAGTAATTATGACCTCCATTAATGTGGCTGATTTATGAGTCCATTTCGACACCGAGACAGACTAGTTGGCGATTCGATTGTCAAGTCTAGCACTGTGATGATAAATGGCACGGGAAGACATAGTGTAAGTTGAGCCCGGTTCCAAGACCTGAAATTTCATGGAGCAATTTAGTTAGTGATACCGAGACAGATGATAATTACAAGCAATATTGGAAATGAAATCAAGTTTTCAGGATAAATGAAATGGAAACCTTTGAAATATCAACAGGAGATCAGTTATTCATTTGATACGGAGAGAAAGATATTTTATATGCTAGAATGAGACCCTTTCAGATATTTTGCGAGTTTCGAGGATATTATGATAATTAAAACCGATAAATAATAAAAATAATAATAATAATAATGATAAATAATAATAATAATAATAATAATAATAATTAATAATAAATAATTAAAATAATAATTAATAATAATAATAATAATTAATAATAATAAATAATCATAATAATAATTAATAATAATAAAAATAATAATTAATAATAATAATTAATAAAAATATTAATAAATAATATTAATAATAAAAATTAATAATAATAATAATAATAATAATAATTAATAATAATAATAATTAAAAATATTCATTAATAATAATAAATAATAACAATAAATAATAATAATTAAATAATAATATTTACTATCAATTTTGTTGTGATTATTGACTGGTGGCTTATTCCAACCGTCAAATAAGCCGTCGCTGTCTGAGTCGCTGACGGAGAACAGAGGAACCTTGACTCGATCCTTGGAAGATGGCTTCTGTGAAATAGTAGCATTGGACCCGGGTTTGGCATTCGATTGAAATATGTCGCCCTCGGATTCGGAATGAGCTGTAAATTGTTTTGTTGTCAAAGAAACAGTGCAATTTATTTTACCCTTTGTAGACAACTGACTCGATGCTTTTGTGAGCTTTTCGTTTGCTAGTTTGATTGGGCCAACATTTTTCGACGCTGGCTTTTCCAATTGGCTTTTATCGCCCAAAGATGGGGAGCCGTCAAATAAATCGCTGTCAGAATCAGATAGTGCTGAACGACATTGCAGGCTATGGACAACATTATTAATATACTCACTTAGTGACACTGGAACCGGCGGTTTGCTAGCGGATTTGGTAGCGTTCCCAGCTAGATCTGTAGGACAGACTCACAGTAAATAAAGGAGAAAATCAATAGCTAAACCTTTGGCTTTATTTGCCGCAACATTGGATGGGGGAATTTTGCCCTTGTGACCCGTTTGTCGGGGGGCCGGCAAGAACAGATCATCATCTGAATCAGAATGAGCTGCAAAGTAAAATTAATATTCAATAATTGAAAGGAGAATTATTGATAATAACTGATCCCATATATTTTTTTACCATTACACTAGAACCTCTTTTTGTGCGATTTTGAAGTTATGCGGTTTTTTAAAATTCAACTTTAGAAAAATAATTACGTATAAACATGCATTATTTTCATATTTTAACGTACAAAGATTAGATTTTAGCCTGTTCATTTGAAAATGACCTGTAAAAACATGCACAAACATGAGTCACACACATATGCGTAACAGGAAGGTCCAAGCGGTTTTGTTTTATTAAAAAACGGGCCATTGCTAATAGAATGCGGCCGGTGCTATTCGATATTGAACATCCATGTAAATTTTGTCTCCCACTCTCTTCTATAGTACAAGTGCATTGTTCAGTGTGCCCTTGGCAAATTACAAGTTGCGACGTATCACTTCATCTTCCTTGTTTTTCAAGTGAGTTTCTATGTTAGTTTATTATTTGTGCATTAATATTTTTATTTTATAATCTTATTAGATTTTTCTTTAATTTACCCTAGTATGGAGAAAAAAAATACCAACGAAAAGCGATTTCTTTAGAAAGAAAAATTGAAATTTTAGATTCTTTGCAAAACGGAAAAAGAATATGCGAGATTAGTAAACATTTCAACTTAGGAGAATCGACTGTAAGAGCAATCAAGAAGAATGAAATTGCAATAAGAAAATCGAACTTACATCGCCAAATCTGAAAAGAAAGCTAGTGGATTCAAAGCAAGTAAAGATCGAATATCATTATTACTATGTAGTAATGCATCGGGAGATAGAATATTGAAACCTCTAGTAATTAATAAATTTAATAGACCTCGTTCTTTAAAATCCAAGGATCTAAAACAGCTACCGGTAAATTGGATGGCTAATAGTAAGGCCTGGGTGACTACAGCTCTATTTACTGAATGGTTTAAAAATTGCTTTTTACCAGAAGTGGAAATATATCTGAGACAAAAAGGTCTTGATTTTAAAGTTTTATTAATCCTCGACAATGCACCTGGTCATGTAAATATAGAACATAACAATGTTCAGATACTTTTTATTCCACCAAATACGACAAGCCTCATTCAGCCATTGGATCAAGGAATAATTGCAACTTTTAAAAAATATTACATCAAAAGTACATATGAAAGTATTTTGAATAAAATAGAAAATGAAACATTACCATTAAGCGAGATTTGGAAAAAATTTACAATTCTTGATTGTATTAATCACGTTGCAAACGATATAAATCAGATAAGGCCGATGACTTTAAATTTATGTTGAAAAGCAATATGGCCTGAATGCGTCACAGGTAATGGAATTATTGCTGAAATATCAGATGAAATCATAGATTTAGCGCATTCATTTGGCGGGGAAGGGTTTGATACTTTCAACCAAAATGATATAGAAGAATTGCTAACAGATAATGCATTAAATGATGATGAAGTTATTACTTTAACTATGGATGCTGACGATAAACTAGAAAATAATGACAATGTGGAAGAAGAAAATCCTGTTCCATTTACGGAAAAAATAATTCGAGAAGGTCTACAACTCTACAATAACCTAGAAAACTTTTTTATTCTTCATGATACAAATTATGAACGAGCTTTGAAGTTTCAACGCGACTTGAACAATTGTATTTCTGGATATAAAGAACTGCATAAACGATTAGTTACTGAATCAAGAAAATCCAAACAAACTGTGATCACTGATTTTCCTGTACATAAAAGCGTGTCAAAGCAGAAACGTGGTGAAATTGATGCTGATTTTAATGAAACAGAATCGTTGGGGAGTTCTTCTGAAAACGAAAGTAATTTCGAACCACGTTTCAGAAAATTGGCGCGAAGATTATCATTCAGCGACGACAGTTGTAATTAAAATAGATTTTACTTTAATGTAGGTATATGTGAATGATAGCGAAACTCCTATTTTTTTTAATAAAATAATTAAAAAGTAATTATGTAGATATGCGTATTTTTTTCTCACTTTCCAAACTTTTTTATGCGATTTGAGCATATATATAAATATCGACAGTTTCGAAGTTATGAGGTTTTTAAAATTCTTAGAACGCATCTCACTTTTTCTATATAAGTCGTAGTTTTTTTTTGTGGGACCTTCCGCAGAACGCATCTACCGCACAAAAAGAGGTTTAAGTATATTATAATCCACTTACCAATTGAACTTTTCGCAGGCAATGTACCTGTTTTGTCAGGGGCTGGCTTGGACGATGAACTCGCAAATGTGTATGTATTGTCTGGAATATTATTATTATTATGTATTATTAATAATTATTATTTATTAATATTAATTATTATTTTTATTATTATTATTTATTAATATTAATTATTATTATTATTATTATTAATGATTATTATTATTTATTATTAATAATAACAGAATATTCAAGTTAATTAACATCACGATACATATAGATGTGTTACAATCATTTTGTACAAGGTGCAGAGGCTATGGCATCATTTTGCCAAATGAAAGCGTTGATATGAAATATTATCCAATCAGATTGTGCTCAATAAATTACTGAAATTAGCAATTCCAATCTTGCTGATAGTTTTGAAGTTCAATATAAATTATTAAAAGAATTATATCAAAGTAATATCTGTCGATAAAATCACTGTGTGTGTAAATAGCGGCACCTAGAGCTAGCAATCTAGAGCAGAGAAGCGGAAATGCAAGAGAAACCGCAAATACAAAGCATCAATGATATCAAACCACCTGCCAATCAGAAACAACCAACTAACTTTTAATCTTGTCCGTGGCGATGTCGCCAAAGATGTCGTCTTCATCGTCAGCACTGTCCTCGGAGAATATTCCTTGAAGATCGAGATATATATATTGTGAATGGGAAATAATATGAATTGCCATTTTACTCACCTCTCGTGTTTGTCATGGGTTTCGGCGGCGGCGGCTGTAAAACTGGCATTATATATATATTCCGTTACCAATTAATATCGATAGCACTAACCGAGACGGTTTTCTTAACAGGGGCATTTTTCACTGGTTCTTTTACTGAGTGAGATTTGTTCCCGATAATATCTTGGGCGCTATTGTCCCTTTCATTCTGGGGAGCTTCGTCAGAATCAGAATTAGGATCAATGATTTTTGTGCTCAATCTCTGTCGCAGTTGCTCTTGAAATTGATCGGCAAATGTAGGAGCAGCAGGCTGATCGGATGTCTAATGGAGCATTCCCACAATCAAATGTTGACGCAAATTATTATTAATATTAATTGATGGTATAATACATTTATTTATTTATCACTTATTTCAATATTTAATTGTTTTAAATAATAATAATAATAATAATAATAATAATAATAATAATAATAATAATAATAATAAATAATATATAATAATAAAAATTAATAATTATAAAAAATAATAATAAATAATAATAATAAATAACAATTAATAATAATAAATAAATAATAATTAATAATAATAAATAATAATTAAAAAAAACATTTAATGATAATAAATAAATAGAAGTAGAAGAGAAATAAAACCTTCACTGGAGCTAGATTATCTTCAAATAAATCGCTCTAAATTAAAATTAAAATAATTAATTTTAAAAAACAATATTTAAATTCACTAAATAATTTATTAATTATAAAATAAGTTTACTTCATTTGCATTTTCAGCAAAGGAATCGCTCTAAATTGAAATAAAATTTCAATTAATTATCATTAAAAAATTTGGTCTTACTTTCAACTCACTACTGCTCACTATTTTAATATCTATTTCGCTTTCCGAATCAGATGAGCTAATAGAAATGCTTCGTGATTGGTTATCGACTCCACCACTGTCACTGGCGGCAGAGGAGGCTGCCAAGTCCTCCTGGTCATCTAAACCGGATAATGCCAATGAGAGACAGCAACCAAATACCTATATCTCCAATGCCTAATGTGTCATCGTCTACAAAGGCCTGGGTTCCAATTAAATGTGGCAAGTGCCGATTTTCATATGGATCTTTCGGATGGTAGATCGGTTCGTTTACCATGTAATCAATCTGAGTTGCGCTCCGTTCCTCAGTGTCACTGTCATCGGCATTTGATTCGACTGGCGCCGGCTTCGGTACATCCAAAATCTCAAACTGGTTTTCCAATACCTAACATCAATTTCCAAGATCAGATTCAATTTTTTATCATTTATAACAAACAGATGTCGATGTAAATGATCAATAATTGTCTTTCCTACTATTCGACCTACTTAGGTGAGCCCCTCATTCATAAATGCATCATAAATATATATATATAAAATTTATCTCAATTATATAAGTAAAATCATAAATTGAATTTTAAATTATATTTCCAAAAACAGACCTGGATTCCCATTTTCAGAGATTCGGAAACTTGAGGAATTATTTGTGCTAAAGAATTCTCTTTATTCGAATTCAAATCATTGTTGATTTTGGAATTATCATTGGTAATTGGAATGTTAGCGACATCTTCAACCAACTTTATTATTTCAATTAAAATCAAATTTAAAATTATATATATTATTAACATTTTCCATAAACTGATTATTAGCCAACATGCAAAAGTCATTAAAAGCATTTTGTATTATTACATTAGTTTGCTTTGATTCGACTGATAATTCTTTAATATTATTATTCAACTGACCAACTTCAGCCAGTAAATTTGTTGAGAAACTTTTAATTAATTCACAAACCTAACAAAAATATCTCATAATTTTAACGAAATAATACGGAAAAATTAACTCCGGAATCTGCTGCTAGGGACCAGCACTGGGATGATTGAATTATTTCTTCAATTGACCAAGGACGTTTCCAAGACAAAGTTAAATTAGATTCATTAGTTGTCATTTGAGAAGAAGTATGAACAATAATATACAAATAAATTTAGTTAAAAAAGGATAAAAATTAAATTAAATAAAATTTCAAGTTCCTACAAATATAACTTAACGTTAGACGGTTTAAACAAATTATGAATGAATTTTCGTTGATTTCGGTTACGATGAAATTTGTTAACACATGCAGAAATTATCAAACAGTTTTTTAAAATAAAGAAAGTTGTTAGTAACAACTAAAAATTAAAATAAAATTATTTTGGAATATATACTGAAATTGAAATTTGTATTTTTTATCAAAAAATAATTGAAAATATTGCCATGCTGAAATGGAAACGCATGATTATGAATAAACACCAAATTTGATTGAAATCATTTAACAACCATCAGATAGTAGAATCTAAAATAGCCTAAATAGTGTTGGTGCTTAGGGGGAATCTTTATTCTAGAGTCACATATGAATTTATTATCGACTTCCCTAAACGTCTACACGATTATGTTTGGGCAGAACAGGATGGCCTTGCAATTTGTTTTATAGCATCGGTAATATAAAAACAAATCACCGAGATACTTAAATGGAAGTTAAATTACCAACTAAACACCTTAAAATATGAGAGAAAGACACAAATGAATTTTAAATTAAACAAAAAACAAAGTAAAATAAAATCTATACAAAATGAACTCTCACACAAAATTTACATAAGCATGGCGGGTTAGTAGCCTACAACCCTGTAACTCATGACATACAAATTTGATAGCGATTGGATATCCTGATTAACTCTGTATTATTACTTATCAATGAAAGTGCAGTGCACATGAGAACTAGTATTAATATTGTCTGGTTGGATCTTGCTGACGCTTTTGGTTGCATACCACATGATCTCATTTGAAGTGTCCTCATTGATATGGGAATTAATAATATGCTGGGCACTGATGGGTAATCAAAATGTCAAACCTGTCTAAGGGTAACTACTTCTCACCCAGCGCCTGCATAACAAGTTTAACCGCTTGTCACCCGTCAAAAATTGACTTTGGTACTGTGAACTAGTGGGTTGAATATTTGCGAAGGGTGAGCCTCTTTTCAAAGACTGCCAATGCCCTAATATTCATGTTGGTTCACGAGCTGTCGTAGAAGACATCATTCTCTAATCATATCGGTCCCCGTCTCAACTATTTAACTATTTTAAACATTTTTAAATATTTAACTGTTTCAAATTTTTTATCGCCAAAATCAAAATTAAACATAAATACAATTATTATTCGATAAATCAAATAAATATAACAATTATATGACTATCCCAGTGTCAGTCCGCACGGCGTTCAAAAACCGTTCGCGTTTAAAATGTGCCCTACCATCCGAGCTTTTTGGAGCTAAAATTTCGTTTCGGCACTTCCACTGGCTGACGTGAGGCTCCTGGATATTAAAGGATTTTTAATTTCTATAATAAAAGTGAGTATCGATTTTTAGATACTTTTTAACTAACAATTTTCTGCATTTTAAGTTTCTCGCAACAGTCAGATCCACTTGGCCGATTCCCAGCAACACGGTCACTACCTAAGAGGTTTGTGAATTAATTTAATGTTGCTTTATTAATTTTTTTTAATTTCAGGAGTCTCAATTTCAGCTCCAACAATTCCTCGCAATTTAGCAGACAGAAATTTATTGATTTGAATTACTTTTATTTTTTGAATAATAAATTTTTATCAGTGGGTTTTTCTTATTGTTCTTTCCTTTTGATTTAATTTTTCGAGGTATTAATGATAATATTAATAATGATAATAGTAATGTTATAATGATAAAATTAACAATGAGAATAATGATAATAATAATGATGCAATAAGCATAATGACAATAATGATAATAATATCACAAAGATAGTAATATTAATAACGATAATAACACTAATAAAGAAATTAATAATACAAGGATGGTAACCATCATTAATAATAATAGTAATAGCAATAATAATAATAATAATAATAATAATAATAATAATAATAATAATAATAATAATAATAATAATAATAATAATAATAATAATAATAATAATAATAATAATAATAATAATAATAATAATAATAATAATAATAATAATAATAATTTTAATAATAATAATAAATAATAATAATAATAATAATAATAATAATAATAATAATAATAATAATAATAATAATAATAATAATAATAATAATAATAATAATAATAATAATAATAGTGATAATAATATTGATAATAATAATAATAATTATATTAATGATGATAATAATAATAGTAATGATAATGATAATAATAACATTAATAACAATAATAACGATAATATTCATATCAATAATAGTAATAATGATATTAATAAGGATAATAATAATAATAGGGATGTTAATAATATTAATGACAACAATCATATTAGCAATGATAATAAAAATATTAATGCGTCAATGATTATAATGGTTCCGAAGGGCCTTATTAAAGATAAATTGGGTCTTTAGAATTATATAGGGTATGAACAATAATAATAAGGGTGTCAATACTATTAAAGGTGAATAGGAGATGATAAAAATATTAATATCGATGGTAATAGTACTAATACTGTCATATTGTTAGCCTTTATATTTAGACATTTCCCAGGACCTCAACACTACTCTTTCGAGGGTTGGGCGATAGGATTTAGGAAGGGAGAATACTGAGTGGTTCCAGCTACTGCCTTCACCTCGGGTTCCCCGCTAACCACCGGTTTGATCCGGGGTTACTCACTTGTGTGCGTGTGAGTTATGGTATGATAAGGGAAAAATTTAGGTATAATTTTTTAAAGTTTAATCCTCATAATGGAGGTTCGATAGTAAAAGGGATCATACAAAATTTCTGGGAATATCAAATAAAAAAATATAGTTTAATTCAGAACTTTATTTAAAAAAAATATTGTTATAATCAATAACCAAATCCTATTATTTTAATAAAGACAAATAAAATTTTCAACATTAATAAAAATGAACATAAAAACATTATGAATAAATAAAATAATGGTTACTTTTGTTTTCCTTCAAAATAACCCGTGAATAGCTTTTAAAAGTTGTTAACAGAGAGTAAAGAAAAGAGTGAGTTTTGCTCGACCAGCATCGCCTTATATACCACGATTGTTCGTGTGTGTGTTTTGATACCGTAAAACAAGGAATTTTCCAGAATATTCCAAAATTATAATTTTTTAATTCCTTTTGATTTATTATTAAATTTTTACATTTTTTTGTACAAAACTTTTTTTTAATTTTTATTTATTTTATTTTTCTTTACATTTTTAATTTTTTCTAAATTTAAGTTTTCCGCTCAAAAACACACAGGTGTTATCGTGCTGGTCAAACAAATATGGGCTTAATCAGTTTTAGCCCAACAAATATAACCCTAAATTATTAAAAAATATATATAGAGATTGTAAAACGTTTTATGAATGTGGAAAAACCACAACTAAAAATATTTCTGTCAACAATTGAGTTAAGCAAGGATGTCCAATGTCCATGACTCTTTTTGTCTCTCAATCAACTGTATTATATGTAACATCTTAAAAGACCATCCCTTCATAGTTAGTAATTATAGCATCCGTATATTAGCCTATGTTAATGAGATAGTCCTCATTTTTATAATCGTATTGAGATATGAAAAATATTGAATGATATTATAAAATATACCTCTGCTATTAAACTAAAATTTAGACCGATCAAATGCGGATTTTTTGAAAACCACAGAAACCACAATGAAAAACCCTTAAAATATACGACAAACTGATTCCTATATATAATCAAAATAACATATATAAATACCTTGGGGTAGGGTTTGGGGATAAGGGGAAACATAATATTTATAGAATTCTTGAGAAAGCCCTTTCTGATGCCAAGACCACCTTTTCATCTGATCTTCATTCTTCACAAAAATTACTTGTTTACAAAACTAGCCTTCATTCTCGATTAATCTTCCCCTTTCATACTTGCACTGTAAAACACATGGTAATAGACTGTGATAGAAACCGAATAGTTGACAACAGACCCAAACAAATAGGATTTGATCAAAAAATTAAGACTTATTAAAAATGCAATTGGTGATGTACATCAGAATATTAATAATAATTTCATATATGCGTACTGCTCTATGGGGGGTTTAGGAATTGTTCCGAGTATTGACGAATACCTCATACAGAGCATTATCCAACTCACGAGATTACTAATTTCAAATGACCTAGCACTGAAGGTTTTCATATTAAATGAACTGATAGAATGTACAAAGACCCACTTTAATAATATTGACAATGAGTTTGATACTGCTATGAGATGGTTAAATGAGGATATTGAATGTGATAAGCCAGGTAAACATTGCTTATTTTTAAAAATTTAAAAAGACTGTATATAGACTTAAAGAGAAATTTTCTATTATATGTAAACTTTTTTATATCGATGATTTATTCAATCTCGAAATTTGTAAAGATGATTTTAAAGCTATAATTAATAAAGATAACATTGAAAGTAACTCAGGTATAATGCACATTCTCACTAGTGAATGGTATGTTATTAAATAGTATAACATGATACATCAGGGACGTATAGAAGCAGTAATTGGGAAAAGCCAATTCTCAAAACATCTAATTAAAAGCACAGTACTGTTGAGGATACCTAAATAATAGAGTAAAATAATTAATAAACATGTAAAATAATTGGGGGAAACAATAATCAGTGATTAAGATGTGGTCCTGGAGCTTAATAAAAAGGGAATGAAAATGAAATGTCAAATAAAGAGAAGGGAATAAGAGAAAATCAATAGTAACAGACAATTGAATAAAAGAAGGTCATTTATAATTAACGAGTGAAAATTTAGGAAAACAAAAATAAAAACAAAATTTGCACGTTATTTCGAAAGCCTTTTCAAGATAAGGTAAGGAATGTTGTTTGGGAATCCGGGAATGGGCATCTCTAAAAATTATTTATCTAAACAGTTGTCAGTCATTATGGAGGCCCAAATGGAATTAGCGGTAAAATATATTGGAAATTCTATTTGACATCAGTAAGTATTATTGGGTGACGGAGTATAAAAAGAAAGTGCAACTGGAATCAAAGAGAGAAAAAGAGATTAGAGAAAAATCGGACTAAGAATTAAAAGGAGAAAATTACAGAGAATTATTGAAGGTATTAAAGAGAAATTTGGAGAAAACTAGAAGTTGATATCAAGGAAAAGGAAATTTGAAACAGAAATTAAGTGAAAAGAATAATAAAAAAGGTTGAAACGAGACAAAGCTGAAATTGTGAAAAGGAAATTAAATGAAGTCAAAGCAAAGCAACTAAATCAGATTTACCGATCTCAGAAAACCGTCGCAGTAGTCAAGTGATTGTAAAATCCAATTAATCCGAAAAGTTCTATTCTTCCCGAATGGTTGTAATAAGCACCAAGTCGTGACTGTAATAGATAATTCTTTGTGTCATTTTAAAGTGAAGATAAAATGTATTAATCAATAAAGTTTATATCGTTTAGAGTTTATTACTGTTGTTTAAAAGCACGATTGAATTCAGATTGACAACACATCCTATTTAAATTCACCTACAAAACCCCAACAGTACTAAATGATAAACATTATATTTTCTTAATTAAAGCAAGTAATAACAATTTAAATCTAAATTATAATCCATTAAATCATAAAGATACGAAAGATGTCTATTGTAGGTTATGCGGGTTACAATGAGAAACACAAGCACATATTCTGAACTATTGCACATTATCCAAAAATGCGCGTAGAAACAAACATAACCATGTATTATAAGTAGTATATAATTTTTTTGTAAATAAAAAATATGATATAGATATAGAAAAATCCCCTTCAAATGTAAACACTACTCTCAGACCTGACCTCATAATTAAAACTTCATTCAAAAATAAAACTAAACTCTCACTAGTTGATATAAAAGTTCCTTAGGATGACACAACACATTTTCAAAATGCCCGCACACTAAGTTGAGTTAAATATAGAGATATTGCACTCGAGAAAGGCAAAAATAACAAATGTAAAGCTGCGGTTTACACAATTATTGTAGGATCATTAGGATTTTGAGATATCTATAATAATAAAGATTTAACACAATTATGGCTTGGAAAAGATGAGATAAATTCACTAAAGCTGCTCCTCCATTGGCTACCCGTTGGTAGGCAACGTTGATAATGTAACCAATGGCTTTGAGACCGCCAAAGGTGAGTCCCTTCTCAAGAACTACTATGGTCCAGCCGTATGTTGGGCCTATAGAAGGCCTACGATCGTCTTCCTATTCCGGTCTCTATCATCTCTATTTACTTCCTCACGTTATCATCTACTTAGATCATTCACGATGATTCAAGTTATCAATAATATCACCAAGAAATTGAACAAGATTGAGATGACAGTTTTATTAAACGCACATAAGCAAATGTTAATAATCATCATTCACGATTTATTTAAGTTTTTCTGAATCTTTCTGCTTCCTGAAAACGTCGCCACATCAGCTCCGATCTTCCAGGCCTTGAATTTGAGCAACTGGCATTTGTTACTCACGTTGTTTACTCCCGCTCTCTGTACGCCACCTGCGCCGGAGCGAATACCAGTGGATAGGTAACGGCGTTACCTTCCTGACTGACCAAGAGAGCAGTTTCTAAGCTACGGGTTTTGGTACGATGGGCTAGCACCAACTGCTTTTCATCTCGCCAGCCCAGTTGAGATGCGTTCAGTTTTTGGTATAACTTCTTTACACGTGACGATTCGACTCAAGTAGATTTTTTCTATTGGATTTCCCAGGTTATGTAGGTCGGTATTCTCTTGTCTCAGTTTCACCAGTTCTTGAGTGATAAAGCGGATGGCCTCAATATCTAAAGTATAAACTTTATTTGGCTAACTATACTTTGCTGTAATTCGATATGTGATCTGTTTGGTATTTTTAAGTTGACTGTCAAACCTAGTGGCTAATACTAGACACTCAAGAAAAATTTGGTTGGTAATTCTCTTTCTACTGATATATTAATAATTTAAATGGACCTGTTTTTCTTCGGATAGTATAGTAACCTTATCGAACTCTAAATCATCTATTTATCCACTACCTGTCCAAATACTGATAGTGACTCCACTGCAACGATATTTTAATTTCGAAATAACAAATTATGAGAGAAAAAAATTTATTTCAAGAAAAAAATGAATTTAAATTGATTTATTCCTCCGTCCGTTAACGGTGCACATTCATTCTCGAGGGTTTAAATTGTCGCATGAGAGTTTTTTGCGACAGGTGTTGGCAATTGTAGGAGTGGTCGCCATTTTCCTTCAGAGCTCTAATTTGATCTAGTAGGGATTGGTGGAACACACTGGTTGGAAGCACCACGCAAGTAGGTGCCTCCAGCTCGTACGATACACCATAGGCAGGTGCATACCCATCAGTACTTGGAATCTGTCCGTCAAGCAGTAATGTCTTCATTTACTAGTCTCAGGTGTCTCCTGGCCATAATTGTCAATTTCACTTCGTCATCTTGTGACGTAGATGAGATTTCCCTGACGAATTCGCTTCTCGTAGGCAGGGAATAGCCTGCATCCCATAAATCCTGTCGGTAGATGGCGGCCTTCTTTGATTGCGAATTTCATTTTAATTCTGTCTTCATCTCGCCGAATATTAGAACATGAATTAAATCACCCGATCAGGATACAAATCAATCATCAAATGGCGCAATCTACAAAATACTTGAATAAATAGGAATTCAAACACCCCAATCTACCATAAAGACAAATGTATTTAATAAAATAATGAATACTAGTAACTATAATTTCAATAAAAAGAGACCATATGGGTTCCACGTTACTTTGAGCTATTTTAAACTGAGCTATTTTGAAGTAATAATCGGAAGTCTATTAATCTTTGAATCTTTAGTGACACTATAAAATAATACAATGATTCCTCATACAATAATACAATCATCCACATCAATCATACAAATTCTTATGAGGACTAATAGGATACTAATAATATTTGCTCTGTTGATATAATTTGTACCATTGCCGTGGTGGTGAGACTGACATCGAATTTGGAAAATAACTATTTTACATATCGTTACCTTTGTTGCATAATCGATTATTCCCGATTCTTTCCCTTTAAACTTTTCACTTATTGGATGTGTACTAGTTGTTTTTCGATTATTTATAATGTTGAGTTAATATTTTATTTGAGTTCGGTAGGAACTGATTGCTCTAACTCCATGTTCTCTTTAAATAATACTGAAATAACTCAACACAGAAAAAACTTTTATTTGATGCCAACAATTTCATAATGATTCACAATTTTAAATTTACAAGATTGGCAGGAAACCCAACGGGAAGCTGCCTTTTAAATCTATAATCTTCTAGATCTCAAAATTCTATTGACACAAGTCCGATTCGACACTAACTACTTTCTTTTCTATTCTCCAAACTTTTCAATAGATTGTTACGCTTTCACTTGCTTAGTTTAATTTGAAAATATTTTTGTCGCAGTTGTCGATTAAAGACTCCTTTGTATAGGAATTTCCTCTCAACAACTAATTATTTTTAGCATAATTTTTGATTGGACTCCTGAGGAACTAGTAGAATAATTTGCTTTTATCTTTTGGCCTCGTCAGCCGTTCCCCAGGAGAAGACTTCAGAGTAAATGACATTAGAGACTAATTAGTTTCCTTAGATAATTAAATTTATTAAAATCGGAGAATTTCATCCTAATTTAATTTATTTGTTTTCGTCATTTTAATTAATTAATTTGTATTTTCTTAATATTTTTTTCTAGGAGTTCCAAATTAATTTTACATTATTATTTTCGTACTCATCTCGTCAATTGGCGTCGAGTTAATATTTTATTTGGGTTTGGTAGGAACTGTATTTCCCTGCGACAATATTGATTTTGATTTTTTGAGTATTTTTAATTAATTGTTTTTTTTTCACAATTTTGTTTTTTATTTATTATAATTTTCAAAATCACATAACCCCAACATAACTCCTCCTTTAATTGAGACTCACCTTTGAATCTGTATATTTTCTGGTTGAAAAATGACATAGCTGCACGCTATTATCTATCTCATCAATTAATATATAATAATTATAACATCTAAAACACTCATAATATAACATTTATAATAAAGTATTACATATAAATATATATTTTTTTTTCCAAAAAAAACTTTTGATATATCACCTCAGTATTGATAATACTTAATAATAATCCATAACAATAATAATAATTACAATAATAATAACAATGACAATAATATTAGTAAAAATAGAAGTGGTAATAATAATTGTTAGATGTTGTGAAAACATCTTCATTTAATTCAAAATTTGCATTTATTAAAAGTTCAAAGTTTATTCAAATCAAAAGTTATATCTTCCATATTTCCGAGTGTAAAATTTATTTTTATTTTAACACTATTTCATTCAAAAAAAATATAAATTTAAACAATTAAAATAATTTAAATTTTATTTAATAATAATATTATCGTCTATCATTATCGAATATCGTCTATCATGTATCTTCTGAATCACTTTGTATGGTCCTTCATATCTGTCCTTCATATCTGTCCTTTGGTTCTACTTTTACTAGTACCGAATCTCCTACCTTGAACTCTCTACTAGTTATAATTTTCGGATGTTGTGTTTTTATGGCTTGATCTACGGTTTATTACTGTACTATTGTTTATTGTATATTTTCCTTTCGAATACCAACTAAACTAGACTTTTCCAATTGTTTTTTGAAACGTTGCGTTCAGTGTGAATTCAATTTCTGGCAATATATCTGACCAACTAGTCCGAGTTCCTCCTTTAAGTGATGAGTTTACATAATCTCTTATCGTCCTGAATTGCCTTTCAACACTTCCATTTGTATTATGGTGATACAGATTCGAAAAACATATTCTGATTCTTAATGATTCTGTGAAACCCTTTATAACTTTTGACTCAAATGGTTTTCCACAATCTACATGAATCTCGTTTGGTTTTCCGAACTTTAAAATCCATTTGTTATTCATCGCTTTTTATCGCATTCTCATCCTGTTTATTCACTGCAGACAATGAAATGTACCTGCTAAATTGATCAATTATTGCAATAGTATACTTTTTCTTTCTAAACGTTTCTGAAAAAATAACATTTAAAATGTGCAGAATAAATTCTTAGACTCGTAAGTTTTTGGACTTTTGATCTTGGTACCTTAGACCCTTGTAAATCTTTCAAAGGAATGGTCCACTATGTTAGTCATGATGGTGCCGAACATGTAAATAATGTTCGAGCAAAGTCAAATTTTTGGACCCTTTGAAGCTTTTGAACCACTATGGTCTAACCTTCGTAGGTCTAAGTAGCACCATACTGTAGAGCACACACGACTCAATCTACAAACCAAAAATTGTTACCATCAATGATTGAAAACATTTAGATTTTGAAGAAATACAAAAATTAAGAAATCCTTTGATAGTTTGGATAAATTAAAATTAAAACCCTTGCAAGGCAAATAAACACTACTAAATTGAGAATATAAAATTTCATAGACACCGAAAAATTGTGATCATAACATCATAGGGAATTTTTAAATTTGAAAATAACAATAAAATGATAAAAGTTCTTTGTGAAAGAGACATACTATTATTAAAAAATAAAAAGTAACAATAAAATGTACCAACATCTGAATACTAATCATAGGGTACTGTACAAACATGTTACAATCACTACATACTGAACAACAAGCATCATGTACTCTTCATCAATCACAATGTTGTACATTACTTAAACTATGTACTGTACAACACATTGTCTAAGTATTATATATCCTAAACTATGTACTTAACAACTAGATATCAACAGATGGCAACCAATAATAAAGTATTGAACAAATAAATATCAATACTTGTTTACTGACCAACAAATTTTGAAATAAAATCACATAAAAAGTTGAACAAACAAAAGAAGTTTGAAATAATTTTTGTATTTTTTTAATTGCATCCAATATTGAACAATTCTTTTATTAAATTGAACTTTCATAAATATATTTTCAAAGATGAATATCGACCATTTATTTAAATTTATACACGACAATAAGTCTAAATAATTGTACAAATTATTGTTAAATTGCTATTGTTTAATTGTTAATCCACTAAAGATTATTTTATTGGTATCAAATCTAAAAAATATAATCAATTTATCGATAAAGGATTTTTATTTTTATATTAAACACATTTTCTATTTTTTTCTCTCGAACTCTTAATGTTTAGTGATTGGTAAATTTATTAATATGATAGTTAGCTATTTGCTTTTGAAGATATCCAGAAGTTTAATAAGAAAAATATTATTGAAAAAAAATTATCAAAAAATTAAAATTATATTACTTTTATAATACTTGGAAAATTTTGAATAAAATTGATTGAGAAAATAATATCTACCACATTACTAAAAATAAAATAATTTTTGACCAACCAAGATGAATTTCTGACAGTGTTAATACAATGTTTCAACACATACATAGAATAGGTTCTTATGTACTGATAGGTACTGAGAGCATGTACTGAAAATCCAAATTTTATACAATAAATTTATGGGATTGATGACTGTGTATTAGGTTTTGTAGAAATTATTTTTCATTACATTGTGATTAAATGGTTGTTTGGTGAATAAACCTTGAATAAATTTGTTAGTACTTTAAATAAATTTTAAAAGAAAACTTTAACATAGTAGCAAATTGTAAAGAAAACAGTACTTATCAATTAAAAAATTAATTAAATTAAAGTAATATCCCTGAGAAATTTGATATATCATTAATAATACTTTAGATAAGATTTATTCTGGTGAATATCAATGTTTAAATATTAAATAAGAGATAGATTTTTAAGAAAATAATAAATATAATCGTTAAAATGGAAATATTGTCAATTAAAGGCACATGATTGGTCAAGAAAGGAATATATAATATTTTTAGGAGGATTTATCAATCAATTTTATTTAAAACCGTCCAAGTATTATAAAAGTAATATAATTTTAATTTTGACAAATTTTTTCAATAATATTTTTCTTATTAAACTTTTTAATATCTTCATAAGCAAATAGCTAACTATCATACTAATAAATTTACCGATCACTAAACATTAAGAGTTCAAGTGAAAAGAATAGAAAATGTGTTTAGTGTAAAAATAAAAATCCTTTATCGATAAATTAATTAAATTTAATAGATCTGATACCAATAGAATAATCTTTAGTGGGTTAACAATTGAATACATTCAATTTAACAATAATTTGTACAATTATTTTAGATTTATTGTCATGTATAAATTTAAAAAATGGTCGATATTCATCTTTGAAAATATATTTATGAAAGTTCCATTTAATAGAAGAATTGTCCAATGCTGGATGCAATTAAAAAAATACAAAAATTATTTGAAAATATTTCAAAGTTTTTAACAAAACTAATGAGTTTTTCAAAATAATTTGAAAATTTCAATTAATCAAAAACAAGACTGTAAACAAATCAATAAAATATTATTCAGAGATAATATAAATATGAATTAGGGGTCATTGAATTTGAATATTGAGAGCTTGTTAGCAACTAAGTAACTAAGCAACCAAATGATTTACCAATTTAGATACAGTATTGATGTGCTAAAGAGAGTGAAGAAGATTTTTATTACCAAAATATTTGTGTTTGAACTTATATTTCTTTTGTTTGTTCAACTTTTTATGTGATTTTATTTCAAAATTTGTTGATCAGTAAACAAGTATTGATATTTATTTGTTTAATACTTGATCATTGGTTGCCATCTGTTGATATCTAGTTGTTAAGTACATACTTAAAAAAGATTTTTACTAGTGTCTCAAGTGAATAAATATTTTTATTTTGGTAGAAAGTGAATAAAAATTTAACTTTAGTAGGTGTAAAAATAATTTCAAATTGGGTATTTAGTGTATATTCTCTCAAAATAACTACTTTAAAAATAAATTTCATATTAATTAAAATATTTTCTCATTAAAATCATGTTTAAAAAATACTTTGCAAAAATTACACTAAACATTTCATTTTTAAAATATAAAAATCATCGATAAAATTAAACTAAAACTTCCATTTTTTAAAACATGTTTTAAAAATTTCTTTTACACTAAAACCTCGATTTGCGTCGTTTTCGAAGTTGCGTAGTTTTTGAAATGTTGTTATTTCAGAGTTGCGTCGTTAAAATTTTGATTTGCGTTGCTTAAATTTCTCATATAAAATAAATTTTCAATGTAAAATAAATTAGACGATATTTTAGAAAATGTGAAATTTGTTTTTATGCCACCAAACACGACATCCATCATACAACAGATGAACCAAGGTGTCATATCAAATTTTAAATGTTTCTATTTACGACGAACGTTTAGTCAACTTATTGCATCAACCGATTGGGATGATAATCCAACCATGAAACAATTTTGGAAAAATTATAACATATTGATGGCTATCGAAAATATAAACCATTCATGGATGGAAGTAAAAAAACATGTATGAACGGACTTTGGCGTCAAATATGGCCTGAAAGCGTAGATAAAGATGCAGAAATTGACGTTGTACCAACTGTTCGTAGAGAAATTTAATGAATTTATGTTTTATATTTTATTTAATATTTTAATGAGTTTATGTATTATATTTAATGCTGGTTTATGTATTATATAGAAACATAATGATTGAAATAAAATAGTTTTTAATCCAATGGATGTTTTTTTAGTACTAATTAACAAAATACATTTTTATATGAAAAAATTAATTTCGATTTGCGTCGTCTTTCTTGGGACCCAACCAATGACGCGAATCGAGGTTTAAGTGTAAAAACTATATTAAAAATTCTATTTAAAAATTTACCTTTGTTAACTCTAAGTTACTTTGAAATTTTTTAATTTTTACCTTTTGTCGACTTTTACTTAAAACATTTTAAACTTATTTAGTTTTTAAAATTATTGAATAACATTACTATACTTAACTTCAGACACTTTTAGCACTTTAGTTTAAACTAGGCACTTTGATTCATTTTTATTTACTTTATAATGTATTCTAATGTACTTTAATTTACTTTTTATTTCCTCAAACTACTTTAGTTCATTTTAATTTACTTTATTTTACTCTAGAGACTTTAGTTCTTTAAATTTACTCTAATGTACTTTGATTCATTTTTGTTTACTTCAATTTACTTTAGGAATTATGATTTATTTATAACTAGAGCCTATATTTGCCTATAGAAAGTACTGAGACCAAATATTGCATTGCTTTTTATATGGAGCCTATATTTGCCCATAGAAAATATTGTTACCAAATATTACACGTGTTTTTTATATCGAGTTAAAAATAGCCCTGACAATAATGTCATCATTTTAACATTAGTTGATTCAAGCTATTTTTATTTTAGGCTTTTAATTCGAGAAAATATTTTCAGTCTTACTTTATTGAGGAAATATTTTTAGGCTTTTTTAATCGGTAGGCGATTTGAGCCAATTTTTATCGAGAGTCAAAAAAACCCTCTCACTACAGTGTGACCAAACGTGGTGATTTAGGTCAATTTTTATTTTAGGCTTTTTTTGTGGTTGAAAAACAAAATATTAAAAATATAAAAAAAAATATAAATTCAAAAATAATTATTCGAAAAATAAATAGAATAATTCACAAACATCAATTATCTTAATTACGTCATTACGTAATTAAAATTAACTACCTATTTATGTTATTTAATCCGTCTTGGGGCTATTGAGGATTTTGTGTGTGAGTCCCGTGGGCTCCTACTTACCTACTGCTGTTCTTGTACATGAAGTTATCTTAACCAAGATTTGTGTTTTATTTATAGAGGGACCATTAAGATGAGATTCTGTGAACCTAACACATGGCACATCTCTGCCAAGACATTTTTTAAAAATGTTTAAATCAATATACTTTGAGATGACAGAGTGGAGGTGATCCATCTTGCTGGAAATAAAATTAACTATCTTTAACAAAGTTTTCCTGAAATCGTTGTAAAAAAAATTCTTGCAAGCAATTCAAGTAATTAGCAACAATTTCCGAACAGTCAAATAAGAATGGTTCAACTAATTCTTTGCTTGAAATGCGGCCTACAGTGAAACTTCCTGCAAATTTGAAGTGTGTTCCAGCGTAAACCTACAGGTACCTAGTAAGTGCAATTGTGCTGATTAATTGTGACATTTAATTTCAATGAAGCTTCATTGCTTTGAAAAATCATGGCCACATTTTCCCAAACACTAATGGCAAAATCATTTTCTTCTCGATAATCCTCATTAATTGCTGGAATTTAACTTTCTCATTTGTAAGGTCGAAATGAGATGGACACATCATTTAATGAACCCTAGTAAAAACCAAGAAATATTATCCAATGAGAACAAATAATTATTATCCAATCAAAAGCTTACTAGCAATGACAAATAAAATAGTTTTATTCATCATTTTCTTGGTATTCGCCAGAACGCTTTTCAATGTCCATTTTGAACCGGTCGGGCTGATGCTATTGATGTAGATTTGGTCACCATTTCCAGAAATATTGTAAAAGTGGTCCGCATTTTGGGGGCCTTCAATTAATTGCCAATTTATTTCTGGATCTGGATGTCCATCTTTTTATAGCATTTTATTGTTGAGTTTGATCGGAATCTATTTTTGATGATTGGTTGAATATATAATGCGGTCGGGTGGTCTGGAATGGAGTAATGAGATCAGATCCAATGAAATTAGTTAAAAGTATTTAAATATTTTTTAAGTGTTTATTTATTAGAAAATTAAATTATTATTAGAAAATAATTTGTTTAAATTATAAGTTAATTCATAATATTTTTAGTTGGTTTTTGCACCTGAAGATGACAGTTATGCTGTCGAAATATACCTTATCAGCAATGCTTCACATATCACGCGTTCCCAATAATTATTGAAAGCTTTCAACAAAATTCTAAAATCAGACATTTCTATTTCACTTTTACAGCCTCTATTGAACTTACTAATATTGGTCAAACCTTTCAATAGATAATGCTCTAGAACTCAGATGAATTTGCACTCCGTTGCGCATAATATTATAATATAGTGATGCGCTTTATGGCCTCACAATGACTTCCAATGTTGCTGAGGCAACGGGATATCCGTCAGCAGGACCACAAGCAACTGTGGAATTCGGTTCCATTATTCCGCCTGGCACTGGATTGATCAGGATTGATGTATATGGCCTGAAGGGGGAAATTTTTATTTATATTTTTACAGCCAGGCTCACAAGTAGTAGTAAAAAAGTACTTGTAATTCAATTTCACCCCTTACACACATTCACTCGTACACTAACAAACAAGCAATTATTACACATATACACAAATGCTCTAAAAACAGGGTGTTTATTTGATTTATAGGATATTTACTAAAAAAATAATAACTATAACATTCAAGCAATGAAGAAAATAAAAAGTTAAATAGTGAAAGTTGTGTACACCTGATTCAATTCATTAAAAACTCCTATAATAAAATGAAAAAATCAATAAAGTTATAATATAGGAACATACATACTTACCCGTGCCTGCATGTAATTTGTTCAATTGAATAAAAACTTATAATATAGGAAGGAATTAGAAGAAAAATTTTTTTTAACATCAAAACTTAATACATAGTAAACAATGCATGCCAACTTTCAAAATGTAGAAATGTTCAATTCATTAAAAACTCTATATAAAACTATTTTTAGTAACTTTTTAAGACAATTTTTTTTAAATTAAAGCCGAAAATTTTTGAAAAAAAATACCAAAAACTCTACTTTGAGTTGTAGAGAAAATTAAGAAATAATTTCGTAAGCGTTTTCATGAAATTCAATCAATTTAATATTTTTACAACTTTTCAGATATTTCAAAAATATCCATCGAAACTCTAGGTTTTTGAGTTTTTACCTCATTTGCAATTTACCAGGAGCAGTGGAACCAGAACCTTCAAATGAGGAGTTTTAAAAATACGAAAACATAAGTTTTCCGATAACTTAAGTTAATAATTTTTTTTAATAAAGTATAAAAAATCCAAATCATTAATACCATAGAAAATGAGGAAGTTTTTTTAAATTTGGAAAATTAACAGAAATTTCCATAGCCTCATAAAATCAATAATTATCAAAAATTTGGATTTGTCAAAAGGTAAAAAAGATGGCAGCCAAAACAAATTTCCAAGGAACAGAAGAATAGTTTATTCGAATATAGAAACTTTTTAATAATAAATTTTAGTTTTCAATTAATCGGACTTACATTTATTAGAAAATAATTCCATTAATTTGCATAAATTGGCATAAATTCCTAAAAAAACTAATTAAAACTAAATTTATAATAAATGATGATGAAAAGTATTATTTAAGAGCTTGAATAATGATCTCATAAATATGCGAGATCACAATCCAAGCCCTAAAATATACTTTATTAAAAAAATTACCTGCCAGCCATTTTAAAAATGGCTAATTCATACAACCATAATTGTAATTGGTTGTTCATTAAAACTTCTAGTATTGTTTTAATGAATTGAATCAGGTGTAGATAGTGATGGGTTACTGACATACAAATTCCATTTATACACTACACCAGCTGTCACTGAGATAAATTCCCCTATAGTTCAAGTTGATACATAAATCAACTTAGCGGAATTTATTTTTTGTGAATGGATTTCAGCCATTTTTTAAATGGCTGCTAAGTAAGTTGTTTTTTATATTGTTATATAACTTAAAGTTAAATTTTAAGAGTTGAATTATGATTTCATAAGGAAATATGATCATCATTCAAGCTCTTAAATATAACTTTGATCAACTATTTCATATATATTATTATAAATAATAATTAGGAAAATTAGTAACAATAACTTATCTCCAAAAATATGTATTTTTTTCGGATATTATTATTCAAAAAATGTGAGTTAAATTATTTTTGAACTTATAAAAATTATTGTGCATTAAAAAATTATATTTTTTATAAATATTTTGTAAAAAATCATCGATTATGTACACGAAATAATTTGGTTTATGATTATTTTTTAAAACTTACAAAAATAATTTAAAAATTTATGCTTTTTTTCGTATTTAAGGTTTTGCTTTTTTCTACAGAAATCTGAAATATTAGATTAATTTTAGTTTTAAGGGTAAATCTTATGAAGATACATCCTCATTTACTCGAAATTTCCTAGCAAAAACCTCAAAATTTAAATTAAAAATTTTTTCCGCCATTTTTTTTTCTAAAATTATCTCAAAAATGTCTATAAAATTATTTATTATAGGGGGTTTTTTCAACTTCGGATGGCTACATGTTAAAAGTTAGCATGCATGTTTTATTATAGGTTGAGTTAATGTGCATTATTTTATTTCTCTCTCACTTTTTGTGTCTCTATAGTTTAGGGTTTGTCTCATTGACGATTTTACAAGCAACCTCAAGGTGAGTTGGTGTGTTTATATGCTATAAATTTATTGATTTTCTTTTATATTATATGTGATTTATCTCAGTGACAGCTGGTGTATTATGTTTTTTCTTGAGTTTAGTGCTTCGTTCTTTTTTGAGTTGGAAACACACCTGCATGTACACACACGCCTACACACATACAAAAACATCTAAATATAATTTTTATTTATATAATAATAATAAGAATAAAAAAGGAATCTGTGAAATAGAAAAAAAAGTAATCAGTACACAAGTAAAAGGATATCATCATCATACTAGCTATGGTATTCACTATCATCATCTATTTCCCGCCTTTCGCTGGATGATTATAAATCCCATTACCGATAAACTTCTTTTTATTTTCGAATTTAAATTCGATAACCATTTTATAATGATAAAAATGGCTTTAGATCAGAGCTTCTTAAACTTGTTATTCACGACCCCATTTATGATTGCGAGTTTCTTGACGACCCCATACAAATATAAAAGAAAAATAAATTTATATTTTTTTAAAATTCCTATAACATCTTCTAATTCATAGTAAATGTTATTCATGTTATTACAATACTCTTAATAGAAATGCAGGTACAAACAATCTTTCCGAACTAGAAGATTTTATGATATATTTATCTACGATAATTGTTATTTTATCTTTATAACAATAATTTTACAAGTTAAAAAACATTTTCTGTTAAATTGTATTTTTATCTCTCGCGACCCATGGTTTAAGAAGCCCTGCTTTAGATGAAAAAGATCCAAATTTATTGTTGATTCCAATAAACCTAAATCTATTAAATTCAAAGAGAAAAAAGTCTATGTTTCAAAAGAGAATATAAAAGAAATAAAAATCTAGAATCCAAACAAGGAAGAATTCTTCCACTAGCGGCTTTATTACCTTTGATTTTCGGAGGTTTTAATGCGACTGCAGGAACCGCTGCTAGAATTGCAAGTACGGTCAAAGATGCTAAGGAATCTAAAAAAGCCGAAGCAAAAATGCACAAGGCTAATGCAGAAACTGAATTCATCAAATCCCAGATAGGTTCAGGTATTGTTTTGGATAAAACCCAATCGAAAGCAATCATAAAATATTTGTAATGTATTTCTAGAGAAAATGAAAGTTTGAAAAAGCTGGTGAAAAATAAGCTTGAAATAATAACTAGCGAGAACAGAATATTCCTAAATCCATATGATAAAAATGAATGATATTCTATCCGTTTGGAACAATAATCTAACGAAATTTAATCACAACTCGGTGCTCCTCAATTCATTTCGAATGTTGATTATTAGAGATTTCGGGCACTGGAAAGCGTTTTGTTATTGAAAATGCTCTTACATCACAATTTCCTGGATTATAATAATCTGATAATTTTAAGCAAAACAATTCATCAGCCGGAATTTCAATTACTGCATCATGAATTCAAAAATGATTTAAGCAAAGAAACTATTCTAAATATTTTTTAAAACCAGGATAGAATACCTCCAGACATGAAGATCTCTGACTTGTGTGAATCCTTTCCCGGGAGCCCCAACACCCCAAACTCTATCAACGTCACAATGAGAAATAAATTCTCGGATATAATTCCCTCCGAGAAATTGAACAAAACCCAAAAATTCTTATTGTCTTTGATGATTGCGTCAACGATAAAAACTAGAAAATCATGGAGTCATATTTTGCCCGCGGATGACCTACGAATTGTTGTTGCATCTACATCTCGCAAAACTACTTCGACTTGCTTAGAAGATCCCTTCACGGAAACTCTAATTTCTTTATATTCTTCGAGTTGAATAAACGAGATCTGGATAATATTTACACCGACATATTCTTTACTTTAATGGAGAAATCGGATTTTAATAAATTTAGAAAACACTGGAGCACTCGGTATAATTACGTTTCTCTGAACTCGATGAGCAAGGAAATCCACTCTAAAATTATCTAATAGAAATGGATCAATATTCAACGGTAATTGTTTCAGACCCCCAAACATCTTATTTCACCAAATATTGAAAAAACTTGAAAAGGCAAACGAGTCATGGAATGAAAATATTTCCAAAAGGAATGAAGCATTCAGTTTCTAGTTGAATTAAAAACAGTTATTAGATTCCATAAATCCATTTTCCACAAAAATCCAGAGTTTCTTGTTAAATTTAAATAAAGATACTTATGATATACAGAAAAGCCAGCCATTACCAGACGAAATTTTTCTTCCAAGAGGAGATAAAATCGGAAGGAAATTAATTGTTGGGGATGTTAAATTTATTATTACATTTGAAAAAACTAGTTTTATATTTTTAAACCGGAAACCTCCAAGAAATATGATATCGTTTCGGGTTTGAAAATATGTAATAAAGGGAATGCTTTTGGGGTTGGAAGTCCAAGAAATGATTTTACAAAAGAAAATGTAATTGTAGATATGGTTAATATAAAAATATTTTTGGAATGAATAGCTGGGGCTTTAAATCCACAACTCAAATATTATTTAAATTTGAAATATTGTCCTATGGCTCATGATCGAGCTCTTATCTCCAGAGAAAGAAGAGCTTCCGCATCTGCAGCATCAAGTTTTAAAGAATGACACGGAATTGAATATTTACCCGGGAACCTTATTGTGTTATTTGAATATTTCACGAAACTTCTAGTTGCTATAAAAGCAAAATATAATAATTACTTTTGAAAATCAAACAAGTATATTCTTTTTTTTCTGGAATAAATTAAATGAGTTCCTAGGATTCATGAAACCAGAATATTCCGAAAGTTGTTTCGGCAAAAAGAACATCAATATTTCAAGCATTACGTCTATAAATCTCATTTGCGATTTCACTGAAGGAATGTATCAAAATGGGAAACAGGATAATTCTGTTTATTGTTGCCTTATGGAATTGTTCCTCATGGAAATAAGATCATCCAAAAGGTTTCTTTACCTATTTACGTTCTCGTAATAAAAACAAAAACTATGAATAACCTCAATGAATTCCTCAACAAGTACAGACTTGTAACAACAAATAATTTTTATTTACGCGATATTCTCAGGGATTTAGATCTTCGGGATTGTAAAGTCATTATCTGCGACGAAATCAAGAATTACCTATATAGAGATAAAATCATTTTTAACCTGCAGATCCTCAAGGAATCTAGAAGTCATTAGGTCTTGTGCTCTACTAAACATTCCGTGTTTTTCGACTAGTATGGAATTATTCTGTGCATGAAATGAATAAATACTTTTCTGATGATGCGTACACGTATAACAACCATCAAGTCCAAGATCCCGAAACGTCTATTTGCGGTCAACTATGTGTTTTCATACTCGAAGGTGGAATGGATTTCGAGGATATTCTGTATAAAATCCTCGTATAATAAATAACAAAATGGTTCTTGTTAATATTGCCGGAGGAACTTTAGCGGTTAATACTTCTCAAATCATGGAGCGAATGGAAACGAATTTCATCAACGAGTCAGATATATCCATAATACGAAATTTGCCTATTTCAAGGATGAGATGGGTGGTGGAAAGAAAATCTTAGGGTTCTGCGGTTTGAAAACCAAAATGTATTTTCTCAATATAAAGGATTTAGTCAGGAATCATTTATTACTTCATAAAAGAGTCAAAGGATACACTAAACCTTCAATAATAAATTTAGGATATGAAGATGCAAAAGCATATCCTCAAGGATCAAAACAAGAAGGAGTAGGAGCATGGAGGATTCGTTCTGTCATTCATATTATTTAATTTCCACATAAGAAAAGTTTGAATAATTATGATGACAAACGGTACATTTTAAGCGGTTGAATAATAACACTCCCACATAAAAATCATCGTATAAAACTCATAGAGTCTTTGGATAAAATCAGCAAGAAATATGAAACATAATATACAGAGATAGATTTCGGTGATATTGATATTGAAATATTAAAAACATTTCCCCAATGATCCAACCTAAATACCCGGTGAAAGGGTGAAAGGGTGAAAGTGGATTTACGAGCACTTGAAGAAGAACATTAACAAAAACAAACAAACGCTCGGAGTATTCAGCGTATTCAAAGCACGAAATACTTAAAAGTTTCAATACCTTTAGACTTTCAATACTTTTTAAAACTTTAAAGATTTCATGAATTTCAAAAGCATTTCAATCATAATTCCTTCCGTGGCATAGTAGTATATAATCGGTGGGCTTAAGACATCGACTCTTTTTCCGGGTTAGGTAGGTTTTATTTTATCGCTTTCTTTTATATTATTACTTTAAAAACCCATCTTCATCATGAGCCCCCGTGGGAACATTAAGAGTCTGGTTCGAGGCTTGTGATGGCTTAAGTCCACCGATTACATACTACTCACAATGAGTTATTCAAAGATGGGAGTTCGTCTTTTAGTAGACGTCTTTGAAAATTTCAGAGATGCTTGATTAAATAATTACGGTTTCGATCCTTGTTATTGTTATTCACCCTTTGGTTTGACTTGGGCTGCAGGAACGAAATACACAAGGGTGAAATTGAAATATTTCAAGAAACATACTTATGATCAGTTATTATTTATAGAAAGCGGAGATCAATTTATTTATGGGGATCAATTTGTTGAAACAGGAGCTGAAAACTCTCTATATTATTTCGATGCTAATTCTCTGTATCCAACAGCAATGATTGCAGAATTACCAACATCAGAAATGAAATGGTGTCAGAATAAAACATATGAACAATCATCAATAGATTCTCGAGAAGGGTAATTTTTTGAAGTTGATTTAAAATACCAAAGCAATATAAAAGAGAAAACTAAATATTTTCTATTTTGTCCTCAAAACATACAGGTTCCAGATGAATGATTGTCAGAATGGCAAATAGAAAACAATAGATGGATAAAAGAAAACTGAAAAATTGATCCAAACCCAAAATGGTTTTAAAAATTAGGTTGTTGAAGGTAGAATGTTGGATTGTATCTTAAAAATGGGATGGTTTTGGAAAAATTACATAGAAAGTTAGTGTATAAAAAATCAAAATGGACCTAACCATATACCGAGTTCAATATTCCAAAAAGATTTGATGCAAAAACTCAAAAAGATAAATTTGGTGATTTCTTTTGTAAACTATTAAATAATTCATTTTACGGTAAGACTTTAGAAAATGTTAAGAATTTTAAGCACTTCCGAAAATATTCTTTCAATTGAACAAAACATGCGGAAAAGCCCGGTTTGCCGGATTCTGGATTCCTGGCCCAGAGATGGCAACGTAAAAGTTTATTGCGATATTCAAAATGCAAATTTGGTCAGCAGGAAATTCACATTTATAAAAGAAACAGTAAAAATTATTTTCATTTTTATTTTAACAATAAATTAAAATTTTATTTTAAATTTGATTAGGATTTTCTGTAGAAACTTTATCAATTGCTTGCACGCAAATATTGACGTGACAACCAATGAAATTGAAGTAAAATAAATTTATAATTGAATTTAATTAATCGAATTTGTAATTAAAATTAATTAATAAATGTAAATGAATAATTTGTAAATTTATGCATTTCCGTGAGTGAGCTGATCTAGATCTTGTCAATGCTTTAAATAGAGAATTACTTACTGGCTATTCGAAAGTTAATATTCTTTTCCTTGGTCATTGCTACCCCTGCAATTGTGCTTTTCATTAAGCATTTGAACATCCACGCTGATCCGGTTGGGGCACTTGAACGGATGTAGATTTTGGATCCATTTTTCCGAGTCTCATAATAGTGAGATGCGTTTGATGGACCTTTGATGAGCTGGAAATGCAATGAAGGCTGAGGGTATCCATCTTGGGCATAGCATTGAATGGCTCTGTTGGCTTGCAATATATCTTTAATATCTGGCTTTATGTGAATCTTGGACGGATGATCTTAATTAAAAAATAAAACATCATTATGGATCCATTTTTTCTAGTCTCATAATACTGAGATGCGTTTATTATTATTTTAAAGAGATCAACATTTAAAAATCTAATTAATAATAATTTATAAAATGACCAATAAAAATAAACCTTATTATTATTATTATTATTTATTATTATTATTATAATTATTATTATTATTATAATTATTATTATTATTATTTATTATTAATATTATTATTATTATTATCATTATTATTAATATTATCATTATTATTATTATAATTATTATTATCATTATTATTATTATTATTTTTATATTTATTATTATTATTTATTATTATTATTATTATAATTATTATTTATTATTATTATTATTATTATTATCATTATCATTATTATTATTAATATTATCATTATTATTATTATTATTATTATTATTATTATTATTATTATTATTTATTATTACTCACGATGAATACGGATTACGAATGTTTCCGTAACATTTCCGGCGCTGCAGCTGAAATTAGTGAGATGGTCATCGAGAGATGCGCGTAAATTCATTCTGATCTCATTGGCCGTTTTATTATATATTATCTCCGTCACATTCAAGTGAGCGTGATCCTCGAATCTCGGTTTTTCTTGTGGTATCCCACTGAATGCTCTGCAGGACGCCATTACTATATCATTTATTATTATTTCCTTTCTGTCAACCTTGATTGGGAACACCGAGAGTGCCAATGTGGATGGGATAAACAAGTCGATCAGTTCATGAAATAACCGTTTGGCAAGGGAGAGATTTTTCAAATATTTTTTTCGTACAAATTTATTGGGAGCAGAAAAGTAAAATATTTCTAGATATTTGTTATGTGCCCCTCGCTTGAATATTATTGATATATTCATTGCCGTTGACGTTGGATTCTTCTCCCTTACTTTAATGTCCATTGATTTCCCATTAAACTCATCAATGAAATCTTTTACGCCATAAATAAGATACGCTCTTTCTATCTCCGTAAAATTCAGATCCTCAATGCGTATGACCATCGTATCTGTCGGATCTGAACTCATCTTGCCATTCAACTTGCCGTTCTCGGAACCCGATTGGATATTCAGTGATAAGGCGTCACCAATTAAATGTGGAAATTTCGTCACGGATTTTACAAATATGGGAATTTGGGCATCTGCCAACAATAAAAGTAAAAGGAAACCTGAAATAAATTAATATAGAAAATTATAAACTAAATTTACTCAAAACCGTAAGCATTTGCATTTGCAAATTCAATAGGAATTCATTTCAATACAGTCACATTATATAATGAGTGATAAACTTGTACAAACCGGTCAAAGGCCGAGGGTAACTCAACCTCAGTTTTTTCACTTGGAATTAGGTCAATGATGAATAATTCATTTGCACCTCTATTGAAAGCTCCAGGCCTGCCTAATTCTAAAGATAATATTTGTTTATATTTTTAATACAAATTTACATTTTTTCAGATTCTGCTATCTACAGACAGAAAACAAGAAAACCCGAATAAAACAATAATTATCCTTTACTTATAAATAATAATAATAAATAAAATTATTTTTAACAATTTTTTTATAATAAATAATTAAATAAATTTGGCAACGATTTAATTAAAAGATAACGCCAATAAAAAACTTCGTACGATATATTTCGATAGCATAACTATCATCTTCAGGTACTCAAAACCAACTAAAAATATTATGAATTAACATTTAATTTAAACAAATTATTATTTTTTATTAATTTAATTTTGTAATAAATAAATATTTATAAAATATATTCAAATAACTTTTAATTAATTTAAAATTTCAATTATTTTAATAATATTAAAATATTTTTTTTAAAAAACAATACATAAACATGATTTAACCTACGTAAACTATTTTAAAAAATTCAATACATTCGTAGTCACGATCTTATATTCTAAATTTCCCATCTGTTTACTTAACTTCCTTTTTTTAATTTGTAAAACCTTCAGAGTACGGCAATACTATCACATATTTAGGCTCAATTTGTTATATACATTTTTACTATTATTTAGATTGTTGGCGTACTGGGTAGAATTATTTTTTGTTTTAACCTGCTCTCACTTATTTTTATCTATTCCTTCAATCAACTCTTGCCTCTGCTAGGGTAATTCTTATCTTCCCCAGACGCCCCACAATTTGTACATAACCACTGTATACCCATGAGCAAGCCCATGTTGGTACTGTATACAGTAGTCGAGAGTCCACAAGCAGGTGAGCCCCCGTTTCCAAGACTACTCCTTGTGATAATCTCGCTTTCGGGTTCCTGACGGCCGATAGAAGGACTTACGTCTATTTCATTTATCTATTTCCCTCGATATTGGCACACACTTTCCCATCTGTTATCATCGATTATATGTATACGTCCGAATCAGAATTCCTTTAAAGTCTCATTTAATTTATTGGCGAGTCTTAGCACACCTTACTGCCGGAAATGTACTCCTTTGCGACCTGGCTGCTTATCTATCTTTGATCCGATTAACATTAAATTTAAATAATTAATAAATAAATTTTAACTTCTAAAATATAGGACATTTTCCAAAGAAAAATTGGATTTATAACTTTTGGAAAATTCTGATCCTTAAATTATCTAAAATTTCCGATTTACCTTTGAATTAATTATTAAAATTTCGAAACAATATTAGTAACCTCGAATTTTGTTTTAATTTGGAAAATCTTTTCCTTAAGTAATTGGCGAAAATTTAAATTATTATATAATTAATTGTAATCGCTGTTAAATCAGCTGTTTTAAGTTTAAGCAAATTTCCTGATCGCTTTTTAAAAAAAAAATAAATCCTCCTAATATTTACAATTTTCTTTTTATTCATTTTTATTCTTTCATTTCCCAACAGACTCTTTTTAAAACTTAAAAATCATTTTTACAATAATTATAATTATTTCCATTTTCAGTATTTCAAGTTAAATACCGCTTTTCAGTCATGCTATTCACATGCATCGAACTTCATCAATCTTACTTTATACTCAGGCAAGCCTCTATACATCCTTTTCTCATATATTCTCAGACATATCGAAATTAATTAAGAAATTTAACGAATAATAACAAAAGAAAATTCTATTTCACGATGATGATATTTAAAAAAGGAGAAAACAATAATTAAAGGTAAATAATGAAATATAATCACAATATAAATTGATTTAAATTGTTATGGCAAGATGCAATTCCGTTTTCTACAGGATCCAGTTTCATTCGTCAATATCGACGGGAAAGATTCGCTTTGGGCTAATCTTCAGTTCGTTAGATCCGACCTGAGGAACTGAGTGGCAGAGCTCATCCCCAAAATCGTCCGTCCAATAACCGATAGAAGTGGAAGACTTACGATTTGAGTCGGTTTCCGAAGTGTTAGTTGACTTGGAGGAAATCTTCATCTGAATTCGCAACTCGTCCGTTTCACCGGCGCAGATTTCGGTTGTATATTCTTCAACCTTTTTCATTTCTAGCGGTTTTTCGGCAGATTTGGCCAATTGCGATTGTTGTTCGGCAACTAGCATGGCCGTTTCTTCCAGAGTTTTTCAGCTGCGTTTTTTAATAGAGAAACCCCCTCAGCTCGACGTCGTTCACGGCGACGCCGATCTTTGCTGGGGTTATGCTTCTTGCTGGTCTTCGGTGTTTGGGGAGGACCAGTTGTGTCTTTTCCGGTTATATGATTTGCTGGAATTAGGTTCAGCTTTATTGCCAAATCCCGGCCGGCTAATCGTTTTGTCAGTTCGTCTTCATTAAAAGAAGCTACCAAGACGGCGCTCTGATTGTTGATGATGATTTGCTGCGCTCGACTTTCCGCGATCAAGTCTGCTCGGCATCTGGTAAGTCGGTGGATTTGGTTGTGGAGGGCTTTCACAGCCTCGGGGGCGAACCACGAACCGAGCGTGCGTTCGTGTTCTGCGACCAACTGGGCATATTTTCTCTGACATTCTTGGTGGGTGTTATCATTATTGTTGGGTTTTCCAGATTCCTGTGATGTTAGTTTTGGGATTTTATATCCGGCCTGCATGTTGTCAAAGATTTTCTTAAAGAACAAAGATAAAAGAAACTGAAGGGGGATAATTTAGCATTAAGAAATTTTTATCAATTTAATAATAAAGATAATAAAAGAAATAATTAATTAGAACGTCACATCACACAATCCTGCACCAAACTCATATTTAATATTAATTTTTACGATGCCGGTTTTCGTGTAAATATCTATTGTTGATCTGCTGACAATAATTCTGTACAAAAGAAAAATGAAAAATATTGATGCTCCGGTCATTGCGATTCACGTTAAAATATTTTTTAATCTTTTCGTTTTGTTGAATTCGTTTCGGTTTATTGTGTTATACATTTATTCCTATACTTAACCCTAGTCGTCCCCTTTGTTATAATCGATTTCTCGACAGGCATTTAAAAAACAAATATTACATCCCTACTTAGACATCTTACAAATGTCAACCCCTTAGGTATGGCGATCTATCCGCATTTTACTCATACCGCTCCGACCAACATTGAAAATGGCCGCCACGGTGAATTACGACGGTGTCCTACCCCGTGATCAGTGCAAACGAGGCCTGACTAGACTAGGCAGACACCGAAGGGTGGATTGTGACTAAGCAACACATCAACGTCCTGCCAAATTAACGACCGGAATTGAATGTTTACTTTGCCATTCTCCACGATTAGCATTATAGATATATACAATTGAATTTAGGGGGACCTGTCGCAGATACTAAAAAGTATCGCGGCCATCCATGATAATAAAAAAAACAATTAATATAAAATTTCAAAAAATATATTTCATACAAAAACAAAAATAAGCCAAAGTACTTACAGTTAAAGTTCAAAGTTTCAAATCAAAAATGAAATTTTATAAATTTAATAGGTCAATAATTGTGACAATGGCTATTGTATTTATACTGTTTTCGTGCGTGTGTGCGACCAATCAGAGTATTTTGAGCCTTTTTCGGCTATTTTTCGGGGTTTTTATTGTTTTAATTTTTATTTTAAATCTTTTTTTATTTTTCTCCTTATTTTTCTCTATTTTTTGATATTATTTTCTTAATATTTAGCAAATCTTTATTTTTTATTGTTTTCTAACCATTCTTTTTGGTTGTTTCTCTTTTTACCCCTTTGATATTTAAATTTTGGTCGCCGCTTCCGCCTATGTATTTTCTAAACCTTCTTTTGCAAGGTTTTGGCGGTTTTATATTTTTACTTTATTTTTCCATGTATATTGCATGCGGAATTTATTAATTATCTGTTTTACTTAATTATGTTATTTTTTATTTTGTTTTATTTAATGTTTTTATTATATTTTTAATTTCTGTTTGCGGTGCGTGCTTATGTTGTAATAGCCATTCTCAGAATTTTTTCAATATGACTTTTTCATAGTCATTTTATTTTGTTTTAATGGTGGCTTATAGCCCAACAAGATCAACACTCAATTCACACTCATTTGACAAATTACATTCAGACTTTCCAAAACAAGGATCCTTAGGATTTTTAATCAATTTGTCAACAGTCTCTTTTATCATCAACAATAAAAATGATTTGTAATACCCATTCTTTATCAACAACTCAAATAATTTTTCAACACTTATTACTGAATTAGCAAAAGTAGAAGATAAAGACGATGAACGATAAATCAATCCTTTCACCATATTTCTCTTATACTAAATTCACAAAAGCTTTCTGGAGAAGTATAAAGACCAGTATCAGTTGGTTTTCTATAAATCTCTGTCTCATAATGTTTATCTTTGGGTTGAATTAACAAATCTAAAAACGCAATTGATGACTTTCTCTCCGTTTCACATGTGAATACAATGTTTTTATGTAAACTGTTCATAAAATGCAAAAACGGTTCTACATGTTTCTGGTTTTCAAATATAAGAAAAATATCATCCACATACCTTTTATACACAAAAGTATTGCCGTACTCTGAAAGTTTTACAAATTATAAAAAGAAGTTAAGTAAACAGATGGGAAATTTAGAATATAAGATCGTCTCTAATTCGTAAAAGGTACGCAATATGTTTATTAATAAATCAAAAACTCGGGTTGGATTGTGTTCTGATCTCGTTTATCAATTTACATGTAATGGGTGTAATGCCACATACGTTGGAGAGACTTCCCGTCATCTCTGTACTCGAGTTCTAGAGCATTGTCGATTGAAGGGTTTGACCAATATTAGTGAGCACAATAGAGACTGTAAAAGTAAAATTGTAATGCCTGATTTTAGAATTTTGTTGAAAAGTTTTAATAATTATTGGGAACGCGTGATATGTGAAGCATTGTTGATAAGGTCATTGGATCCAAAGATTAATGTGCAAAGTGCTGTGACTACGAATGTATTGAGAGTTTTTAAATAGTTTACGTAGGTTAAATCATGTTAATGTATTGTTTTTTAAAAAAAATGTTTTAATATTATTAAAATAATTGAAATTTTAAATTACAATAATTTTTTAAAAAATTTATAATATAAATGAAATTTTAAATTAATTAAAAGTTATTTGAATATATTTTATAAATATTTATTTATTACAAAATTAAATTAATAAAAAATAATTTGTTTAAATTAAATGTTAATTCATAATATTTTTAGTTGGTTTTGAGTACCTGACGATGATAGTTATGCTATCGAAATATATCGTACGAAAAGTTTTTTATAATAATCTGTTATTGTCATTCAAAATTTCGAAATGGAAATTTAAAGTTTTATAATAATATAATTTAATCGATCACATGCCATTTATTTCAATGTTCTCAGAAAATCGATTTTTCTCAATTAAAATGTAAAAGTATTTGATCAATTAAATCAAGGAATTCATTCAGAACCTTTAAACTATGTAAAAGGTCAAATGTTTTTTACTTAAATTTAACTAACTTATATTTAATTTTTTAAGGTTACAGTTATATTATTTTTACTGTGCTGTAAATGCAATTTCACATTATTTTTAATAATTTTTAACCTTTAAATAGACGTATATTTTTGTATATTTCACTAAAATCTCATTGTTTCACTAAATTTCGCTTTTTATATAAAAAAATAAGTAAGTTTTATAATATTAGCAACATACCAAATTTCCTGTGTGTATAAATCTTGTTAAGCTGGATACACTAAAGTGCGTTTAGTCAAATAGGGTCTATAAAGGCTATAAGTTATAACTTATTTTTACATTGAAAAATGTGCTAATCTTCTTGAAATGAGAAAATTATGAATGATAGGCATAAGCTACGTTCATTTACTATAAAAAAGCAAAATATCATTTGTCTGATAAAATAAAAATACAAACACACATGGTCGCCCAGAGAAAATTTTCTAGGGAGGGCAAAAATTTTTAAGTAATGTTTTAATGCAGTTTTAATTTACTGTAGCGTATTAGTATGTTGAACGAACAGACAGGACACTGTAGTAATGAACAGCATACTGTAGCAACCATTTTTTTATTAACACAATATATGTATGTAACAAAAAATATTACAACATATTCAAAAAATCTAATTATTCTTTAATAAAAAATACATTTACTGGAACAAAGGTTATTTGCCCAGTCATTTGTCATTATTAAAAAAAGCAATTTGAGGATATTTCCAAAAATTGATCAAATTTCAGGTTATTATGAGCAGAAGAGAAGCAAAGTAGAGATAAAATTTATTTGACAAAATAAAAATGTTAAAAACTTCCTGATAAAAACTAAAATCCCAGACCTGGAGAAGAACCAATAAATCGGCTTTAAAGCATGATATTGCATATTGACAAGAAGATATAAGAGCAAGACAAAAAGCAGATATTGATTTGATGCAAGATTTAAATGAAATTGAAGACCCAACTTTTGGAGAAAAGTTTCAAGAGCTATTGCCAAAAGAGCAATGAAAGCTAAGGTTATGTTGGGCGGAGGACACAGTCCAATCGCATTAGCTGGAGAAATCCAAACAAACCTAGCCAATCAAAATACTCGTACAAATAAAAGAACCGCGAAGCATCTCAACAGTCTTTAAAACACGCCTGTGATCGATATCTGAATGAGCTAATTTATTTCACATTTATTTAGTGTTGCTTTCGGAACTCTTTCGGATTCGCTTTCGAATTCAATTTTTCAAAACATAACAGACATTCCAAACCATCCCGGATACCATTTTTACCAGAATATCAGCTGCGCTCGAACAGAATTATCCAGATATTTGTTGGGCTTTAATTAAATAATAATAATATTCGGTGTCACTGACTCCACGTGTTTTATAAAAATCAAACAACACCCAACGATTATTTATATTTGAAAATTTACTACACAATCACAAAGTTTCAATGAACGTAATGAAACTGTTGGCTCTGACTGCCTGATAGATCCCTTTGTGGTTATTTGGATCTGTACACTTTATAATAATAATCACCTTTGACCAATTTTATTTACGATTCGATTCGATTCGATTAGTGTTTAACCTACTATCTCCTTTAAACATTCTTCTAATTACTAATTTAAATCCTCAATCTAATCCCTGAATCCTACTCTCAATTTCTTCGTCCTTATTTCAGGCAAAATGATAACTTCTTCTAAGTTCTAGCTCCTTTATATAGTAGATACAATGGCTTTGATTAATAGTCATCAAACCAAATTTCTTTCGTTTGACAGCTTTTGTTTCGAGGCTTATTTTCTCTTCGTAGAAAAACATAATTGATTGCCGCACCATGCAACTTACATATAATAATCTTTTTCCACTGGTCCCCATTAATCATAATGTTATGGTAATTATTTCCAAAACTAAATTTGTTTGTTTTTTCTTTTGTTTATACAACTCTGCTTTTCGTTAATTAATTACTTAATTAGTTAATTAACGATTTTCTGTTTTTGTATATTTTATTGCTTTTCAACCGTTTCTGAACATATTCTGACAAATCAATTCTTACCACGATATTCACCATCATCTCATCTGTATCTGACTCATTTTTCAAATTGAAATTAGGTGATTTATCAATTTTTTACGGTTTCGCATTCCTTGCCATTCAATATTAATTACATGGAAATTATAGTTCCTTTAAAATAATCTTTAATTTAACAACTCTAACATATTCATAATTTATCATAATCTATTAACATAATAATAAGCAGTGTGAACGATATCAATATTTAGAGTGATTTTATAAAAGAGTTTTATACCAAAGTGTTTCTTGTAATCTACTTTATTCCTTCACTTCTGATACTGTATTTTCCGGTTTCAAACTAATTGAAAGAATGAATCTTCCTGCTTATATTTCAATTAATAGAGTTAAACAATTATTAACCCTTTAAATGCTACAACATTTTAGTATGTTCGTGTTACTACATGCCCGGAATTTTCAGACAAAACAAAATTGATTTAGGATATTATGTCACGTAAAATATTCGATCTTAGCTAGTAAAAAAATGAAACGCTAAAGAAAGAAATTTTGTATGAGCGGCGTGGCGCTCAAGGATTTACAGAACTAGTTTACTCTTTAAAGGTACTTAAAAGATTAAAAAATTTGTAGTGAGAACAACCACCAATTTTTATATTCCTAATATAGGAAGTTAGTTGAATTTGAAGTTAAATGTTATTATGAGATAGAATCAGCTTTGTTTGATTTAAATAGTGAGGTTTATTTTTGGCATTATATAAGATCTTCATCGTGTTGATTGATAGATTTCAAGTCTTACTTAGATGATATTCAGATCTTGGTTTTGAATATTTATGTCATGGGTGTAATGTCACATCCGTTCTTGATAACTGTCGACTAAAGGATTGATTGGTACCAGTGAATACAATTGTTGTCTGGATTTTGTGTTTATAAGTGCATTTCAAGTCCTGCTTAGATTTTGTTCGGATCTGGGTTTTCAAATTATATGTAATAGGTGCAATACCACATTCTAATGACTCCCAGTCATTTCCGCTATCAAGTTTTGACCACAGTCGACTGACGGAATTGATTGATATTAGTAAACGCAATTTTCTGATAAAGAATGAAACTAAATGTAAAATAGTTTTGTTAAAAATGTTTGTTGAAGATTATATATAAATTTTTTTAAGTCTCGGTTTTGTAAAGATTTAAAAAATTAATTATTTTAGAATTTTGTAGAGTTTGTGATTTATAAAATCCAAAGTTTTTAGTTTTTGAAAAAATAATTTGAGAATTTAAAAGCAGAAATTTGTTTAAATAAAAATGGTTTATTCTAAATAGTTTGAAGTTCAATACTACCTGACGAAGATTGTTATTCAGTCGAAATATATTGTAGCTGAATATATATATATTTTGGATTGGTGTTCTCTTTTATTTAGTTCAGAGCAAATTTTGTGGGATTCTTTTATTATGAGAAATGAAGATTTTATCATTATGAATTTGCAAACATCAAAATGGTCCACATCGTGTGTTTATCTATAAGCAAGATATATATTTTGACCTTTATGGAATTGTTCCACCAATGGAAGTTTTTAATTTTATCACGGTGAATTTTAAACATAGGAAAATTCAAAGACAACCAGATAATACTATTTATTTTGTATAAGCCTACAACGGGCCATACGTTTGATGATTCTAAAATTAGTTATTGTAAGGAAATTTATTCATTAAATTAAGTTTTGTGGGTTCTAACTTATATATAATCAACTTATTGATATTAATTTCTTAATGATTAACAATATCTAAAAAGAATGTTTTAAAATATTAACATTATAAAAATTTTAAAGATTTAATTACATTAATTTATAAAAATTACATGTAATTTTTCAAAATAATAAAACCTAAATATAAACTGTATAAAATATTGTAAACCAATTAATTTACGTTAAAAATTCTTGGAATTTCTAATTGATTCTAATTCCTAAATAAAAAGAATTATTAAAATTACAAATTAAAATCACTTACTTAATGGTGTAAATTTCAAATATTCCTAAAATAAAATTTAATAAATTAAAATATTAAAACAAAAAGTTTAATAATTTGTTGCTGAGTAAATAATTGCATGTCTAATGCAATAATTTTAAAAAAATATACTATTAGGATCAAATGATATTTAAAGTTATTATATAATCTTTACGTATGATTTAGGTTTGGTTTGATGGGTTTTAATGGTATAAATATTATGATTTAAGGGTCGATGATTGGTATGAAATCATCCCACAACAGTTACGGAAATACTGCTGTTGTGGTGTTTCTACCAGAGTAAGTTATGATATAATAGGGCAATTTTAATGAGGTTAAATAAAATTGATGAGATTAGGTGGGTCACTGATGACATAACACATTGAATATATAGAATCGTTAAAGATGTTGTCAATGTTGATAAATTGAAAACCAGGGTAGGTATTTACTTCACTTTATCAGTTAACCGACGGCTTTCTTCCTACATTCATATAAAAGACTTATTACACACACATAAAGTCACATCAACCAATCAAAATAATGCATTGTTATTGCATTCAGATTGCTTATATGAGTAATATTAGAGTCATCAAGAATGCTAAAATATATTAAATCCGGAATGAAAGTTTTCAATAGATTTTAAATTTTTAAATGATTTAGTAGAAACTACGGTTGTTTATTCGGTAAGAGTTAATAGTAAAACATACAGTTTCATCGTCAAAATATAGATATTTGTTAGTTGGATGACTTGTAGTGGAAAAATCGTTAGTGCTTTAACCTTTATTTTTTAAAAGCTAACATGTGTCAATAATACTTTACTAATCATACACATAAATTGTGTTAAAAAAGTATTTTTCAGTCACTAATGTGAAAAACATTATCAATTATGAAAAGCATGAGTATATTTCAGTGAAACATAAAAATTAAATGTTTTATTCAGATTTTATTAAAAACCAAGACCAGCCAGTCATAAAAATATGTGTGGTTTGGACATTCGATGGTTAGAATATCTAATATTATGATTTTAAACTGTTAGCAAACATTTTTCAATTACAAAAGGGTTTTACATTTTAAGTTTGAATTGAAAATTTTATTTAGTAAATAACAATCCGATATGATTATACAAATAGTAATATGATTGAAATCTTATTTTTTGTTTAAAATCCGAAACCATCTTGCACCCTTACAACAACAAAACCATCAAACGTACCCTGACATAATCGGTTTAGAACCAAAAATCGGATTTTTCGTTCAAACTTAACGAAAAAATGATGTTGTTTGAATAAAATCGGGCCATTTAAACAAAAGTTTCAAAAAAATAAATGGCAACCACTTCATTAAAAAAACTTCAAAATGGCGACTTTATTAAAGCAAATATTTAAAATGACTTTACTAAATAAAATAAAGTTATCGATGACGCCATTTAGTCTATGATGTAATGTGACATTGATCCAATGAGGCCTATGATATAATATAGTTTATGGTGTGATATCATACCTGATTACATAACCATATGTTGGGATATTAAGAAAAAAGCACAGTAAAATCAATAAAACACCAAAACGATAAAAGTGCAACATTAATTAAAAAATTTACAAGAATTCAAAAGTAGTATTGATCGGGGGAAATTGGTATGGTTGAACGTCAAATTGAGAGACGAGTCAAGAAATAATAATAATAATTTAATAATAATTTAGTGAGGGGTCCCTAGAAAATAATATTAGACAAAAAACAAATTAATTAAAAAACATTAATACTGTTGGGCTCAGAGCCACAATTCAAATAAAAATTAAAGTTAGAGAATGAGAGTGAAAATAGTGGAAGGAATCACTGCACATAAACATACACCGCACCAATATATTAAAAATTAATGAAAAACATATTAATTAAAACAAAATAAATATATAACAAAATTAAATAAAAACAAATAATTAATAAAAATCATGAAAAAGCAAGACAGCTGCAGAAAGAAACATATTAAAAATAAAATAAACTGCCAAAACCTTGCAAAACAAGGTTTAGAAAAAACATAGGCAGAAGTGGCGACCAGAAAACAAATAAAAAGGGCGAAAATAATATTATCAGAAAAACAACAATAAAAGTAAAATTCAAAGATAAATTAAATTATATATAGAAAAATAAAGAAAAATATATAAAAAATAATAGAAATAATTCTAAAGTAATTAAATAATTAAAAAGCCCTAAAATGGCAGAAAATCGCCTATTGGTCGCACACATGCATAAAAATAGTATAAATACAGTGATGAATTTCATTATTTTTAACTTTAAAAAACTAAAACACTGTAACACTTTAACACTTTATGCCAATTTTGAAAACTCCTATAGTAAGGAATTTATTTGTAATTTTTATTTATTTTTATGCGTTTACATTGTAAGGTTATTTCATAAAATTTAATGTCTCATTCTCTTCTATGTTAATCATATTCATATTTATAGTCCGACCCTTCTAATTTCATATATAGTAGGGTATTGAAATAGATGGTCCATGGGACGGATCTCGGGCCGGCTAGTGGGTGAAAACCCTTAGTTGAGCTCGTGGGTCATGCCTCGTGGACCCCTCGGCAGTCCGCAGTCGGGTCTGGCGATTATGCACAGGACCGCTACGCAGGGCGCCGTTGTATACTCGGGGCGGCTACTGAAAAGTGGCCGGAACGAGTCGAATTAAAATCAGGGAAGATGCGGCAGCAGAGTCAAGGGGAATTTAGGAATGATCTCAATAGATCATACAAATCATTTTTCTTTTCGGACTAATTAGTAAGAAAATGGGTAGCAGGGTTAAGCATAAGAATAGTCAAGTGCGATAAGTGTCCAAGTGAAAAGAAAGCCTATAAATCAACTAAACTGAGTGATAAGTCATGGAAAGTAAAGATACGGAAAGTATAGCCTATGGGAGTGACAGCACGTAAAAACGCCAAAATCTCCATCCAGCAGATTTAAACTTTGTGCCCCAAATCGAGAAGATGTTGACAGTATAAGACCCCAAACATCACAATGTTACAATGTATCGAAATAAAAATCAATAGCTCTACATAAATTGTTAATGGTCATGCATGAACGCATCTGAGATATTTAAGTTATGATCTTGAATAGTAGTGACATAAACCAAATCTAAATCAACTGAGATCCACGTTTCGAAGATTGACCAAGATTCGAATTTCATGTAAATTAAACGAAACCCACTAACCCAGCTCGATACGCCTAAATGTCATGTAGAAGATAAGCGTAGACCTTAATATCAAATAACATTGGTTTTTGTAGGTGACGTTATTAACCTGAAGAGACAGATTAACAATCAATAAATAAATCTATGTGAGAAACCATAGGACTATACGTAGAGAGTCAATTCTAGTAAATAAAATACATGAAGGTAATAAGAATTTAACCAAACAATAACTGTTGGTTAGATTATAATAAAATAAATATAATAATAGTGGTAAATATAATAGCAATTAAGAGCTAACTTATGATAAAATGCATAAAGAAAAAAAAAGGTTTTAGCCTAGGAATGATCATTGGGTAAATTATGACGAAATAACCCAAAACTAATCGGGGTTAATCCACTTATAATGTATGCTTATTTCATGACAAAAATAAATGAACCTAATCATAATTTAATCAAATAATAATTATCGATTAACTTATAATAAATTAGATAAAATAGTAATGGTTAATTCAATAATAATTAGCGGTCAACTTATAGTAGTATACACAAGGATAACCCTAGTATAATCTAATAATAATTAGTAACCAAATTATAAGGAAATAAATAACATAATAGTGGTTAATGTAACAATAACTAATGGTTAACCTATCATAATATACATAAAGGCAATAATAGTAGAATCAAATAATATTTGTTGGGTAAACGGTAAGGAAATCAATAAAGTAATAGTGGTGAAGTTACTAATAATTACTGGTTAATTTATAATAAAATACGTAAAGCATGATACTAGTTTGACCCAATAATAATCGACCATTGAATCGTAATAGGATAAATAGAAAGGATAGCAATTCCGTCTGATAATAATAAATGGTTACATTATAATGAAATACAGGGGAAATCAACGGAAATAGAAGTTAACTCATAAAATCGCCATCCGACCCCTCCTCAATGCTCCGTATTTTATTACCACCCCACTTCTCAGAGGACCTCGTTTCATTTTTCTTGTTTTTCACTTTCAGGATGAATAATAACAATTCCGGACTGAATGGGTTACCGAAAATACCCCGACTTCCACCTTCGATCGTGGCCGTTCGCCATCAATATGAGGAGCTGAAACAGAAGTACGATGCACTCCAGGCCAAATATGATCGATTAAAAGGTACATGGGCCCCGCCCGATGCCATCAAAGTGCTGAGGCGGAAGATAGAACGGCTCACAAGGGCGCGAGATGAGCTGATCACGGAATCTCGCGCTCAGCGACTGCTCATCAAGGAGCAGTCAACCGCACTTCGACGTGCGTTTACGGACGTCGAGCTTCGGGCTCACGTCCCGGGAAGCATTAGGGCCAGTCAATTGGACATAATGCCAGCCCATCACCTTCCTGTCACCAGTGTCTCTTCCTCCCTCTCCACCTCCATGAATCCGATCTCCGAAGCTCCCGTCTTACCCGTCGAGCCAGTTGTTCCTCAACCGCCTACCGGAGTCGTAGAAAGTACCGCTATCAACCGGACGCGGCGGCGACCGAATCGAAATCGGCGACGTCGCGCACGGCGCCGTCAAGCGGAAGAAGTACTCACGGGATTGGAACCCGTTGAGACCTCCTGCCCGGTCAGTGGTCCGCCTCCACCCTACCAGGAGTTTGAGTTTCCGGAATTCGACCCGGATATCCTCTATGCTCCCGATGTAATCTTCCGATCGCCGGCCCGGTCCATTCACATCAATCTGACCGATGAGGATCCGGAATCTTTCCCGGTCACCCAAATCCTCGATGAATTAGGGCTCGGGACCGAAGACATCGCCGTTCTCACGGGCGAAGTGCCTAACAATATCGCTGCGCAAGAGATAGCGGGTCCCTCGACTCTTAGAGCGGAAAATCAATTAGCGAGTCCTCCGCCGTACAGGCCAAGGAAGAGAAAATACTTCCCAACGGACATTGATGAAGAGGACTAACGAAAAAATCGAAATTGATTTTAGTGTGATTAAAGAGCTTGCGTGGATTTTTCCTTCCGTGACAACTTGACATGACTAACATTAAATGATATTTTGTTCTTGTTGTCTTGTTAAATCAATTCGTTAATAATATGATGTTTTCCTTTTGTTTCGTTTTCACGTTGGATTAAGTGACTTGTTTCATGAGAAGTGTGATGCAAATAAAAGGGATGAACTGTGGCGAACTATTACCGAGGATTGGTGATCACTCGCAATTTACTCTCCGGGGGTTGAAACGAAATGAAAACCAATATATGAGAGCGTAAGCCCTTCTAACGGCAGCAAACAACTCGGGAAAGACGAAGGTCCTTCGAGGAGTAGTGCTAGTAATGGCGCTCACCTGCTCGAATGGCATTCGGCCATTGTGTACAGTACCAACGTGACTTCGGCCACGGGTACATAATGGTTACTAAAATCGTGCGGCGCATCAGGTGATTCTCCCTAGCCACTAACAGCGAAGGCCACATTAGTATGACGAGCAAATTTTTGAAATCTAATAACTCCTGTGCGTCCAACAATACTAATGGGAAACCCGAGTCAATGGGAAACCCGAGAGACGAAGAAAACCCGGCGTGTAGACGTAATAATATAACAGAATAAATTGGCCTAAACAATATTAAATGGGCGCCACTGATCTATGGGGAGGTAATTATTTCCTAATTTGTAATTTAGTAATGTAGCAAACGTTATCGACAAATGTCGGCTAAGGTGGTCTGTGGGAAGTAATTATTTTTAATAATTTAGTATGGCAGAAAATGTTGTTGACAATTGTCTGAAAACAGTCTGAGGAGGAGTATATAAGGAAAAGGGGAAAACACGAAATGACCAGTGGTCGAAGCAAACGAGTAGTCTAGTCAGGTCAGTAAAAGATTCTAAACCCAAGTAAAGTAAAAAGTTATCTATCAGAAAAGGTGATTATCCATTGGATAACCTACCTTAAGGTAATCAAAGTTTTTCGGTGGTTGAAAGGTGCAAATAAATCACAAATTGTAATTACAAAACATTGAAATAAATTGGATTGAGTTGTAACTTTGGTAAATTGCAAAAAAAATTATTCTGTGTTGGGTTTACTTATTTGATTCGAAAAAGACACGAGGAGTCAGAGGGAACCGACTTTCAATAATAACCCAACACATGTGTTCTATGTGAGATCCGATGATTAAGTAAACATGTCATGACCACGCGTGCTAATTATATCTCAGACTGGGATTCCTAGTGGTTATACGTCGCCATTACTGGTCATAGTGTTACGTACTATGAAGCCCCCCACACTTGGGCTTAACCAGAGATTATATATAATTCATATATATATTTAAAATATATTTGAAAACTAATTATATACCATTCAAGCTGAATTGGTTTGGGCCCTTTTAGGTTTAGATCAATGGGGATTCCTTCTTTATTATTTTAATTATTTGTGGAGAAAGGTTAGGTTGGGGGAAAAGGTTAGGATAGCATTTATTAATTCAAAGTTATAATATAATGAACTAAATGATTTATTTATTCATAAATACGGACAGATTGAGTGTGCGACCAATTAGATTTCTTTCAACATTTTCACAAGTTTGAATTTCTAATATTTTGTTTAAGTGTTACTAATAAATCATATAATCAGCTGATAATTATGACAGATAATTGTAGGAGAGGAGATTGCAGGTGGCGGTGATGGTCACGCTGGAATATCTGATGTAGCCTGATATTTCTTTATAACCAATCCTATTATAACCAGTATCCATATCAGATGTCCCCCTGTATTTGATATCAAATGTAGAATAATTTATTTTATCGGGAAATTGTAATGCAAATATCTCGCATTTGTATTTCATGTCAATATAAGCTGGGATTCTTTGGGGGTTTGAAAACTTTAGCTTACAATAGAAACCTGATCTATCATAATGTGAAAAGAAGTATACGAATAACGGAAATAATACTGAAACCGGAGGACTTTGATAACCGTTATTGTATGACAATTGATAAGTGTGATAAAATCTTTTTAAGTTTAAATGCTTAATGGTGTCATTCAATCTTCTGGATGTTTCATGCTGCTCCTTTCCCATTGCTATCAATTGCTCATTCACCTGCTTAATGCTGCCCTTCATTCCACTGGATGTTTCTTGCTGCTCCTTTCCCAGTAATTTTATTTGATCTTTCATCTGCTTAATGCTTGCATTCAATCCTTTGGATATTTCTTGCTGCTCCTTTCCTATTGCTATCATTTGTTCCTTCACCTGTTTAATGCTGGCATTCATTCCTCTGGAGGTTTTTTGTTGCCCCTTTCCCATTGCTATCATTTGATCCTTTACCTGATTCAATATCGACCGGATATCCTCTTGAAGCCTCTCGTTCTCGTCCACAGATTCCTCAATTTCAGAAATCCTTGAATTCAAACATTTCTCTCCGCAAATTTCCATCGGATTCTCTAATATAATAATAAACATTAAAACAAAATAAAGCGAGCCATTCAAAAATAAGTTTACAATTTATCAATGTTAAATATCATCATTGAAGGAGGAGATAAATTTAAAGTGAAAGACAGGAAGGAATGAATAATATTTACAACTTGCATTTCACCATATTGAGATTGACTGGACATAAATTAATCATTGAGGGGCCCCTATAGATAATGATGACATGTGGATCGGTAGTAACCATGCTCAGTTCTACAGCGGCCCTTTTGCACTAATCAAATTGTCCCTTTAATCTCACAAAACGTTTGACAACATTTAATTTATTAATATGATTAAATTTTAGAAAATAATTATTTAATTAGTTTACATATAAACAAATAATAAATTTACTTTAGGAATTACAAAAATAGTAATCTGGTACTAATTATTTCAATCAAAAAAATATTTCTTAAAGATTTATTAGTAATTACTGAACTAATGCTCGATATACAAAACATTTAATTGTTTTAATAAACTTAATTCAAACTTTTCAGAAAACGCATATCTCATTGATGTTTTGATAAAATTTTATTATCATCAAAGCCTCACAACTAATACGTTTCTTTTTGTTTTGAAACCCTTAGATCCTTGGTTCTGAAACTTTCTGAAGTCGGGGGACACTCTGATATATTTTTAGGTGGTACATCTACAATCGGCTTAAGCAGAATTTCAATAACTGCAATAATATTTTATGTTTCCAAGAAGTAAGTTTAACGCGAAAGATAATTTTTATTGATTCAAAGTACCGTAAAAATCAAATTTTACATTGAATTGATTTTTATTTTCAAACAATTTTTAATTGAATTGTACATTTGATTTATTCGCGGAGCACTCTTTGAGAACCAAGGTCTTAGGTGACACTTTAGGTAGTTCTTTTCAAATTGAATGTTTTACTGTTCTAAATAATATTTTCGTTTCCACTCAATCCGTATTCTATCTAGCTCGTGTTCAGACATTGACAGGCAGTCTCTTCAATGTATATGGCAATAAAACCACTAAGTAGAAAGTAAAGCCCCCCCCAATATATTTATTTAATGTTTTTACTAATGATTAATTAAGGATAAGTGAACGTTTGAATTTTCAAATAGCAAATGCTTATAGAATTCAACCGCCTCAATAATATTGTCAAACGAGATATTAATTTCATTTATGTTTTTCAACCTAAACAGTTTAAAATAAGTGTTTTCGTTGACATTGCTGATTCTAAAATAAGGTTTGTTGAACCGGCTTCATGAAATAAAATAACGGCTTTCTATCCGAAAAACTGAAAACCGTGGATTTATCTTTTCTGTTTTTCAGAAAATTTACTTTTTTTATACCAAAATGCATTTTAGGTACAAAATTTAACAAATATCTATTTTATTTTGTATTAAGCTTTCTTAAAGTGAATGTATTCAAATAATTATTATAAATAATGACAAACCTACAGTTGACCCTTACATATCTAACCTCAGGGATTATGGGAATCGTGATGATCCTTAAAAATAGCAACTGTTGTCTGCAATTTTAAAATAGAAAATTGTTTATGAAAAACAAATATTCATGACAATTAAGGATCTTTGCTACTTAAATTGAAGAGCAACAAGATTTTAGAATATGACCAACCTTTTACTCAGTCAACCTGTCCAAAACATTGTAAGGTAAGAAAATTTGCAAATTCAGTAATTGATATTGTAATACATAATTGAGTATATAAATATACACAGCTTTGCTCGAATAATAGTGTTGGGCCAGAACACAAACGTCCTTGTAAATTGTTTAGATATATCAGTAATACAGCAAGAAAACCCAGCACCAAGATAACTTAAAATACAACATACAACATCAACTATACACCCTAAAATTTGAGAGAACATAAATAAATATAAAATCATAAAACATAAAAATAAAATAAATACAAAATGCATCAAGAACCGCACGAAATTTACATAAAAAATAACATAATAACAAGAAAATTTGACCGAACAACAACAAGTTATATAAAAGTAAAAAATTAATGGATTAAATGAATTAAAATAAAATATTTTTGGTTGAATAAATATAATTAAAAATTTAAGAAATACATTGTCAAATTAAATTAAGAAATTAATAAAAATTAAATTTAGATAACACAAATAATTTCAAGGTCAAATTTGTTTTATCGCAATAAAAATAACACGCAATGTTAAGGTCAAATTATAGGTATATATACTGATGTGTTTTGACAAATTATCAACTTAAGTGACATTTAACTCACTCTTATTTTTCAGTATTATTTTGGTAGTATCATTTGCAGGCGTATTACAATAATAATAATAATAATAATAATAATAATAATAATAATAATAATAATAATAATAATAATAATAATAAATATAAATATAATAGTAATGGTAGTAATAAGGATAATAATAATAGTAATAGCAGTGATAATGGATTAGAATAATACATATAATAGTAACAATGAAAATGCTAGTAACAATAATAAGGAACATAGTAGTAATAATAGGGATAAAAGTAAGAGAGATATTGTATGGATATTTAACTTAACAAAGGGTTTACAGAACCTAGAAAAGTCATCAACATGTAAACGATAAGAAGGACTATGGGAATATACGAAATGATTTAACAGTATGGACCAACATTTGAAGGAGATAGGAGACAATGGGACCTAAAGATCGAAATCTAGCACAGGCCTTCTATTGGCAGCTCGTTGAACCATGGATCGTTAGGTCAATTATAGCATTAGCAATAGCGCTCACTTTTTGTGGACGATCCACTCACTCGAACACAGTTCCAACGTTGCTTAGCAACGGGTGCCGAGTGGTAAGCGAAATATATTTGTATGGGGTTCTCTTGATAACAACCATATAGTTTCAAAATATCAACACCCAGAATCCCACCAATAGTAATAAGGACATAAAGTAAAGGAGACATAAGTTAAATTAAAACCAAACATTCTTTATATATATGTAATTATTATTTATAAAATAAAAACATTTTCAAACAAGTGTTTGTGTTATTATTTATACATGATATAGTTGTATTTACAATTTGCAAAATTTGTTTCTGCATTCGATTGCCGCCATATTTTAAACCATATATTCGATAAAATCAAAAATTCAAGAGTTTAAATATTTTAGAATGCCATTTAAATCAAATTTAGTTTCTGCAGTTAAATTAGCAACTGAAATTTCTTTAATTGCTTGCCGTAATCCTCCTAAGTTTTTGGCAAATGGTCTTACAGCATCTATTCAAACGTGTATCAGACAAACCATGAAATAAACAACTGATTCTTTCTTTTAAATTCTCTGAAGTTCTGAGAACTCAAATCACTGGACATGACTAACTGCCGTAACTAATACAGATTTATATCTAGCCGCTTTAGCCTGGTTAACCTAAATTTTAATAATAATATTATCCAATCCAAATCACTTGAAAAAGGCTGTGCCGAAAATTCGTGAATACCATAAATAAATCTGATTCATAGTCAAATTATGTAAATAATACAATGTCTTTTATTAATAAAAATAAAAAGAAATCAGAGGTGAAAAACAAAACAAATCCTTACAAATAAAGCATATTATTCAATAAGAATAAAAAAATATCCAATGAGAACGAATAAATATTATGCAATCAAAATCTTACTAGCAATTGAAAATGAAATAGTTTTATTCAGGCTTTTCTTGGTATTGACCAGAACGCTTTTCATTGTGCATTTTAATGTCCATTTTGAACCGACCGGGCTGTTGCTATTGATGTGGATTTGGTCACCCTTTCCAGGGATATTGTAAAATCGGTCAGCATTTGGGGGGCCTTCAATTAATTGCCAATTTATTTCTGGATCTGGATATCCATCTTTTGTGAAACATTTTATTGTTGAGTTTGATCGGAATCTCTTTTTGATGATTGGTTGAATATATAATGCGGTCGGGTGATCTGGAATGGAGCAATGAGATCAGATCCAATGAAATTGGTATTTTTATCAATGAATACATTAGTAATCATAATAGTATTAATATTAATAATAATAATTTACTTGCTATTCTAAATGAAATTGTCCGATTGAGGATTACACAAACATTTTCCAAGCAACTTTTAACAGAGCATTTGATTTCCCATTCAGATTTTGTAGGGCAATTTTCTTTCAGATGAATTTGCGTTCCATTGCGCATAATATTATAATATAGTGAAGCGCTTTCTAGGCCTGCAATAACTTCCCATGTTGCTCTGGCAACAGGATATCCGTCAGCTGGGCCACAAGCAATTGTTGAATTCGGTTCCATTATTCCATCTGGCACTGGCCTGATCAGGATTGATGTCGGATGGCCTGAATGAGGATATTATCATTTCCATTATAAATTTAAATTTATATTATTAATAATGTGACCTTCAGTCAAGAAAGCAATATGATAATTGAAAAATGAATAAAAGGCACCAAAGTCCATTTAATTGCACAGTCACTCGACACAGGTCCACCTGTCCATATCATGTTGATCCCATCACTGACCTTGAATCCCTGTCAAGAACAAATTCACATTTGATCTTAAATGTCATTACAAGTGGTCAAGCTAAGGAGAATATTGTTTGTCAATCTGATTCAAGGGCGTTTATATATTTGATCTGGCATTAGTCCATATTTCCTTCACGGGCCAGTGAGGCACTTCTATAGCTTCTTTAAGCATTCAGTGGAAATCACAATTCAATCCATGTGGACTGTTAAACGGTTGAAAATTTGAGCTTCCAAAATTATTATTTCAATTGAACAAAACATGCGGAAGAGCCCCGTTTGCAGGATTCTGGATTCCTGGCCCTGAGATGGCAACGTAAAAGTTTATTGCGATATTCAAAATGCAAATTTGGTCAGCAGGAAATTCACATTTTAAAAGAAATAGTAAAAATTATTTTCATTTTTATTTTGACAATAAATTAAAATTTTATTTTAAGTTTGATTAGGATGTTCTATAGAAACTTTATCAATTGCTTGCACGCAAATATTGACGTGACAACCAATGAAATTGAAGTAAAATAAATTTATAATTGAATTTAATTAATCGAATTTGTAATTAAAATTAATTGATAAATGTAAATGAATAATTTGTAAATTTATGCATTTCCGTGAGTGCTGATCTAGATCTTGTCAATGCTTTAAATAGAGAATTACTTACTGGCTATTCGAAAGGTAATATTCTTTTCCTTGGTCATTGCTACCTCTGCAATTGTGCTTTTCATTAAGCATTTGAACATCCACGCTGATCCGGTTGGGGCACTTGAACGGATGAAGATTTCGGATCCGTTTTTTCGAGTCTCATAATAGTGAGATGCGTTTGATGGACCTTTGATGAGCTGGAAATGCAATGAAGGCTGAGGGTATCCATCTTGGACATAGCATTGAATGGCTCTGTTGGCTTGCAATATATCTTTAATATCTGGCGTTATGTGAATCTTGGACGGATGATCTTAATTAAACATAAAATATTATTATTATTATTATTATTATTATTATTATTATTATTATTATTATAATTATTACTATTATTATTATTATTATTATTATTACTCACGATGAATACGGATTATGAACGTTTCCGTAACATTTCCGGCGCTGCAGCTGAAATTAGTGAGATGGTCATCGAGAGATGCGCGCAAATTCATACTGATCTCATTGGCCGTTTCATTATATATTATCTCCGTCACATTCAATTGAGCGTGATCCTCGAATCTCGGTTTTTCTTGTGGTATCCCACTGAATGCTCTGCAGGACGCCATTACCATATCATTTATTATTATTTCCTTTCTGTCAACCTTGATTGGGAGCAGCGTGAGTGCCAATGTGGATGGGATAAACAAGTCAATCAGTTCATGAAATAACCGTTTGGCAAGGGAGAGATTTTTCAAATATTTTCTTCGTACAAATTTATTGGGAGCAGAAAAGTAAAATATTTCTAGATATTTGTTATGGGCCTCTCGCTTGAATATTATTGAAATATCAATTTTTGTGGACATTTGATTCTTTTCCCATATTTTGATGTCCATTAAATTTCCCTTGAACTCGTCATCCATAAAATATAATGCCCCGTAAACAAGATACGCTCTTTCTATCTCCGTAAAATTCAGATCCACAATGCGTATAACCATCGTATCTGAGGGATCAGAACTCAGTTTGCCATTCTCTGAACGTGATTGGATATCCAGTGAAAAGGCCTCACCAATGAAATGTGGAAAATTCGAGACCGATCTGACAAACAAAGCAATTTCCGCTTCCGCAAATAATAAATGTAAGATGAAAACTAAAATAAATTAATAGAAAAAAATGAAAAAATAAATTTACGTAAAACCGTAAGCATTTGTATTTTCATATTCAATTAGAATGGTTATCTCTCGGTCACAATATATAATGACTTATAAGCCAGTACAAACGGGTCACTCATCCTGCTGTTTGCAATTAGGTCAATGTCAAATAATTCATTTGTACCTCTATTGAAAGCTCCAGGCCTCTCTGATTCCGAAGGTAATATTTAACTTATTCAGCTCAGATATGCAAATAGACTGGGAGCCCTTGATGTAATACAGCAGTCGCATTGATACATGCAAATCAAAGTCCATTGTCAGATAATTATTTACTATTAGTATTAATATCAGTAATAAAGTAATAATGTATAAATAGTGTCTGGTGGCTAATGGTTAAAAGGTTACAAATGACTGTCTGACAGAGGCAATATCTGATGATAGCTTTAAAATCATACTTATTTTTAACTATTTTTAAATTATATAAATAAATTTATTATTTTCTAAATTTATTTATTTATATAAACATTATAATGCTTTTTCAATTAAATGAAAGCAAATGAAATTATTTAATAAATATTTATTAGCAATCATTTTTGACAAATATTCATGAAAATCTCATCATTATTGGCCATGGAGAAAAATTGCAAATGGCAACAGTCTTGCCCAAGGCAAATTTGACTTGGCAACCAATATTCCAAAAGAACTCCAGAAGAAAAAGGGACTCCAGGGCACTTTGGTGCCAATAAAGACCAGGGTCATTAAAAAAGAGCTATTTGAATATACGGTTTTATTTAATTATCTTAATTATTTTTAATTATTTATTTTTTTATTTATTTTAATTATCACATTTTAATTTTATTTTACTTTAAATAATTTTAAATTATTTATTTATTAATTATTTTATTTTATTATTTAAATTATATAATTATTTATTTTTATATTTATTATTTATTTTAATTTTATATATATATATATATATATATATATATATATATATATATATATATATATATATATTAAATTTATTAGTTTCAATTATTTAATATTTTTATTTATTTTTTATTTATTCATTATTTTATTTAATTTTTTTATTTATTAGTTTTAAATATTTAATATTTTTTATTTATTTATTACATTTTATTGATATTTTATTAAAAATACGTTATTTAATTAATATTATTTTTATTATTATTATTATTTATTTATCAACTTTTAGAATATAAGAAAATTACTTATTCAATAAATGGATTTGCAAATTATCACTAAAACTAATCGTTTAAATTTCTTTTTAAATGTTATAATGTAATTGTTAACAATAAATAATATTCGTCGGATAAATTAAATAAGCCAATAATTTACAATATTTATTTAAATATACACAATAGATACACATTTGTCTAATTGTTAATAGGATCTGGCGGTTTGAATTGAGACTTATTTCTTGATGGAGCAGTTGGGGCTTGCATATTTCGAATCTTATAGTGTCCATAAGCATAACTCTCATTACAATTAGACCGATATCTTTTATCATCCAAACACTGTAGAGTTCGTTTTCCTGTTTTAAAAGTATACAATTGATGGTTGATACTTTCTATTCTCTTTTGAGGGATGCTTACTATTCCACCATCAGTATATACTTTTTTGTAAGCTTCATGTGTGAGATCAGAATTACTAAGACATATTCCTTTGGCTTTTGGAGTGTCTTTATCTCCTTGGAGTGAGTAGCACTTTGATCGATGGAACACCCTTCTTTATATTGAGCTCCTTTATTCTCATCTTTCACTTTTCCGATTACAGAACAAATTTTATCTGATAACAATGGATCGGTCACTGGATAATTTAAAGTATCTAGAACCTCATCAGCAATCATTTTTGGATACAGTTGTGAGCGTAAGTCTACAATTTTACACTCCAGGGAAAAGGAGTCAGTGTCACTGGTTACGATGTTGATTTGACAATTGAATTCCTCTTTATAACTTTGTAATCCTTTGTTTTGAAACTGATACATGCGAAGTTTGGATAAATCAAGTACGGTTTGTCCAATATACATTGGTCTATCCAAACATACAATTTCTTTGTCAAATAAAACCACAATTGGATCATCAGTAATCTTGATACTACACTGGAACATAGGATTACTGCTCTAAGTTATCATTTACTGTTGCTACATAATATTAAGTTTATACGCAATTTTAAATTTTCTATATTTTTTCCATATAAATTATTGTTATTTAACTTATAATAATCTCGCTGAAAAGGATCTGTATTGGCTGCTCTCATTTGAGTATTGTATTTGATATACTTTATGAAAATTGCTATCTGCTTAAACTCTACAACACGATTGAATTTTGAAACTACTACACTGTAGCTCAACGACTCGGTCAAAACCCTACCATTAATCACATAATTGGTCTTTGGTTAACATGTTAATTAAAGCTTCTTTTTACTTCCAGGTCTATAACCAAGTCTTGGTGCGATGGGTCAGGAATCACAATGTCTACCTCTAGAACATAACCATGATATCCATCAAATTCATCTCCGCTCACACAACTTTCGATAATAGCATCCATTTTAGTCTTATTTTTTAGCCATTTGAACTCTCCAACAGAATGTTTCTGAGATAAACCATATCCATATAAATTGTTAACATCTTGATATGTCATTTGGGTTGTTTCATCCGCCTCAACATGATGTTTGTTGATAAATGTCATTCCACCACGAATTCCTGCTTCAAATAATCGGTAGAGTTCCGGATGTTGAATAAGCTCTACCGGTTCAGATAATTGTTTTAGAGCTGAAGACAAACTTAATCCTGGTATAGAAACAAAAGAAAGAGCTTCAAATCCATCCTCAAAAAATGTTTTGTCTTTGAATGCTTCAAAAACATTAGTGTGTATATGCCCGTGTCCAGGACAACCCCCCGTAACCCGACAACTCAATAATTTTACAAAAAATAATTTGTAAATTTCATACTCCTTAACAATCCACTAATTTTATAATCTTGTAAATATATAAAATTTGTGTATTTACAGATTTTGTCAACTTAGACACGGGCACATACACACTAATCATTAAATAAATTTGAAAGTTTGAAAATAAAAATTTTGAAAAAATATATTTAAAAATAAACATTTTTAAAATATGGTAATTCGAGAAAAATATTTTTGTGATTGTTGTGTGGGGTTTATGGTTTCGTTGTGACCTTGACCCCAGATGTAAATGTTTTCTGGCCCCCAATGGTTACCCGTCGCTAAGCAACGTTGGTAATGTAACCATAGGTGTTGAGATCGCCAAAGGTGAGCGCCACGTTGGAACTGCTCTGGTCCGACCTCAAACTGGGTTCAACGCACTGCCGTTAGAAGGCCTATGTTCGATTTCCTTCCTTTGGTCCCATACTGAAATATTTTCGCCTTTCTTGGTTGTCTCTTATTGCTAGGATGAAGTCTCATACTCAAGTTAGATATAATAACACTACGAACCCCTTTGCAAAACATTGATTGTCTATACTTTAAGGTTTCACACCTCGAACTTGAGCCGCCCGTCGTTTTGCACGCTCAGCCCTCCCTGGTCGGTGTAAACTGGGTCTGTCCTTGGATGTAGATAGAGGTGCCGCATCTCGATAAGCTAGTTGTGCTGGGGCGAGCACTAATGGATAAGTCACTGTGGCCCCTTCTTGGCGAGCCGACAGTGCTGTCTCCAGGCCTTTAATTTGCGTTCTCAGATTTTGAGTAAGTTGCCGTTCTCCAGCCCATCCCTTTAGTGCCGCCTCCATCTTCTGGTAAATGGTTTTCATTCGCCTCGGTTCGATCCAAGTTCCTTTGACCTGCTGGTTCTCCCGGGTGATTTGTAGAAACTGTTGCTGTAGATTCCGGTTAGTAGCATGGGCCTTGTCCAGCTCCCGTTGTAAGATGGGAAATTGACGCCATTCCATCTCTGCAAATAATAAGTTTTAATCAGAGCAATTTTTACAGTTGTAGAAAATTTATCATTTCGTTGCTTATCACTAAGTCGTCGTCGAGTATTTATGATTTAACCTCTGATTTACTGTTAAAACTAATGGGAGGCTAATATTATAACTAACGCGATGTGGAGAATACAAGAATCATTTCAATGGTTTATTAACGGGATATCAGAACGCGAAGGTAACAAAATTTATTTAGTTCAGGGATTAATTACAACTCATAATGTCTCTACTTCCTCTTCGTAACATATCGATTCTTGGCGTATGGATGCTCGCGGTAAGCTTCAGCTGATCTCCCTTCATCCCGCATTTCTCTCGCAGGATGCGTCGTGGGATCACTACGTCCATATCCGCCATACGTTCCTGGAGCTTGGGATCATCCAGCTCGTATGAAACATTATATCGCGGGGCATACCCGTCAGTGCTGGGTATCCTGCCCGCCGCTATGTCCGCACTGACTCTCTGTAGATACCGCTTGGCTTGTTCCACTAGTCGGTTCGTCTCTGCTTGATGCGTCTCGAGGCGCGCCAGTAAGTATTCGGCCTGACCTCTTATCTCCCTAGCCCGGTTGCGTCCTGGTTCTCTCTTGATAGCCACATACGGAAGACCGACCTCGTCAGAATCTCTTTGCGTGCCGGATAGGGTTTCACGCACCGTGGAGATAGAAAATCCCGCGTCCCACATCGCCTGCCTACATCTGGCAGCCGAGTGAGCGGGGGAATCGGGCTATTACTCGGGATGCGTCAATCCACGAGTCTCCTAGAAAATGATAAATATATTAGTCACTAATTGATGTCTAGCGTTTTATTCATTTTGGTTATCTAGTTTCGGGTCTGAGTATGTCAATGTAACTCATTGGGTTGCGGTACTTCTACGTCATGGGTCGAAAACTCTTGACCATGGGTCCTATTCAAGTAATGGTTTTTCAAAATTTTCGCAGTTCGTTGGTAGTGGCCCGGAGTTGCATACGGAGTCATTCCATGGAGCCCTCACTGAGGTTAATTCCTCAATTGATCTCGTTTCATCTTGGGTTAACGGATTATTAATGATCGACCTTTTATTTAATTGTACTGAATAAATTATGCTCTACCAAAAATTTACTCGAGGTGATAATATTTGATTTTCCATTTTTAATCTTTAGAAATATTCCTAATTACACTCATTTAATTTGATAATTTTTCTTTTAATATTTAGAGCTTCTCTTCTATGACTCCCAAAGATGTATCCTAGGTAATTATTATTCAAATATTTCATGCTAATACTCATTAAAGGTCTAATTTGACTGTTTTTACCTTTATAATTACTGTTAGCTTGTGGTTATATGATCTTACCACTTGTTCCTTCTAGTTGAATACAATCTGTCCCTCTCATGTCTCTTAGCGTTCGTATTCATAAATTATCGGCCGTGTGAAGAAAAACGCTCACCGGCTTGGAATTCATTTGGCGTAATGTAATTTATAAATATCGCTTTAACCAGTAATATTAGGAATCCTTAACAAAGGTTTGGTTCGGTCATTACGACTCTCACTATTAGACTACAATTCGATTGAATAACGGTTTGATTTTGGTGGTAATTTACTTCGCTTTCATTCCGAGTTCGATAAATCTCTAATTTACGTATGATAAAAATCTGCTTCACTCTCATCTAATATATGTCTGGTTTAATTCCAATAGTCGTTTAATAAATGTCTAAGTTAAGCCGAATAAAATAAACATTTAATTTACTCACAATAGCAATTCAATGAAGGCCTAATTCGATCCAAATAATAAATTTAATAAAGGTCTACCTTTGTCGTAATAATAATTCTAATAACGGTCTCCTTTGATCATGACATTAATTTAACAAAGGTCTGATTTAATCATAATAATAACAATCTAATAAATATTTAAGTTAATCATAATAATAATTTAATAAGTCTAGTTCAAGCATGATAATAATTTACTTTACTTTTCATTACAGTTGCGAATTGAAAGGTAAATCTCAATCCCAAAAAACCGTATTCAATATCACCGTGGGTCTGCCTCAATCAACTCCTGGCCTCCACCAACGACTTGCAATAGTAGTTCGGGCTTTCAACATTCACAGGGATTAATTAAAACTATTGTATGTCATTCGGCACTTGCTCAGTAAATCAATCTATATCGTGTTCCCTTTATACTATTAAATTCATTGTAAGATACTCCAAAAGTTTTTTAAATAACACGAATCGATCGACTCAATAATTATATTTATACTGTTAATGAGAGGCTATCATAATTCCTTGCTTATTCTCGTTAGTTGGTCTTCACTGGTGATGGCTCGTTGGCTGGGTCACGTCTGTGCTAAGGCTCGGTAATGAATTAACATAATGATGAAAAGATTTTTTTAATAATTACCCGAACATCGTGGTTCGCCAGTGCTTGCCGTGTTAGGCTCTTTATTTCCTTGATGTGCTCTCGAAGTTTGTGCGTATTTTTTAGACATATCAGTAAGTGAATTTTTATGAATAACTTTCGCTCAATTCGATTTTTATAACTAGCAGGTGTGTCTACTGGTGAGAAAATTTTGTGACGCACACACACTTCCTCGACCGCGGGTAGGTGTGCGTGACCGAAGTCAATTTGGTTGATCTACTCGTCATTTACTCTGGGCGTTTACATGTTCATATTGTCAGTAAGTGTCTTCGATATCTGTTTATTAAATTTCTTATTGATTGGCATTTATAGGGAAGGTCGTAGCCCACGCTAATTTGCTTTCCTATAATTATTTTGTTATTCTAGTCGTCTAAATTCATTTATTAAAATACTTTTTGGGCGTTTGCAGCGGATACATTTTCTGGTGGCCTATTAGCACTATTTTTCTTAGTAAGTCTTAGTTCTAATCTTATTTAATTGTGCTCTGGTTTACTAGAAATTGCTTTATGAGAGTGGCGTCTAGACTGGACACGATCTCAATTTGTTCATCTCTGTTCCAGGTGAGGAATTGATTACCGGCGATATAGTTCATCGGATGACTCGAAACTTATTATCTACCCACTGCTGTAAGTTGCTAATGGATTTTTGTGGATTGTTTTCCTTTTTATCTTAGGGGATTTCAATGTCGATGGTAAATTCTCGTTTCGCTGGGTTCAATCTCCGTATCAACATGTACTATACCGGCGATTTTGCGTAATTTGTTTAACTTAGTGTTCGAGTATGCCAGATAATTTCTCAAAAGATCAATTTCTCTCCAGTCAGGTGGAGACAACGACGGTGATCAATTTTCCGTAGAAAATAAGACTATGCTCAGCAAGGTATGAACGAGGATTGGTTAATGGGTTCGCAACATTTAGGTGACAGTAACCATGGAAGAAGCGATGAATATGAAAATTTTTATATCACGTCCATAATTGCCTTGTAATGCGCAGAAGAGAATTTATCAATTGTCTATGAATATATGATTCCGAAACTTGTTTCTTTCGTTAATTTTGGTATCTTATAATGTATCTATATCTAAATGGAGTTCCACTCATCAGTTGACATATGTTAAAGGACATTTTATTGATATCAATCCTATAGAGGCAAATGTAAGTTTATACCACATTGATAGCCGTATTCACTAAGCGATCAGGCCTCGAGGGCAACCTACTATTTTAGTTAGAGTGCTGCAACTTATAGTTCGAATCTATCTTTAAATTGAGTAACGATTCGAAACTATTGCGAATTAATTAATTCTCCATGTGATTGTGCGTATTTTTTGGTACCTGATTAACCATTATTATGTTGAGGAATTGCTTTCCCTCCCTCCAAAAAAGCCTTATCGCTATATTCCGTTGCACATTTTTCTTTTAAATTCATTAACTACGATTCGTGGTTATTTATCCAATATTTATTATTGATTGTAACTTCATTACGCGGAATCTCATTGTAGCTCGTTTTGGTTTGATTTTATTTATCTAATATTTGTTATTGATGATCACTTTATTACGCGGGTTTCATTGTAGCTCGTGCTTTCCTATAGTTTTGATTCGATTTGCTTCATTTAGGACGTGATATTAGAGCTCTACATTGTTTATATTTATTTTTCGGTTGATTTTCGCTAAGTTTTGTTATGACGTACTGTTAGAGTTTAATTTATAGGTATTCGATGGGTTGATTTTTCTAACTTTCTTTACTACGTGATGTTAGAAAGAAAGTTATAATTTCGTATTTTTAGTTTCCCGTCACCATTCCTTTTAATTGACCTTAGACGGGTACATGTTTATATTATAATTAATGAGTGCCCACTGGACTACTCGGTGTTTGAATTTTTAGCCGTGTATGAAAATAATTTAGGTCGAGTTTATGGGAAATGAATGCCGACGAAACAGCCAAAAGACTATTCCCCTTTCACCCTTTTTCCCCTATACGGAATCATGTTGACGTTTCAGCTCCTGCGTTCTCATGCCGAAGCCTTCACGGGCACGAATTATTAGCGATTATACATGCACTTACACAATTCGATAATATGTAGGATTTTAATTGCTTGTAATGTTGTTTCGGCTGTGGGTCGGAAAAATTTCGACGTGAGTAAAACTTGATTTAACATCTCTTTAACATATAATTGGCATAACATTATAGTTGGCATAGTATCAAAATCGGTATAACATCATATTGGCATATCATCATGATTAGCATAACATTCGAACCTTCCCCAACGCCGACACCTCCAGCAGAGCTCTCACGAGGTTGTCCGGGTGCGACGTGGAAGAGGTTTCTAAACATTTCTTCACTCACATTAAAGATATTAACACTGAGCTTCTTATACTGAGTCAAAAAACTGATTTTCTAGTTAAAACCGATTTTAACGATTTAACTATTAACAATTTACGATTTACCATAAAAGGTATGTGAAAATGAATCGGTATATATACCTATTGTACGACCCTAACCTTGCGTGTTAAATTGATTTGGTAAAACAAAATTTGACCTTGTGATTTTCTAATATAATCTAATCTTAATTTTATAATTTAATTTGACAACTTTTCTTTTTAACTTTTAACTTGAATTGTTTCTAATTCAGATTATTGAATTTTTTGTTCCATTTTTTTTGATTTTTCATTTTTTTGTAAATTGTCAAATTTCGGTCACATTGTTATGTTCTCATGTTATTTTTGTATTTATTTCGTGCGGATCTTGTTGCACTTTGTTATTATTTTAATTTATTTTTGTTTTTTATAATTTTATATTTAATTGTTTTCTTTCTCATATTTTAGCATGGTTAGTTGATGTTTTATAGGTCCGATTTTAAATCTGCATGTTGTATTTGCGTGTGTATTATCGATTCATTTAAACATTCTCAAGGCCGTTTGTGTTCTGGCCCAGCAGCAGGAATAACTAATGCTGTTAAAAATATTAAGGAATCAGGAAAAGCAGACGCGGAAACTAAATTTATAGAATCTCAGACACAAGGGAGTGATATGATTCTAAATAAATCTCAAACAAAAGCAATCACTAAATTTATGAGAAATATTGTGAAAAAAAAATTAAATTAAAAATAAATTAAAAAATTTTGGGAAACAAGAAATAGAAATTGAAATTAAAGGTGATAATATTTTTCTAAATCCATATTTGAAATCATAAATTCATGTCTTAAAAATGGATTTCCACACACCATTACCTAAAAATAATACAAAAGAAATATTTCCAATATGGAATAATAATTTAACGAAATTTAATCATTATGAAATATTACCAAACTCTTTTAGAATGTTAATAATTGGAGATTCTGGGTGTAGTAAGAGTGTATTATTGTTGAAAATGTTATTATATCCAAATTATTTAGATTATAATATTTCGATTATTTTTTCTAGAACAATTCATGGGAAAGACTCGGAATTAAAAATTTAAATATGATTTAATCTAGATTATTAAAAATATTAAATTTGATAACAAAGCATTTGATTATTTTCCTATATAGAAAAGATTAATCTATTTTAATTCTTTTATAATAAAATATAATCCAACTATGCTTTGTGGTGAAAGGATTATATTTCTGATTTAATAGACAGTTATGGTGAATTTTTTATTATAAATGTTGATAGTGGTCAAAATATTGAAATTAATAAAATTAAATTATATGGTCCCAAAGGAACATTTATAAGAGCAATAATTGGAAATAAACACAAGACTTTACATTTACGAAATAATTCATTTTCAATATCTGAATCAATGGCAAAAATAACTTTTGGTGGAACAGGAATAATTTTAGGTTAATTAATGCATCAAAGAATTTTAAATTTCCCAACAATTGAATTCATTTATAGAAAATTAGCAATCATGAATAATATAAAATTTGACGTTTTATTTTCAACAACAGCATTAAATCCAGTAGTTGCTGGTAAAAAATTTTCAGAGTTGGAGGAATTCATCGAGACGTCAAAAAACAATAATTAATGACTAAATAAATAAAAATTAAAAAAGAAATTATTTATCCTTCTTATATTGAAAAAAGATATTCAACTTTAGATGAATTTAAATATATACAAAGTCTTGAATCCAATACACTAGAAGTGAATAAAATAAATAATTGCAATCCTAAAAATAATAAAGAAAATAATCCTGAAATTAATAAAATAAATGAATTCCTATTAGAAAAAAAGAAAGTAGATGACAGATTAATTCATTATAAAAAAAATAAATAATAGATGAACAAAAGCTGATATAGGAATAAAAATTGCTTGTATTACTGGAATACTTTCCATTTTTGATTCTGTCTTTTCAGGAATTAGTTTAATTAGAATAGCATTACGTGTTTCAATTATTATTTCTACAATATTTAGTGGTTGTAATGCTTTATTACTTTTTTAGGTGAAGGAATTCCAATTGGATTAACTTCTAAAAAGAAAAAGATTTATAGAGAAGTATGTGAAGAACTATCTCTTGGAATAAATAAATTATGTGTATCAAGTTATAGCTCTTGAAGATGAAATTCTTTCAATATAATAAATTGAAGAATTAAATAAAATAATAAATGAATAATATAAAAATATTAATAAAATTAAATATTCAAAAGAAATTGAGATTGAAATCAAAAACGAAATGACTAAACAATTGAAAAATGAATACAAAATGAAGATTAAAACCTTGTAAATTAAGAATTTAATCGACATAATATTTTCTACAAAATTTGACTATGAATCAGATTTATTTAAGGTATTCATAGTCATAATTTGGTAGAAAATATTATGTCACTTATAAAGAAATCAGAGGTGAAACACAAAAAAAGTCTTTATAATAAGAATTTTATTTTTTTATTCTGTCAATTGTAATAAAATCAAAACTATTTCTAAGTTTTTCAAATAATTATTTATCTTCATATGAAAAATTATACTTAGAAGTTCTTAATGTAATAAAAATACTTGTTGAAATTAAGATCATTAAAAATAGAAATAAGTGAGCAACCATTTATAATTATTTAAAATTTTATGTTTAAAATGCAAGTGGTTTCTATACTAGATGATTCTTAAGATTCAGGAGATTCTGGAGATTCTGGAGATTTTTAATATTTTTTAAAATTCAAGGGATTCCTAAGCTGCATGATTCTTAAGATTCTTAATTTTAATATTTTTTTATTTTTTAAAATACAAGTGATTCCTATGCTGGTTGATTCTGGGATTCTGAAAATTCTTAGGTCTCCTCATTCTTAGGTTTCCTATAAGAATCAGTAAGAATCAGTCTAAAAGTATTGGAAATGGAGAGCCTAAGAATCCTAAGAATCTTCAGAATAATAATTTCTTTCAGAATCATAAGATTTTTCAAGATCTAAAGTTTTTTTGGAATCAATCTTATCAGGATGAAATTTTTTATTATGAATTCTTTGATATCGAACTAAAAAAGATTTAGTACAATATTCACATTCAAATTTTTCAGATAAACCAATTTTACAAGTATATTTTCCTTGACTAAAAGATTCTAGTGGTTTTATTTCTTCAAATCTATTACAAAGTCTTTGATTTTTTACAACTTTGTTCTTTTTATTTTTTTATTTTTTATGAATTAATGCCCATTGAAATTAGTTTTGGAAATAATTTTATCACAATCAATACATTTTATTGTTGATAATAAACATTCTTTACAAGTATATTTTGTAGAATAAAAATTTTTTTTTATTAATTCACATTTTTTACATTTACTACAGTAGGTAGTTAGTGGCACACGGGAACCTAAAAAAACATAGGGGGAGGGGGAGGGGGGGTATGTAATAGCGGATTAAATTTCGGATTATCTTGATTACATAATGATGTAATCAACTTAATTAATTTTGTGTGTATTTTTTTTTAATTAAATTTTTGGCGCGATTTTTTTCGAAATTTTTTTCGAGTTTTTGGCGCGATTTTTTTTTTGAATTCAAATTTTTGGAACATTTTGTTTAAATTCAAATTTCGGCGAATTTTTGAAATAAAATTGAAATATTTTTTTTGAATAATTTTTTTTTTAATCACACTATAGTCAGGGGGTATTTTTGAAAAAGACTAAAATAAATTGGCTTGAATCGCCTAACGATAAAAAAGCATAAAATTAAAATTGGCTCAAATCGCCTAAGATAGTCAGAGAGGGTATTTTCATTCACAAAATTTTTTTTTTTAATCACACTATAGTCAGGGGGTATTTTTGAAAAAGACTAAAATAAATTGGCTTGAATCGCCTAATGATAAAAAAGCATAAAATTAAAATTGGTTCAAATCGCCTAAGATGTGATATAGTCAGGGATATTTTTAATTCGTAATAAAAACTAATGCAATATTTGGTCTCAATACTTTCTATAGGTAAATATATGCATAAAATAAAAATGGCTTGAATCGCCTACTGATAAAAAATTGACAGGGGTATTTTATAGGCTTGTTAAAAAAAAACACTTGAAATATTTGTTCACACAATTTTCATAGGCAAATTTAGGCTCTAGATAAAAATAATTTAAAATACCTAAAGTAAATTAAGATAAATTAAAGTACATTAGGATACATTAAAGTATATTAAAGTAAATTTAGATAAATTAAAGTACATTAGAAAACATTTAAGTATATTAGAGTAAATTAAGGTTACTCAAGTAAATTAAGATACATTAGAGTACATTAAGGTAAATTAAAGGGTCGAAAGTCAATTTAAGTACATTAGGGTACATTTAAGTAAATTAAGGTTCTTAAAGTAATCTAAGGTGCCTAGAGTAAAGTATGGTAGGTTAGGTAAGAATTTTTTTAAATTAAATAGAGTCAACAGTTAAGTTACATAAGGGTAATTTTTAAAGCTGAAAATTTTAAAAGCAGTTATAGTAGGCAAATTACATAAGGTAAGAATTTTTTAAAAGTAAATAGAGGGTCAAAAGGTAAATTACATAAGGTAAGAATTTTTAAAGTTAAAGAGTCGACAATATTGCATGATAAAATTTATTAAATAAAATTTTTAGTATAGTTTTATCGATCAATTTTTATACATATTTTTAAATGATAAAATTTTTAACATAATTTTACAATGGAATTTTTTATACATGATTTTTAAAGATGAAATTTTTAGGATAATTTTACAATGAAATTTTTTATACATGATTTTTTAATAGAATTTTTAGTATAATTTTACAATGGAATTTTTTATATATAATTTTTAAAGATGAAATTTTTAGGATAATTTTACAATGAAATTTTTACACATGTTTTTAATTGAAAAATTTTTTAATGTAATCTTACAATCAAATTTTTAGTATAATTTGTACAATGACTTTTTTATACATGTTGATAACGATCAAATTTTCAAAGAAATTTTTTCAAAAACTTTTTTCAAAGAATTTTATTAAATTAAATTTTTGAGTTTCAGTGTTACATAGTATTGCCTAAGGTAGGTAGTAGTCATTCGCAAGAGCAACCCATCTCCTCCACTCTGCAGCAACCCATCCTTAAAAAAAAAATAATAAAATAATAATAATAAATAATAATATTAATAAAATAATAATAATAATAATAATACTTTCTGAAAACATAAAAAGTTAACTTACTTGGTATCAACTTCTGAACATTGATAACCCATACACAGTGAATAATTCATTAATAACTGAACAACAATCACTAGGTACTGTATACAAATAACCGAGTACTGTACAGCTCTCTATATACATATTAGGCATTGAATAATTTACTTATTCATTAAAATGACATATTTAAATAATATTTACTCTTTCAACACAGATATTGAATCAACTCAACCCACTTAAAAAATAAAGGTTTCTCTCAATCATTTCCCTTTAAAATACTTGGTTATTCACACACTCACAATATGTTATCAATAACTAGTTACTGAACAAATCAATATCAAAAACTAATTACTGAACCAATAAATATTAATGATCGGTTACTGACCAACTTATTTTGAAATAAATCACATAAAAGGTTAACAAAAAGAAATACAAGTTGAAATTTTATTAACTTTTTCACTATTTTATCGATCATTGATGTGTCCAAATTTTTTGGTTGCTTAGTTATCTTGTCGTTATCAGGTGATAATTAATCAAATTCATTGAAACCAAATCCATTGCTATATTTACTTGGTATCAACTTCTGAATACTGATAACCCATCACACTGAATAATCCATTAATAACTGAACAACAATCACTAGGTACTGTATACAAATAACCGAGTACTGTACAACTCTCTATATACATACTAAGCATTGAATAATTTACTTATTTATTAAAATGCCATATTTAAATAATATTTACTCTTTCAACACAGATATTCAACCAACTTAACCCACTTAAAAAATAAAATTTTCTCTCAATCATTTCCCCTTAAAATACTTGGTTATTCACACACTCACAATATGTTATCAATAACTAGTTACTGAACAAATCAATATCAAAAAATTTTTACTGACCAAGAAATCTTTAAATAAAAGCACATATAAATTTGAACAATCAAAAGAAATACAATTTTATTAACTTCTCGACTTTTTTATCGATCATTGATGTCTCCAAATTGTTTTGTTGTTTAGTTACCTGATTGCTATCAAGAAACTATTAATCATTGAAGCTCAATCAATTGTTGTATTTTCTCTGAATAAAAATTTATTTCTTTACAGTCTTGTATGTGATTTATTGAAATTATTTTGTAAAACATTGAAATTTTTCTACCATTTTTGTAATATTTTTAATTGCGTCCAACAATGAACAATTACTAAACGTTATTTTCAAAGATGAATGCCAACCTTTTCATTTATTTTTCACATGCCCTAAATAAATTAATTGCTAACACATCAAATAATTACTTAAATTTATTTTTATAGATTTTCTATTCACCCCCAACTCTTATTGTTTACTGAATGATAAGTTAATTAGTAAGTACAAGTAGTGGTTAATCTAATTGCTAGTGAAAAGAAACTTGATTAGAAAAAGATACTTAAATTAATTTCTCGAAACATATATTACTTTCATTGTACTTGGAATAAATTTTCATATATTTATTGAAAATGATTCGACTCTTTAAATTATTAACTCAAAGATGCTAAAGGTTTGAATAAAACTGATAGAAAAAAAAATTAATATCTACAGCATTACTAAAATCAAATAACTATAATTTCTGATACCATGCTTCAATACATACATAGGTTCTTGTGTACTGATATCACTTACTGAAAACCCAAACTTATAGGAAAAATGTATGTGATTGTCTATTAGTCTTTGTAGAAATTATTTTTATTAAATTGTGGTTAGCTGGTGAATAGAATTTGATTAAAGTAGTGGGAAAGATGTAAATTTTAAATAAATTTGATTAAATTTGTTAATTCTTTAAATAAAATTTTTTAAAGAAAGCTTCAACATAGTAGGAAATTTTAAAGAGAATAGTACTTATCAATTAAAAAATTAACTAAGTTGTAAGATAATTGAAAAATTTATTAGATCATTTTTTAAAATTTTATAAGGTTGTTAGGTAATTATTCTAGGTACTTGTTGAATGAAAATTAGTGTATGTTATCGACTGCTCATAGTATTTAATTCTACAATTTCATGATAAATAATTATTAAATTCTTGATTCCTGGAAATAATCGTAAATATTTAAATTATTCAGAAAATTATCAAAAAACCTAAATAATGGGTAACAAAAAAGTTTTAAATACTAGTCAATTTTAGTTTTTAATTTAATTGAGTTACGAATATTTTAATAAAATCAAATAAATAGTTACATGAATCAAACAATTTCTTAGAACTGAAATCTTATCGATATATCCTGATTAACCTTAAATCAATGAAAAAAGTAACAATTTTCCTAAGTATCTTATAAATTCAACCAACTCAATCCCCTTAAAAATACTATAAATTCACCTCTCAACCAATCATTTCTCTTCAAATATCATTTTCACTCCATTATATCAACTATATTCATACTTTTCATAAAAACCTATCAAGTAGACAATATTTACCCTTTGAACACTAATATTCATTCTAGTAAATTCCTTTAAAAATATTATAAATTCATCTCTTGACCAATCATTTTCCAACAAATAACAATATTTCAAGCCATATTCAATTTTTTTCATAAAAATCATAACAATACCCATTTCTATAATATTTACTCTTTAAATAACAATATTTAACTAACTCAAGACCCTTAAAAATGACAACAAACTAGTTCTTAATCGACTATTTTTCACTAAAATAAATTCCACTCTTGACTAATCTTTTCCAATTAAATAACACTTTCCCCTACTCTACCAACTATATTCATTCTTTTATAAAAATCACCTATTAAATAACGATACTTAACCGACTCAACACCTTAAAAATATCAACAAATTTGCTGTTAATCGATTATTTCCCCTTAAAAGATCATAAATTCTCTTCTTAAACAATCATTTCTCTTTAAATGACAAGATTTTCACTCTCTTAAAAGATTTACACACATATTGATATTTATCTGAACAAAGCCCCCTAAAAATATTATAAATTCCTCCTCTATATTCTCCATTTATAAAATATTTATTCTTTGAACACAGATATTGAACCAACTCAACCCCCTTAAAAATGACAACAAACTTGTTCTTAATCGAGTATTTCCCCTTAAAATATCACAAAATTTCCTCTTAACCAATCATTTCCGTTGAAATGACTTTTTCCCTTAATGCACCAACAAAATACATATTTTTTTGTAAATTTTATTTAGAAATCTATATTTAACCGAATAAGATCCTTAAAAATCCATCTTTCCGATAATATTTACTATATGTATTCAACCAATCAAATTCCCTTAAAATAAAAATCTGAATTTTACCAATAAAAATAAATTTTCTTTAAAGTATAACATAATTGTTATCGATTATTATCGATTGTTATAATTGACCGATGAAATCAACTCAATTGTTAATAATTTTTAATTGAATTTTTAATTCATCCACTCTTATAGTACGTTCATTATCAGTGCATATTTTCATCTTTTAAGTATATTTGTTGATCAGTGAATAATTCAGACTCCATTTAAAGTATTTCCCAATATTTAATTGATATTTCATCTCATCATTGAGAAATTTACAATCTAATTTATTATAAGCAATTTTCGATTCACTGAATATTTGGTAGCTTCAATTCATATTTTCTCACTTTAATGATTGCTTTCCTCTTTAATGAATATTTTCTCTCTTCAATTAATGCTTTCCTTATTCAATGAATGTTTTTTTTCTTCAACGAATATTTTTCTCTTCAATGAATATTTTCCTCTTCGATGTATATTTTCTCCATTCAAAGTATATTATCTTTGTAAATTTTTGAATATATCAATTGATATTTCATCTATTTAGTAGATATCTTTAACTATCCCACTTTTTTTCCCAGTAACTTCAATGATTTTAGACACTTAATGTACTCTCTCACCAACATTGCTTCTTCACTGAAAATTTTCTTTATAGAATATAATCTCTACTAATTAAAATTCTATTTGTTGACTTGTTATTTTCAATGAAAATTTAATTAAATAAATAACATCTTTTAATAGACTAGGTTGTACTCGACAAAAATAAAATAATTTTAGGCTATGTAAATCAATTAGAGCTCTTAGGGAAATTTTATGATAATTTAAGTGATATCTAGTTTTACGAGGTATTTATTTTAGTAAATTTTAATCATCTTTGTGAATTTTATGGTTTTCTTCTGAATTTTAATAGATTTAGGGTTTGATTATGTTTTTAATGAAATTATTGAAGAAATTAGGTTAAATCTATAATTTAGAAACACTTAATTTCTTGATAATTTATTAGATTTGACTTGATTTTAGGATTATTTTAAATAAAAGTTAAATTTATGATCAAAATGTTTATGAAACATCTATTTAAGATAATTATTTAAGAATTAGAATCAAATTGACTGATAGATTTTGAATAGTAAATGATATTTTAATTTTATGTTATATTTAAAAAGTTGATTAAATCAGTTAATTTTTAAAAATATTTTAGTGAAACCTAAGATTTTAATTGATTTTACAGTGTAAAAAAGGAGATCAATAATTATTATCATTTTCCATTTATTGATTTCGTGGATATCAATCACAAAAGTAGCATATTGTAGAGATTTTTAAGAGGATGCTCAGTGTGGTTAACAATATACATATGAAAATCGTTGAATTATATCTATGGGTTGACTGGTAATTTTTATTGAATTTATACTTGATTTACTGATTAATTTTAATTATTTGAGCAACATGATATATATTTTATGATTTTACATTAATTTAGTGAAATTAAATTTATGTGGGAAACATAGACTTTATTCGATTTTAGTCATTTTTGATGAATTTTTTATTTGATTGAATTTGTTGCCAGAATCAAATTGTGGTGATTTTCGACGGACAATGTTGGGTATCGATAACAATTATGTTATACTTTAAAGAAAATTTATTTTTATTGGTAAAATTCAGATTTTTATTTTAAGGGAATTTGATTGGTTGAATACATATAGTAAATATGATCGGAAAGATGGATTTTTAAGGATCTTATTCGGTTAAATATAAATTTCTAAATAAAATTTACAAAAAAATATGTATTTTGTTGGTGCATTAAGGGAAAAAGTCATTTCAACGGAAATGATTGGTTAAGAGGAAATTTTGTGATATTTTAAGGGGAAATACTCGATTAAGAACAAGTTTGTTGTCATTTTTAAGGGGGTTGAGTTGGTTCAATATCTGTGTTCAAAGAATAAATATTTTATAAATGGAGAATATAGAGGAGGAATTTATAATATTTTTAGGGGGCTTTGTTCAGATAAATATCAATATGTGTGTAAATCTTTTAAGAGAGTGAAAATCTTGTCATTTAAAGAGAAATGATTGTTTAAGAAGAGAATTTATGATCTTTTAAGGGGAAATAATCGATTAACAGCAAATTTGTTGATATTTTTAAGGTGTTGAGTCGGTTAAGTATCGTTATTTAATAGGTGATTTTTATAAAAGAATGAATATAGTTGGTAGAGTAGGGGAAAGTGTTATTTAATTGGAAAAGATTAGTCAAGAGTGGAATTTATTTTAGTGAAAAATAGTCGATTAAGAACTAGTTTGTTGTCATTTTTAAGGGTCTTGAGTTAGTTAAATATTGTTATTTAAAGAGTAAATATTATAGAAATGGGTATTGTTATGATTTTTATGAAAAAAATTGAATATGGCTTGAAATATTGTTATTTGTTGGAAAATGATTGGTCAAGAGATGAATTTATAATATTTTTAAAGGAATTTACTAGAATGAATATTAGTGTTCAAAGGGTAAATATTGTCTACTTGATAGGTTTTTATGAAAAGTATGAATATAGTTGATATAATGGAGTGAAAATGATATTTGAAGAGAAATGATTGGTTGAGAGGTGAATTTATAGTATTTTTAAGGGGATTGAGTTGGTTGAATTTATAAGATACTTAGGAAAATTGTTACTTTTTTCATTGATTTAAGGTTAATCAGGATATATCGATAAGATTTCAGTTCTAAGAAATTGTTTGATTCATGTAACTATTTATTTGATTTTATTAAAATATTCGTAACTCAATTAAATTAAAAACTAAAATTGACTAGTATTTAAAACTTTTTTGTTACCCATTATTTAGGTTTTTTTGATAATTTTCTGAATAATTTAAATATTTACGATTATTTCCAGGAATCAAGAATTTAATAATTATTTATCATGAAATTGTAGAATTAAATACTATGAGCAGTCGATAACATACACTAATTTTCATTCAACAAGTACCTAGAATAATTACCTAACAACCTTATAAAATTTTAAAAAATGATCTAATAAATTTTTCAATTATCTTACAACTTAGTTAATTTTTTAATTGATAAGTACTATTCTCTTTAAAATTTCCTACTATGTTGAAGCTTTCTTTAAAAAATTTTATTTAAAGAATTAACAAATTTAATCAAATTTATTTAAAATTTACATCTTTCCCACTACTTTAATCAAATTCTATTCACCAGCTAACCACAATTTAATAAAAATAATTTCTACAAAGACTAATAGACAATCACATACATTTTTCCTATAAGTTTGGGTTTTCAGTAAGTGATATCAGTACACAAGAACCTATGTATGTATTGAAGCATGGTATCAGAAATTATAGTTATTTGATTTTAGTAATGCTGTAGATATTAATTTTTTTTTCTATCAGTTTTATTCAAACCTTTAGCATCTTTGAGTTAATAATTTAAAGAGTCGAATCATTTTCAATAAATATATGAAAATTTATTCCAAGTACAATGAAAGTAATATATGTTTCGAGAAATTAATTTAAGTATCTTTTTCTAATCAAGTTTCTTTTCACTAGCAATTAGATTAACCACTACTTGTACTTACTAATTAACTTATCATTCAGTAAACAATAAGAGTTGGGGGTGAATAGAAAATCTATAAAAATAAATTTAAGTAATTATTTGATGTGTTAGCAATTAATTTATTTAGGGCATGTGAAAAATAAATGAAAAGGTTGGCATTCATCTTTGAAAATAACGTTTAGTAATTGTTCATTGTTGGACGCAATTAAAAATATTACAAAAATGGTAGAAAAATTTCAATGTTTTACAAAATAATTTCAATAAATCACATACATGACTGTAAAGAAATAAATTTTTATTCAGAGAAAATACAACAATTGATTGAGCTTCAATGATTAATAGTTTCTTGATAGCAATCAGGTAACTAAACAACAAAACAATTTGGAGACATCAATGATCGATAAAAAAGTCGAGAAGTTAATAAAATTGTATTTCTTTTGATTGTTCAAATTTATATGTGCTTTTATTTAAAGATTTCTTGGTCAGTAAAAATTTTTTGATATTGATTTGTTCAGTAACTAGTTATTGATAACATATTGTGAGTGTGTGAATAACCAAGTATTTTAAGGGGAAATGATTGAGAGAAAATTTTATTTTTTAAGTGGGTTAAGTTGGTTGAATATCTGTGTTGAAAGAGTAAATATTATTTAAATATGGCATTTTAATAAATAAGTAAATTATTCAATGCTTAGTATGTATATAGAGAGTTGTACAGTACTCGGTTATTTGTATACAGTACCTAGTGATTGTTGTTCAGTTATTAATGGATTATTCAGTGTGATGGGTTATCAGTATTCAGAAGTTGATACCAAGTAAATATAGCAATGGATTTGGTTTCAATGAATTTGATTAATTATCACCTGATAACGACAAGATAACTAAGCAACCAAAAAATTTGGACACATCAATGATCGATAAAATAGTGAAAAAGTTAATAAAATTTCAACTTGTATTTCTTTTTGTTAACCTTTTATGTGATTTATTTCAAAATTAGTTGGTCAGTAACCGATCATTAATATTTATTGGTTCAGTAATTAGTTTTTGATATTGATTTGTTCAGTAACTAGTTATTGATAACATATTGTGAGTGTGTGAATAACCAAGTATTTTAAAGGGAAATGATTGAGAGAAACCTTTATTTTTTAAGTGGGTTGAGTTGATTCAATATCTGTGTTGAAAGAGTAAATATTATTTAAATATGTCATTTTAATGAATAAGTAAATTATTCAATGCCTAATATGTATATAGAGAGCTGTACAGTACTCGGTTATTTGTATACAGTACCTAGTGATTGTTGTTCAGTTATTAATGAATTATTCACTGTGTATGGGTTATCAATGTTCAGAAGTTGATACCAAGTAAGTTAACTTTTTATGTTTTCAGAAAGTATTATTATTATTATTATTATTATTTTATTAATATTATTATTTATTATTATTATTTTATTATTTTTTTTTTTAAGGATGGGTTGCTGCAGAGTGGAGGAGATGGGTTGCTCTTGCGAATGACTACTACCTACCTTAGGCAATACTATGTAACACTGAAACTCAAAAATTTAATTTAATAAAATTCTTTGAAAAAAGTTTTTGAAAAAATTTCTTTGAAAATTTGATCGTTATCAACATGTATAAAAAAGTCATTGTACAAATTATACTAAAAATTTGATTGTAAGATTACATTAAAAAATTTTTCAATTAAAAACATGTGTAAAAATTTCATTGTAAAATTATCCTAAAAATTTCATCTTTAAAAATTATATATAAAAAATTCCATTGTAAAATTATACTAAAAATTCTATTAAAAAATCATGTATAAAAAATTTCATTGTAAAATTATCCTAAAAATTTCATCTTTAAAAATCATGTATAAAAAATTCCATTGTAAAATTATGTTAAAAATTTTATCATTTAAAAATATGTAGAAAAATTGATCGATAAAACTATACTAAAAATTTTATTTAATAAATTTTATCATGCAATATTGTCGACTCTTTAACTTTAAAAATTCTTACCTTATGTAATTTACCTTTTGACCCTCTATTTACTTTTAAAAAATTCTTACCTTATGTAATTTGCCTACTATAACTGCTTTTAAAATTTTCAGCTTTAAAAATTACCCTTATGTAACTTAACTGTTGACTCTATTTAATTTAAAAAAATTCTTACCTAACCTACCATACTTTACTCTAGGCACCTTAGATTACTTTAAGAACCTTAATTTACTTAAATGTACCCTAATGTACTTAAATTGACTTTCGACCCTTTAATTTACCTTAATGTACTCTAATGTATCTTAATTTACTTGAGTAACCTTAATTTACTCTAATATACTTAAATGTTTTCTAATGTACTTTAATTTATCTAAATTTACTTTAATATACTTTAATGTATCCTAATGTACTTTAATTTATCTTAATTTACTTTAGGTATTTTAAATTATTTTTATCTAGAGCCTAAATTTGCCTATGAAAATTGTGTGAACAAATATTTCAAGTGTTTTTTTTTAACAAGCCTATAAAATGCCCCTGTCAATTTTTTATCAGTAGGCGATTCAAGCCATTTTTATTTTATGCATATATTTACCTATAGAAAGTATTGAGACCAAATATTGCATTAGTTTTTATTACGAATTAAAAATATCCCTGACTATATCACATCTTAGGCGATTTGAACCAATTTTAATTTTATGCTTTTTTATCATTAGGCGATTCAAGCCAATTTATTTTAGTCTTTTTCAAAAATACCCCCTGACTATAGTGTGATTAAAAAAAAAATTTTGTGAATGAAAATACCCTCTCTGACTATCTTAGGCGATTTGAGCCAATTTTAATTTTATGCTTTTTTATCGTTACGCGATTCAAGCCAATTTATTTTAGTCTTTTTCAAAAATACCCCCTGACTATAGTGTGATTAAAAAAAAAATTATTCAAAAAAAATATTTCAATTTTATTTCAAAAATTCGCCGAAATTTGAATTTAAACAAAATGTTCCAAAAATTTGAATTCAAAAAAAAATCGCGCCAAAAACTCGAAAAAAATTTCGAAAAAAATCGCGCCAAAAATTTAATTAAAAAAAAATACACAAAATTAATTAAGTTGATTACATCATTATGTAATCAAGATAATCCGAAATTTAATCCGCTATTACATACCCCCCCCCCTCCCCCTCCCCCTATGTTTTTTTTAGGTTCCCGTGTGCCACTAACTACCTACTTACTACTATGCTTGGTTGAATTAGATTCTCTAGTTGAATTATTTGAATTAAATTCACTAAGAGACCTCCGGTCGACCATTTCTGGGTGAAAATTTCTTAAATGTCTTGGAAGATTTGTTTTGTGTCCTACATTTTCACTACAAGTGTTACAAATTTTATTCTCCAAAGGCAGTCGCTCGCGCTTCATTTTTAGATTTTAAAATTCTATTTGAAATTCTATTTAATCTAATATATTTTTATGTTTTGTAAAATGGATCAATATTTCCTTTGACTTCTTCAACAAGATCTGGAATTGACATAATTTTATTTGCATCACTTACCATTCTTTTAAGTTTTAAATATTTGCTTTTAATTTTAAAACAGTAATAAAATAAAATGTTAAATAAAATAAAAATGTTTCATTTGTTATATTTATAGAATCTCCACTTTCTTTTTCTAAATTTAAATAATTTCTTGTTGTTCTGAATTTGAAAAACTCGTAACATTTAAATATTTTCTAATATTAAAATCATTCGGGATAAATGTATTATTAACAATAGAATCATAAACTATAAATGATTGTTTTATTAAATTTATTTCTATAATTCCATATTCAATACAACTATATCTTGATAATGGTAATTTTATTTCATATGAATCATTTAAATATTTAAAAAATCCAGGATTATTCATTGTTGTTTTATGATTTATTAAATTCCCATCTCATCTTTAATAATTAAATTTCTTGAAAATTCTTGGCCTTTAAAATCTTGCATCTTTTCTAATAAAAATAAATCTTGTTCATCATGAATATCTACAAATCCTTTCTGAGAGTTGCTTGAGCTCCATTCACCAAGATATTCACAAAAGATGTGAAAATTTTCAGGATTATAATTATTCTTGGTGTTATTTTTTACAAAAGTAGTCTTTCCACTTTCTGTAACCCCATAAATTGTAAAATGATTATTAATTTTATTCAATCCTGATAAACTCCTTGATAAACTCTGACGCTTCTTTAACATTTTGTTTTATAGCAAGAATATTTGAAGCGATATATAATTCAAAATAAAAAATAACATAGAATTTTAAACATATAATTATAAATCATGTTGTAATTTTAATAATATTATCTTTAATTAAAGATTTTATTTCTTCAATTTCTTTCATTTTAAAAAATAAAAAAATAAATCTTGTGAAGTTTAATAGTTTTTTAATTTAGATTTTAAATATTCAAGATATTCAACATCATAACAAAGTTCAGAATTTTCAATTCTTTTTTTATTTAATCTTTCAATCTTACGAATTAAATAATTTCCATATGGAAGAGATGTTATTCCATCTGAAAGAATCCATCTTTTATCATCATAATTATTTAAGGATATTTTATTTTGTTCAACTAAAAATACGTAATGTAATATACTTCTAATTGCATGTACTATTTCAAATCTTGTTTTGTTTTTTTTTATACAATTATTATGCATGTCATGTGTCATTGCTTTGGTCATTGATTTTTGTATTCCTTTATTTTTTATATTATCACCACAAGGAAATTGTGTGAAAAGAGAATATTGTTTTGCTCTAATAAATATTGCTTCATTTATTATGTTGTTTGATCTTTCATCCTTGTAAAAAAATAATTTTCCAGAGTAATTGAAGTATTTATTTAAATTAGGGTTTTCGTTTATTTTTTGGTCAACATCTTGAGATTGAAATTTTAAAAAGAAAGAATCAGTATCCATTTGATGTAATGAAATTCTTTTTTTAAAATGTGGTAACAAAACATCATAATATGCTTCATACATTTGAATTTTTGATAATTCTAAAATGCTAAAACCTAAATATATTGGTTTATTATGTATTTTTTCAAAATTTCCAACTTCTACAGGAACTAAATTTTTTGACAAAATTTGTTCTCCTTGATATGTTTTGGTCTTGATACTGTTTTTAAATAATCATTTACATCATGTTTTGTAAATAATTTTATTGTTCTAATTTATTTTGGTTTTTATAGTTTAAAGATATATTTAAATTTATGAAAATAAAATGAAATAGATAATCGAAAATTTAATTTAATTATTACTCTGAAATAATTTTTTTTAAACTCATACATAATTATTTCACCTCCATTTTTAAAACCCTGAAATCTTATTTTTATCATGAAATATGAAGTTTTATTTTTAGCATTTTCTAAATCCATATCTTTTTCGCAATTCATAAAAGTGAAACTTTCATTAAATTGAATATCTTTGTTGATAGCTATCAGTATTTCTAAAATATATTTTCCTTACATGGATATTATATAAACTCTGCTTTAAAATTACCGGTTCCTATTAAATTTTTAATTAATATTAAATAGAATAAAATAAAATTACTTTAAACGAATAAGTAATTAGGTATTTTAAATATTCCATAGAATATTGTAGAAATTGAACAGGAGACTTCCTAATAAAATTCACTGCATATGCCGAATTTTCTTCCCGCAGTATTGAAATTATATCCTGATTTATTTGTTTCTCCATCTTTTTTACTTAGTTTTTTATTATAAAGAATAAGCAATATTACATAATGAAAATAAAATTACTTTTATATGTTTGCATTATTTATTATAATAATTTTTTCATTATACTTTGGATATTTATACTAAATTTAAGAATGGATTTAACCAATTAGATTATGTTTAACATATATTATTATTGGATGCATATTTATTTATTTTTGTATGTGTATAATATTTTATTGCTTTATTACATCTTTAAATATTTATAAATTTTTATTTTTTATATTATTAGTTATTTTTAAATTAAGGTATATTTTACCCAAATTTTTGCAATAGTTCTTTTCATGACGAAACATTTCATGAAACTATGAAAAAATATTATGGTCAACCACATAACCGTGTCACCTATTTTGTTTGCCCAACATGTAAATTAACAGAAAAATTAAATTATTTAGATTTTTATGACACACACAAAGATCATTTAAATCAATTTAACTTATTAAGGAAAAAGGAAATTTTTATATTACCTTTTAATAATAATAATATTAATAATAAATGAAAGTCAAATTTATCATAAGTAACTAATATTGAAATAAAAACTCTCTCTGATTTTGATTCTGAAATAATTAATAATACTCTTCAACATGAAGGATCACTTGATGCTGTTGAAATAATTTATGATTTTGAAAACAATGACGTTGTCCCCAGCAATGATGTTGAAATAATATCTCTCTCTGATTCTGATTCTGAAATAATTAATAATCCTATTCAAAATGGAGGATCACTTGATGCTGTTGTGAATTATGATTTACGTAAATCATATGCTATGGTTAAAATGGTTGCCGAAAATTTAAATTTAATATCCTTATCTATACATATTCCTTTGATTAATAAATTAAATAATGTTGTTTCAGAAATGGGTTTTGTAAAAATATAATTTTGTATAGATGTTGAATTTGAAAAAGATAGTGAATTCCAATCTTTCGTTATTTCGAATTTTTCAACACCAATGAGCGATACCTTTTTAGATGAAGGTATTGCTCTTCTTAATGAAAAAATAATTTTAATAAACGAAAAAGGTAGTAATTGGGTAATTAATAAAATAAAAGAAATTCATTTCGTTATTACCAAATATTCGCAAATAAGTCGTTTAAGTGGTAGGAATTCTCTTCCAACTCCTCAATCGTTACTAAATAAACGTTGTGTGGTTAATATTGAAAATACAGATGATTTATGTTTCATTTATAGCGTTCTAGGATTTTGAAATATGATGAAGTAGATAGAAGGCATAGAAATATTATTTCTAATTATAATCTTTCTGATCTCGTCTATAATAATTCTGAATTACCGATGCGTCTCTGCAACATATCAAAGTTTGAGGATAATAATCAGGGGCTTTTGATTAATGTTCTCATATACAATGAGAATGCGTTAGAAAATATTTTGTTAAATCCAGAAGTAATAAAACATCCATATGTTGATATCATCCATCGTTCAAAGGTTGTAGGAGGTAGACCAATTAATCTTTTTTTATTAGAGAGTGGTGACTCTTATCACTATATTGCAGTTACTAAATTGGATAGACTTTTGAATTGTGATAATCTTTTGGTTTCTGAGGTTCGAATTTGTAGTAAATGGTGTCATCGATATTTAAATGGTTTTAATGATGATGAATTTAATTTTAATGATGAAAATTCATAAAGGTTTGTGCGATAAAAATCAGTTAGGAACAATACTTTATACGTTACCATTAAATAAAAATTTATATTTTAGAGACTGGTTTAAAACAGTCACACCACCTTTTGTCGTTTACGCTGACTTCGAGGCTATTCTACCTATTGATAATAAATACTTTCAAGGACATATTCCTATTTCTGCAGGTATTCTATTAATTGATAACTTTACCGGCGAAAAATCATATAAAAGCTTTTTACGGTTAGATTGTGTTATAACTTTTTTTAAAGAAGTTGATGACATTAGTATGAAAACTATTTTACCATACTTTTATAAAAATTATAAGAAAATAATACTCAGAGCTACAGATATAACTTCTGTCAATTCTACAGTGTTTTGTTATCTTTGTAAGAAACCTTTGATAAAACCAGTAAAAGATCACGACCACTTTAACGGTAAATCTTTGGGTGCAGCTTGCTCAACTTCTAATTTTTCATGACAAATAAGATATGAATTCCCAATTATTTTTCATAACTTGAGAGGATACGATCTTCATCATATCTTAAAATATGGTCTGAGTAACTTCAAGTCTTGGAAAATATCATGTATTCCAAACTACGTCTTAAAAATTCCTAACCTTATTTATTAGAATAGGTAGTTTAATAGTTAAATTTATTGATTCATGCCAATTCATAAATAGTTCTTTAAAGGATGCGGTTAAAACTTTACCTGATTTACCAATAACAAAATCAGAATTTAGTGGAACCATTATTAATGATATTGCCATTAGTTTAAAAGTTCTTCATTCAACTCTCCAATTACCACCAATTTGGAATGGTGTTACTGAGGATGAATATTCTATGGCTAAGTTATATATGGATGGAAACCAACTGTAATATCCTTTGTGATTATATGATGATATATCTTAAACTTGATGTTTTCTTCTAGCTGACTTTTTCCAACAGTTTCGAACCAGATCTTTAGCACATAATTGTCTTGAACCATTGAATTTTTAAGGCATTCCTGGTATGTCTTGGTACTCAGCTCTGATGACTAAAAGAGAAGTTGATGCTCAAACCTCTACCGAAAAAGAATTATGTTGTTCATTGGAGACTTCTCCAACTTTATCTTTCTCTTGGGGTAAAGGTAACTAAAATTTATAGAGCCATTAGATTTCAACAGTCTTCAATATTTAAGAATTATATTGATACGAATACTCGACTTAGGGCTGTATGAACAAATAATCTGGACAAAACCTATTTTCAACTTTTAAATACTAGTTTATATGGAAAGACAGTTGAGAACTTAAAAAATCGCATAAACTTGAGACTGTGTAATTCGGCTTCTAAATTAATAACTTATTCCTCTAAACCAACATTTAAAGAAACTGATAAAATTGACGACGATTTAATTTCAATATTAAATAAGTAAGGAATCAGTGTGTTTAGATAGACCTAGCTACATTGGTCAAACTGACAAGATCTCTCTAAATTATAATGTTGGCATTATAATGTGGGTGACACGGTTATGGGTATAGAAACAATGGATGAAATGTATGATTAAATTTATTATTATTATTATTATTATTATTTTTTAACGAAACTAAATATAGACCTTATTATTAGGCTGAAAAGTTAAAAAAAATTATTTATGCATTTAAACAAAAAAAAGTTTTAAAAAATTATTTTTTCTCATTTAAACAAAAAAATTTTCAAAAATTCACTTCATTTAAACAGGACGCCGTTCTGTCACTACTGTAATACATCAAAAATTACGACTATAGGGATCAACAATTCTAGATGAATGTTAAAATTGATGATGTAATCAATGGTTTTGTAAAGTTTTTGAAGTTGTGTAATAATTGATTTAATCAATATTTGAAGGCATGAAATTGTAGAGTACAAAACGGCGATCATTTCTATATAAAAATATTATGAAAAAGCTACGTAATAGTGACGTATTCGATATTTTAAAATTTTCCAAAATGACGCAATTATCAATTTAAAAGATAACGCCAATAAAATACTTTTCGTACGATATATTTCGAAAGCATAACTATTATCTTCAGGTACTCAAAACCAACTAAAAATATTATGAATTAACAAATAATTACAACTAATTATTTTTTATTAATTTAATTTTGTAATAAATAAATATTTATAAAATATATTAAAATAACTTTTAATTAATTTAAAATTTCATTTATATTATAAATTTTTTAAAAAATTAATGTAATTTAAAATTTCAATTTTTTTAATAATATTTAAAAAAATCAATACATAAACATGATTTAACATACGTAAACTATTTAAAAACATTCGTAGTCACAGCACTTTGCACATTAATCTTTGGATCCAATGACCTTATCAACAATGCTTCACACATCACGCGTTCCCAATAATTATTAAAACTTTTCAACAAAATTCAAAAATCAGACATTCCTATTTCACTTTTACAGCCTCTATCTACTCTTAATAAAATTTATTAATAATATTAATTTTTATGAAAATACTTACTCTATAGGAACAGATGATAGAAAATTTTAAATATTCCATTGAATATTGTAAAAATACTACTGGAGAATTTCTCATTAAACTGATAGCATTTATCGAAATTTCCTAAAGAATTAACTTACATAATTTGAAAACCACTTATTTTAATTAATTTTAATGATTTTAACCTATTTTAATCTACTAATATGAGATTTTTAAAATAAAATGACCCAATAAAATTCATTGTGTGTAAAATTAATTTAATGTTTATTTTTAATGTATTATTTTTAATGAATTATTTTAATGATTTGTTGATTATTATATTTAAATTTAAATTTTATTATAACAGGTAATCTTTAGCCCTATTTTTGTAATTCTCTACAACACGATGGAAATTGTGATACGATTATGGAGAATGATTATTCTAATACCTGTAGCCACATCACATAATTTATTTGCCCTACATGTTCACCCATAAAACAAATCATTCACTCTTTCATAAAAACCATAAGGAACATTTAACACAGTTTAACTGAAAGAGAAAATATATTTCTAAATTACCATTGAATGATAATAATAATAATAATAATAATAATAATAATAATAATAATAATAATAATAATAATAATAATAATAATAATAATAATAATAATAATAATAATAATAATAATAATAATAATAATAATAATAATAATAATAATAATAATAATAATAATAATAATAATAATAATAATAATATTACTAAAAAGAAAAGAACAACAAATAATAATTATCCACGTAATTCGAAAGTTCTTAAAATTATAGACATTTTCATACTTTCTGACTCTGATGATTCGAAGATGGTTGATGTTTACTTAGTCATTTCTGATTCAGATGATGTTTCTGATGTTGTTACGGTTGATATTCCTTCTGTTATTGTTAATCAATATAGTGGGTATTATTATTTTTCGATTTAAACCAATCACATTCCATTGTTAGAATGGTTGTTTCGAATTTAAATTTTAAATTAATTTAAATTAATTAATAAATTAAATAATGTTATTAATATAATGGGATCAGTTAAGATTCAATTTTGTAAATTTTGAAAAAGATGGAGAATTTCAATCTTTCATGATTTCATACTCAGACAGAATAATGAGTGATTCATTTTACATGAAGGTGCTACTCTTATTGATGAAAAAATAACATTAATTAATGACAAGGGTAGTAACTGGGTTAATAATAAAAATAAAGAAATTCATTTTGTTAATTCCAAGTTTTCACAAATAAATCGTTTGAGAGGTTATGGATTTATCCCAACACTGTTATCCTTATTAAATAAACATTGTCCTGTAAATGTTGATAATTCCGATGATTTACGCTTCATTTACAGTATTTAGCTATTTTAAATTATGACAAGTGACTGATCACAGGCGAGATAGAGCATGCATAGATGAGTTGTGGTGTTACAAAGACATACACTTCAATTGCATGATTAAACATCATATGCTAGTTACAAAGACATCTTAGCAAAGACATATGTATTTGAAACACACATAAAATGTATCTATAAACAAATAATAACAATAATAAAAATAATAATATTAATAATAATTTTATAAAAATGTCACTTTTAAATGAAAAATGTCATTTTAATTTAATTTAATATTTTTATTATTTTATTAAGATTTTAGCTACCCATGGTGAAATTTCATTTTGATAATATATATATTAATAAATAATATTAATAATATATATATATATTAATATTTATTTCAACATTATACATGAAGAGACCATTAGAAGTATCTTTCATAATACTCACTATTTCTTTGAAGGTCAAAATGACTCGTGACCACTTAATGTTTTCAAATCAGGCATAGAACACACCACTTTGAATGCATTTTCTTTCGCATTTAGTGTTGTCCTAGAAAAGATACATGAAATATTTACTGGTTTCTTTCTGTATGCCATCATTGCTTGATTAAAGAGAATTTGAAGGTTTGTTATTATTTCATATCCTTTCTCTTCTGTAACCAGACCATTTAAAATATGGATAATTAGTTTGTTCATTTTTAATAAAGACTTGTGAAATAATATTGTGTATGATATATTTTGACAGCATAACTGTCATCTTCAGGCACAAAAACCAACTAAACATATTGTGAATTAACTCAAATTTTAAACAAATTATTTTTTATATTATATATTAATTAAATATTTCAATAAATAAAAACTTTAAAAATATTTCAATACTTTTAACTAAAGATTTTTTAAATAAATATTATAAATATTTATCTATATTATAATTTTAAAATAAAAAATGAAATATTTTATAAATTAAATTAAATTATTTGTATAATATTAAAAATTAAAACATTTTTTAAAAACAATGCACAAGCATCAATTTATGATAAAACATACTCAAGCTATTTAAAAACATTCAAAACATTCGTAATCAAAGCACTCTGCACATTAATCTATGGATTCATTGACCTTATCAGTAAAGCTTCACAAATCACACATTCACGATAATTAATAAAATTTTTCAAAAAAATTCTAAAATCAGACATTCCTATTTTACTTTTACAGCCTCTATTGTGCTCACTAATATTGGTCAAACCCTTGAATCGACAAATCTCCAGAACTCGAGTACAGAGATGACAGGAAAACTCTCTAATGTATGTGACATTTCACCCATTACATGTAAATCGATAAACAAGATCAAAACACAATCCCATCGGAGTTTTTGACTTATTAATAAACAAATTTCCTACCTAACATGAATTAGAGACACTCTTGTACTCTAAATTTCCCATCTGTTTACTTAAATTCATCTTATAATTTGTAAAACCTTCCGATTACGGCAATACTAACACAAATTTAGGCTCATTCTTTTTATATTCATTTTTACTATTATTTAGATCAATACTCAACTTACACTCATTTGTCAACAGTTTCTTTTATCATCAACAAAAAAAATGATTTGGAATACCCATTCTTTATCAACAACTCAACCAATTTATCAACACTTATTACTGAATTACCAAAAGTAGAAGATAAAGACCATGAGCAATAAATCAATCCCTTCACCATATTTCTCTTATACTTAAATTCACAAAAGCTTTCTGTAGAAGTTTAAGACCAGTATCAGTTGGTTTTCTATAAATCTCTATCTTATAATGTTTATCTTTCCGTTGAATTACCAAATCTAAAAATGATACTTTGGCTGTAAGAGTTCTTTACTCCCTTTGCCAATTTTCAGTACAGTAAATTCTCCTACACAAAAGCCGTCAAATCCACATATCTGCATTTATATTGGTTTGGCTTATTTTATTTATTGCTAAAAAGCTTTAATTCAACCAGTTTAAAACCAAAGCCGAAACAGTAATGAGTAAATTTGAATTGTAACGTTGACCGGAACAAAAATTATTGTAAACTGAAGCTTAAACTGGAGCAATATTTTTTATCGGTTCAATTGTCTGGTTATTGATGGTATTTGCGATAGGGAATTACAATGGGAATTTTTTATAAATCGTTTTCAGACTTCATGTATTTCGTATGACGATAACTGTAGTAGGTAGTTAATAGTACACTGCTCCCACACACACACAAAATCCCTTGTAGCCCCACCCCCACTTACGACAAATTAAATTACGTTATTATGCAATTAATCCAGATAAATCTTGATAACATAATTATGCAATCAAGATAATTGATTTTTGTGTGTGTTTGTTTATTTTTCTTGAATTTATTTTCGAATTTTTGTGCAAATTTTTCAAAAATTATTTTTTGCAAAATTTTTTCAAATTCAAATTTTTTAGTGCAATTTTTATTAAATAATTTTTTTTCATCCATTAAAATAAACTCTCGATAAAAAAACATAAAATAAAAATTATCTCAAATCGCCTACGATGGTTATACTATAGTGAAGGGGTATTTTTGTCTCTCGATAAAAACCTAAGATAAAAATTGGCTTGAATCGCCTATCATGGTTTCAGAACTTCTAAAATAATAAATATTAAAATTAATAATAATATTAATAATATTAATATAATAATATTTATTCAAAGGGAATTTTTTGGGCTGTTTACTCCAAACAAAAAATTAAATTAAAGAAAAATCCTCTTCATTTAAACAAATAATTAACAAAAAATTAATCCCCCCTTCCCCCATAAAATGTTTCTTATGGGGGGGTCTTTTTCATGAATTATTATCATGAAGTAAGTTTATAAGTTAATATTTAATTTTAGTTAATTAGTTCAATTGAGGTGAATTGAATTAGAAAAGCCTGTTGGGTAATCAGTTTGCTGAAGTATTCACATTAGATAAAATCCCATACCTAAAGGCAAATAACTATCAATACCCAATCATCAACTTTGAAAGGAGAACATTGGATTAAATACATGTATTATCCGATGGGATATTATTATACGTCTCTATAATTTAGTAAACTACAAACAATTACTAAACCAATAGTGTATAATAAAGTACAGTACCAAAATCCAATGACTCAAACATGTGGTTAGTATTGTCTTGCCTGGCTAAATTCAAGGTATAAACAATTTCAGTTTATTATAAGGACTTTTTGTTTTCACCTCTGATTTCTTTATAAGTGACATAATATTTTCTACACAATTTGACTATGAATCAATTTTATTAAAGGTATTCACCTTAAATAAATATATCTTAAATAAATCTGATTCATAGTCAAATTGTGTAGAATTAAAATGTTAAAATCATGACTTTTTTTTGATTTTATTAGTTATAATGATAATGTTTAGTAGATCAATCATTAAAAAAAGTGTGTTTCATGAATATTATTAATATGTTGAGACCAGTGTATTGGTTATTTAATGAATTACCATATTAAATTGAAAGTAAGGATCCCAATAGATTAGAATAGTATAAAGGTGAAGATTAATGTAGTTTTTAAAAAAATGTCAAATTTCCTACAAAACATCCCTTTAACCCATACACGACGATATAACAATTTTCTTTGTTTTTAAAATTAGGATTCATAAAAGAAAGTATATAGGGTATGTCTTTATTTCAACTTCGAAAAATATTCAAAAAAATGATGAGTCATTTTATCAACATTTATGTATTTCTTAAAAATTCAAAATTCCTATAAAATGTCCTTTAAATACAAAGATAGAAAAATTTCTTTTTTGACTCATTTTTTAAGTTCTCATTAAAAGTCCTTACGTACACACCCACACAGAATCAAGTGGTAGAATAATTTGATTTATAAAAATTTCGTGAAAAAGTTGAGTCATCATGGACTCACTTCTACTTACTTAGATCAACTGAAATTGGGTCTTTTTAAGTCTATATCAATTGCTTTGGGGCTTCTGTGGGTCTATATCTATTGTGATACACCTTTTATTATTATCAATTTTAATGAAGATTTCCGTTGTAGAAATTTTGTGAAATAAATTTTGCAGGAAAATGGTTATTATACAATTTCTTGCATCAAGGTTATTAAATAATGAACTAAAGACTTTATTTAATTCTAAATATGGACAGATTGAGTATTTGTGTGTAATTAAATCCTTTCATTGCAATTTGATTGATCAAATTCAATGTAATGACTATATGTTTCATGCTGGGCATTTAATCTACTAAAAACATCAATGCATGTTAAAATATATTTGTACCTCAATTTGATATATAATTACATAAATATAAGCAATAAATCTAATATGAGAATTTTAATTAAGGTGGATTATTTCAAAACTATTGTCAATCAACAATACATGACAGTCGAGGCGTTAAATATAATGGAAAAGTATTATAAGATACACTATTACTCTGAAATTTATTATTTATGTCCTGTATGTCAAACTCCTTACATAACTAGTTTTGAATTATTTAATCATGAGCATAAGCATCCCCTAACATATTTTAAAGAAAATAAAAAAGAATTATTAATAAAAAATCTAAACAAACGAATTGCTGATGAAGAATATCATGGAAAACAATGAAGACATGTAGAAGAATGAAGACGTGAAGAACAATGAAGACATAGAATATCGAAGACGTGGGCAGCAAAAAGTGGAATACAATGAAGAAATGATTTTTGATGATTTTCAAAAAATACATGAGTTTATTCCGGTTGAAGAAACGGTTGAAGAAATTTCTGAATACGATTTAAACTGTACCCATCGGATAATAAGCCTCGATTTAGAAAAATATAACATTAAAACAATCGAGTTAAACGACTCGATAGCAGAATTAAGAAAGTCATCGGGTGAGCTTGTAAATGCTACAATTCAATTTGAAGTAAATTTTGAGTTTATTAAAGATGGTGAAATCATGTGCAATCAAATGTCAAATAAAGCACAAATATATAAGGAAGATTTTCTTGAAAAAGGAATTCAAGAATTATATGAAAAAATTTATTTTGATTCATTTAATTTAATTTTAATTTTCTTTAATTTTCTTTAATTTTCTTTAATTGATCGTAAGGGATTCAAGCCAAATCTTTTTTATTTTAGTCATTTTTATCGAGAAAAATCACTTAGGCTTTTTAAAGTGATTATTTTTTTTAGTCTTTTATATCTAGAATTTATTTTTAAGCTTTTAATCGAAGAAATATTCATAGGCTTTAATATCGGGGAAATATTTTCAAGCTATTTAAATGAGAATATAATTTTAGGTTTTTTTGCGAGAACTTATTTTTACGCTTTTAATCAAAGAAATATTTCTAGGCTTTTAAATCTTGGAAATAATTTTAGGCTTTTTAATCGAGGACATATTTACAGGCTTTTTAAATGAAAATATAATTTTAGGCTTTATTAGCGAGTATTTATTTTTAGGTTTCTTATCGAGGAAATATTTCTAGGTTTTATAATGGATAAAATATTTTTAGGCTTATTTATATAGAATTTATTTTTAGGCTTTTTAATTGTGGAAATAATTTTTAGAATTTTTAATCGAGAAAAATTACTTACGCTTTTTAATTGAGTATTTATTTTTAGTCTTTTTATCTAGAATCTATTTTTAAGCTTTTAATCGAAGAAATATTTCTACTCCTTTAAATCTTGGAAATCATTTTAGGATTTTTAATCCAGGAAATATTTTCAGGCTTTATAAATGAGAATATAATTTTAGGTTTTTTTAGCGAGAATTTATTTTTAGGCTTTTAAATCGAGGAAATATTTTCGAATTTTTAAATGATAATTTATTTTAGGCTTTTTAATCGTGGAAATAATTTTTAGGCTTTTTAATCGAGGAAATATTTTTAAGTTTTTAATTGATTGGCGATTCAAGACAATTTTTATTGATAGTCTAAAATACCGCTATGTTTAATATTTTAAGATTGAAAAAAGATATTTGAAAAAATTGTATTCAAAGAAAACTAAAAATAAAAATTACACTTAAAAACATATTAAAAAATTTAAATTCAAAAATAATTTTAAAAAATAAATTACATAATACACAAAAATCAATTATTTTAATTACTTCATTACATCAAGAATTCTACCTACTTTATATAAATAAGAACACAAACACTGGATAAGATACCTTCATGTGCAAGAACGCGCTACAACACCAGAGGAAATGTTTGCCGAGGTTTGTGAATCACTGGGCCCCCGGTTGAACTGAGCATGATCAACACTTGTCATCATCAATTTCGACATGATGAAATGCAGGCGGTAAATATTATCTATTTCTTCCGGTCTTTTTACAGGTATAAAAGAAAGATGAAATGTAAATTCATTCATTATTTTGAAAACGAATACCAAGAAGATGAATAAGCAAATAGATGTCCAACCAGTGTGAATGTATCATAACTATAAAATGTATTTTTTGACGAATGAAATCCCATCAAAATGCTCAAAATTCAGTGAAATTGATCAAGCTACAAAATCATTGTTTCAATGCACAATTATCAAAAGAAGATGTTATTGCAGTAAATAAAGTGTTAATGAAAATCAACAAGAACTTAAGTTGCAATGAAAATATATTTATCAACCATCGAATTGTCAGCTTGTCGATGCCTTTGAAGAAATCGAATATAAAGATGGGGAAATTTGGTTTTTCAATATGGTAATACAAGGCTATAAAATGGATGAAAAAGATGTCATATCGCCAATTTGGAAATAAGACAGTGCTTGGCTTTCTCAAAGATTTTAATATATGATTAAGTGTAATATTAATAACAAGTCTTTTGAATTTTATGTTTTTTAAGTTTTTTTATGTAAAGTTTTTAAATATTCTAGTTATCGATTAAATAAAATGGAATTAGAACAAGCTCCAAAAATTACGTCTATAGGGATGAACAATTCTAGAGGAATGTTAAAATTGATGAAGTAATCAATGATTTTAAAATATTTTTCAAGTTATGTAATAATCCAATTAAACAAAATTTAAAGGTACGTAATGGTAGACTACAACACAACGATCCTTTATCTGTAAAAATATGAAAAGTTACGCAAAAAGTGATGTAATCATAGTTTATAGGGTTTCGAAAATTACGTAATAGTCAATTTAAATTAAAAAGTAAAGGTGGGGGAGAGGTTGTGCAAAAAAATAAGGGAGGTTTCGGGGAAATTATTATGCAATATGTCTTTGTTACATAATATTCATTTGTTCTGAAGTGCACACATTATACAACTTAGACGCTTTTCAAAGGCGTTTTGACGAGAATTAAGGGGTCCGATCAGATTTTGAGCATTACCATTTAAAGACAGAATTTAATTCCCTACAAGATAGTGGTATTATTATTTTAATAAGTCGTGTCTGTATACCTACAGATGTGATTTGTCGTAAATATTTTAACATTGAGTTGGACAATGTAATATTATCTTCTTTAGAATATTTTAATACCATCTTGTAGAGAATAAATATCTATCTATCCATTGTTTGATTAAAAATATTGAGTGTCGTTGAAAACTATATGTAAATTTAAGAATTGTAAAATAATTTGAAATTTCAAAAATATAACAAGGAAATAGATTCATTAAAACAAGGATCAAATTTGACTCATATAGGAATCAAGATTTCTTGTTTAATGTTGAAATCTGCACCGTAAAATGATTTAAGCAAAATTAATTTTTTTTAACTACGTAATCACTACATTGGAATAAAAATCGCTTTCCATTCACGTGGATTAGCTGAAAAAGTCATGAGAATTGTTTATCTAGAATATAATTCAGTATAAATAACAATCAGCAGAGAGCAACGGGGTTTTTTCTATTTGAGATATTTCTATGTGTAAAAATTGTAAATTTACACTCAAACGTCAAACAGAAGAATTTATGCAATATGTGAGATTTAACTCAGATAAATCATTAGATAATATGACAGCTATGGACACGACAAAGATAGACGCTCGTGTTTTGAGGTAAGGAAAGAGATATTAGCGTATAAGCTAGCGTATTAGACACATAGGTGATATGTAGTACGAATATCCATAGAAAATCGTCAGGTCTATATATCGCCCTATCGAATCGAACTTCGTTCCAAAGACGGAAATAAAGAAAGAAGAATCGAGAAATTGCCGAGATAATATTAAGAATGGTAGAGTTAAGATATTTAAATTATTTTGTGTTTAAATAATTGATTATTTTGCTCTTTTATGAAACAAACCTTGATGGAAATTAATTTGTTTACAAATAATTGAAAATAACTTAACTAATTTTTGTATTTTATTTATTTTTGATGTTTATTTCATTTTCGTTTATCTCCCCATTTATTTTATTTCTTCTTAAGAAATTAAGTCATTTTGGTAAAATAAGGCGCACAACTTTAGGTCTATATAAGATAATTTGGGATCCGTTTAGGTCATTATTAATTGGTTAAGGGTCTTTTTAGGTCTATTTCACTTTAGGTCTATATCAATTGAGATTTCTTTTTAATTATATCAATTTTATTTTGAAGGAATTCGAGAAATTAATTCCACGGGAAAATGGTTACTATAGCATTTATTGCGTCAAGGTCATAATATAATGAACTAAATGATTTATTTATTCATAAATAAAAAAACAGATTGAGTGTGCGACCAATCAGATTTCTATCAGGATTGCCGCAACAAGTGTGAATTTCTAATATTTTGTTTTAATTTTACCAATAAATGTTAAAATCAGCTGGAAATTATGGCAGATATTTGTAGGAGAGGAGATTGCAGGTGACGGTGACGATGGGATAGCCTCTGTAGGATGATATTTCACTATATAAATTCCAGATATCTTCAGAATCCATATTGGATGCCTCCCTGTATTTGATATCAAATGTTTTATATTTTATTTTACTGGGGTATTCCTTTCCAAATATCCCGCATTTGTATTTCAAGTCAATATTAGCTAGGATTCCTTGGGGGTTTGTAAACTTTAGGTAAATATAATATGTAGAAATTGAATTCAGCAATACGGATAAGGGAGAAATAGAAGGGAATGAAGGACTTTGATAATTCTGCTTGTATCCTGTTTGATAAGTGTGATTAAATCCTTTCATTGCGATTTGGTTAATCCTGTTCAAGGCAAAGTTGACCTGCTTAATGCTGGTATTCAATCCTCTGGATGTTGCTTGCTGCTCCTTTCCCATTGCTATCATTTGCCCCTTTACCTGATTTATGCTGGCATTCAATCCTCTGGATGTTTCTTGCTGCTCCTTTCCCATTGCTATCATTTGATCCTTCACCTGCTTAATGCTAGCATTCAATCCTCTGGATGTTTCTTGCTGCTCCTTTCCCATTGCTATCATTTGATCCTTCACCTGCTTAATGCTAGCATTCAATCCTCTGGATGTTTCTTGCTGCTCCTTTCCCATTGCTATCATCTGCTCCTTCACCTGATTCAATATCGACCGGATATCCTTTTGCAGCCTCTCATTCTCGTCCACAGATTCCTCAATTTCAGAAATCCTTGAATTCAAACATTTCTCTCCGCAAATTTCCATCGGATTCTCTAATATAATAATAAATATTAAAACAAAATAAAGCGAGCCATTCAAAAATAAGTTTACAATTTATCAATGTTAAATATCATCATTGAAGGAGGAGATAAATTTAAAGTGAAAGACAGGAAGGAATGAATAATATTTACAACTTGCATTTCACCATATTGAGATTGACTGGACATAAATTCATCATTGAGGGGCCCCTATAGATAATGATGACATGTGGATCGGTAGTAACCATGCTCAGTTCTACAGCGGCCATTTTGCACTAATCAAATTGTCCCTTTAATCTCACAAAACGTTTGAACACATTTAATTTATTAATATGATTAAATTTTAGAAAATAATTATTTAATTAGTTTACATATAAACAAATAATAAATTTACTTTAGGAATTACAAAAATAGTAATTATTGTAAAAAAAGTTTAACTCAAAATCATTCATACGAACAACATCAAACAATAAATTATTATAAAAAAAAGAAAAACATTTTTAAAATAAATTTTTGCAATCATTTTCACAGCTCGGCCGCATCATCTGCTACTAACTATTTCAATCAAAACAATATTTCTTAAAGGTTTATTAGTAATTACTGAACTAATGTTTGATATACTAAACATTTATTTGTTTTAATAAACTTAATTCAAACTTTTCAGAAAACGCATATCTCATTGATGTTTTGATAAAATTTTATTATCATCAAAGCCTCACAACTAATACGTTTCTTTCTGTTTTAAAACCCTTAGATCCTTGGTTCTCAAACTTTCTGAAGTCGGGGGACACTCTGATGTATTTTTAGGCGGAATATCTACAATCGGCTTAAGCAGAATTTCGATAACTGCAATAATATTTTATGTTTCCAAGAAGTAAGTTTAACGCGAAAGATAATTTTTATTCATTCAAAGTACCGTAAAATCAAATTTACATTGAATTGATTTTTATTTATTCGCGGAGCACTCTTTGAGAACCAAGGCCTTAGGTGACACTTTAGGTAGTTCTTTTCAAATTGAATGTTTTACTGTTCTAAATAATATTTTCGTTTCCCCTCAATCAGCATTCTATCTATCTCGTGTTCAGACATTGACAGGCAGTCTCTTCAATGTATATGGCAATAAAACCACTAAGTAGAAAGTAAAGCCCCCTCCCAATATATATTAACAAGTTTTTACTAATGATTAATAAAGGTAAGTGAACGTTTGAATTTTCAAATAGCAAAAGCTTATAGAATTCAACCGCCTCAATAATATTGCCAAACGAGGTATTCATATCATTTATGTTTTTCAACCTAAACAGTTTAAAAATGAAGTTTGTTGAACCGGCTACATGAAATAAAATAACGGCTTTCTATCCGAAAAACTGAAAATCGTGGATTTATCTTTTCTGTTTTTCAGAAAATTTACTTTTTTTATACCAAAATGCATTTTAGGTACAAAATTTAACAAATATCTATTTTATTTTGTATTAAGCTTTCTTAAAGTGAATGGATTCAAATAATTATTATAAATAATGACAACCTACAGTTGACCCTAACATATCTAACCTCAGGGATTATGGGAATCGTGATGATCCTAAAAAATAAACACTGTTGTCTGCAATTTTAAAATAGAAAATTGTTTATGAAAAACAAATATTCATGACAATTAAGGATCTTTGCTACTTAAATTGAAGAGCAACAAAATTTTAAAATATGACCAACCTTTTACTCAGTCAACCTGTTCAAAACATTGTAAGGCAAGAAAGTTGCAAATTCAGTAATTGATATTGTAATACAAAACTGAGTATATAAATATACACAGCCTTGCTCGAATAATAGTTTTGGGCCAGAACACAAACGTCCTTGAAAATTGTTTAAATATATCAGTAATACAGCAAGAAAACCCAGCACCAAGATAACTTAAAATACAACTTACAACATGTACTAAACACCCTAAAATTTGAGAGAACATAATTAAATATAAAATCAAAAAACATAAAAATAAAATAAATACAAAATGCATCAAGAACCGCACGAAATTTACATAAAAAATAACATAATAACAAGAAAATTTGACCGAAAAACGACAAGTTATAAAAAAGTAAAAAATTAATGTATTAAATGAGTTAAAATAAAATATTTTTGGTTGAATAAATCTAATTAAAAATTTAGGAAATAAATTGTCAAATTAAATTAAGAAATTAATAAAAATTAAATTTAGATAACACAAATAATTTCAAGGTCAAATTTGTTTTATCGCAATAAAAATAACACGTAAGGTTAAGGTCAAATTATAGGTATATATACTGATGTGTTTTGACAAATTATCTACTTAATTGACATTTAACTCATTCTTATTTTTCAGTATTATCTTGGTAGCATTATTTTGCAGGCGTATTATTTTAGTTAGTGTGCATTGATGCACGATTTATGAATAATGTCACAATGAATTTATTGATCGATGTTGGTTGAATGACTAGTGATGAAGGTAGTGAACAATGTTTATGCAAATGAACTTCCGATTACTATGTGAGATGTGACATGCCAAATAAACAATTTATGCATCGAAGCTTTTACCCAATTTATCTGGTAATATTTATTATTCCTTTTTCGGCCCACAGCCAAAACAAATTTCAAGGTAGTAAAATCATACATAACTATCAAGAAGTTCGGTTCATTCGGCAATAGCTCGTGCCCGTAAGAGACCTCGCCGTGAATAACGACGGGCTCGAACGTCAAATCATTGAACTAAATAGCGAAAGGAGGTAGCTCGAGGGTGGGTCTTTTGGCTCAACTTTCTTGCACTCAATTTCGATAAAATCGACATAAACGTTTTAACACCGAGTAGTCCAGTTGGCACTCATTAAATCCAATATGAACATAAATAGATCATAAGGACAAAGAGAGGGAAAGGGTAGTGGGGAAAATTGCGAAATCGTTGCAACAGTTAAAATGAATAGCCATCGGAAAAAAATAATTCGAACGACCAAAATCATGAAAAGAATTATTTTTAAAAATAGGTAATAACTAAAAAAAATTTATGTTGAGTTGAGATGGAAAATATGGACGGAACGCTGCTCAAATTTTTCGAATTAATTAAAATACTTATCGAAAATAGTAAAGTATAATTGGAATGCGGCTCAATCGTTGGTAGAATATTCTGATAAAACTGCAAACTAAGGGCGGAACGTTGCTCAAATTTTCCGAATCAATGAAAATACTTTATCGAAAACTGTAGAATAAGGATGGAGTACGTCCAAATTTTTACATAAGTAAAATATTTTTATAAACCTGAGGAATAAGGATTGATCCCTACCAAAAACTTAATAATAATGATAATAGTAAGGATAATGGTAATTATAAAAATAACAATAATAATAATAATAATAATAATAATAATAATAATAATAATAATAATAATAATAATAGTAATAATAATACTAATAATAGTAAATAAAAATATAATAGTAATGGCAGTAATAAGGATAATAATAATAGTAATAGCAGTGATAGTGGATTAGAATAATACACATAATAGTAACAATGAAAATGCTAGTAACAATAATAGGGAACATAGTAGTAATAATAGGGATAAAAATAAGAGAGATATTGTGTGGATATTTAACATTACAAAAAGTTTACAGGCCATAGAAAAATCATCAACACGGACAAAGATAAGAAGGACTATGGGAGTAGACGAAATGATAAATGATATAACAGTATGGACCAACATTTGAAGGAGATATGAAAACAATGGAACCTAAAGATCGAAATCGAGCACAGGCCTTCTATCGGCAGCTCGTTGGACCCATGGATCGTTCGGTCAATTATAGCATTAGCAGTAGCGCTCACTTTTTGTGGACGATGCACCCACTCGAACACAGTTCCAACGTTGCTTAGCAACGGGTGCCGAGTAGTAAGCGAAAGATATTTGTATGGGGTTCTCTTGGTAACAACCATATACTTTCAAAATATCAACACCCAGAATCCCACCAATAGTAATAAGGACATAAAGTAAAGGAGACATAAGTTAAATTAAAACCAAACATTCTTTATATGTATGTAATTGTTATTTATAAAATAAAAACATTTCAAACAAGTGTTTGTGTTATTATTTATACATGACATAGTTGCATTTACAATTTGCAAAATTTGTTTCTGCATTCGATTGCCGCCATATTTTAAACCATATGTTCGATAAAATCAAAAATTCAAGAATTTTAATATTTTAGAATGCCATTTAAATCAAATTTAGTTTCTGCAGTTAAATTACCAATTAATATTTCTTTAATTGCTTGCCGTAATCCTCCTAAGTTTTGGCAAATGGTCTTACAGCATCTGTTATTGCTGACAAACGTGTATCAGACAAACCATGAAATAAACAACTGATTCTTTCTTTTAAATTCTCTGAAGTTCTGAGAACTCAAATCACTGGACATGACTAACTGCCGTAACTAATACAGATTTATATCTAGCCGCCTTAGCCTGTAAGTGTACGAGAACATCGAAATTTACAAAAATAAAGATGAAAATATAATATTTATCTTCAAAAAAGACTGATTTTATTTCATAAAAAAATTTTAATAATAATATTAACTAATCCAAATCACTTGAAAAAGGCTGTGCCGAAAATTCGTGAATACCATAAATAAATCTGATTCATAGTCAAATTATGTAAATAATACAATGTCTTTTATTAATAAAAATAAAAATAAATCAGAGGTGAAAAACAAAACAAATCCTTACAAATAAAGCATATTATTCAATAAGAATAAAAAAATATCCAATGAGAACGAATAAATATTATGCAATCAAAATCTTACTAGCAATTGAAAATGAAATAGTTTTATTTAGGCTTTTCTTGGTATTGACCAGAACGCTTTTCATTGTGCATTTTAATGTCCATTTTGAACCGACCGGGCTGTTGCTATTGATGTGGATTTGGTCACCCTTTCCAGGGATATTGTAAAAGCGGTCAGCATTTGGGGGGCCTTCAATTAATTGCCAATTTATTTCTGGATCTGGATATCCATCTTTTGTGAAGCATTTTATTGTTGAGTTTGATCGGAATCTCTTTTTGATGATTGGTTGAATATATAATGTGGTCGGGTGATCTGGAATGAATCAATGAGATCAGATCCAATGAAATTGGAATTTTGATCAGTGAATACATTAGTAATCATAATAGTATTAATATTAATAATAATAATTTACTTGCTATTCTAAATGAAATTGTCCGATTGAGGATTACACAAACATTTTCCAAGCAACTTTTAACAGAGCATTTGATTTCCCATTCAGATTTTGTAGGGCAATTTTCTTTCAGATGAATTTGCGTTCCATTGCGCATAATATTATAATATAGTGAAGCGCTTTCTGGGCCCGCAATAACTTCCCATGTTGCTCTGGCAACAGGATATCCATCAGCTGGGCCACAAGCAATTGTTGAATTCGGTTCCATTATTCCATCTGGCACTGGCATGATCAGGATTGATGTCGGATGGCCTGAATGAGGAAATTATCATTTCCAATATAAATTTAAATTAATATTATTAATAATGTGACCTTCAGTCAAGAAAGCAATATGATAATTGAAAAATGAAAATAAAGCACTAAAGTCCATTTAATTGCACAGTATACAGTCACTCGGCACAGGTACACATGTCCATATCATGTTGATCCCATCACTGACCTTGAATCCCTGTCAAGAACAAATTCACATTTGATCTTAAATGTCATTACAAGTGGTCAAGCTAAGGAGAATATTGTTTGTCAATCTGATTCAAGGGCGTTTATATATTTGATCTGGCATTAGTCCATATTTCCTTCACGGGCCAGTGAGGCACTTCTATAGCTTCTTTAATCATTCAGTGGAAATCACAATTCAATCCAAGTGGACTGTTAAACGGTTGAAAATTTGAGCTTCCAAAATTATTTTTTCAATTGAACAAAACATGCGGAAGATCCCCGTTTGCAGGATTCTGGATTCCTGGCCCAGAGATGGCAACGTAAAAGTTTATTGCGATATTCAAAATGCAAATTTGGTCAGCAGGAAATTCAAATTTATAAAAGAAATAGTAAAATTTATTTTCATTTTTATTTTGACAATAAATTAAAATTTTATTTTAAGTTTGATTAGGATGTTCTATAGAAACTTTATCAATTGCTTGCACGCAAATATTGACGTGACAACCAATGAAATTGAAGTAAAATAAATTTATAATTGAATTTAATTAATCGAATTTGTAATTAAAATTAATTGATAAATGTAAATGAATAATTTGTAAATTTATGCATTTCCGTGAGTGCTGATCTAGATCTTGTCAATGCTTTAAATAGAGAATTACTTACTGGCTATTCGAAAGGTAATATTCTTTTCCTTGGTCATTGCTACCCCTGCAATTGTGCTTTTCATTAAGCATTTGAACATCCACGCTGATCCGTTTGGGGCACTTGAACGGATGTAGATTTCAGATCCGTTTTTCCTAGTCTCATAATAGTGAGATGCGTTTGATGGACCTTTGATGAGCTGGAAATGCAATGAAGGCTGAGGGTATCCATCTTGGGCATAGCATTGAATGGCTCTGTTGGCTTGCAATATATCTTTAATATCTGGCTTTATGTGAATCTTGGACGGATGATCTTAATTAAACATAAAATTATTATTATTATTATTATTATTATTATTATTATTATTATTATTATTATTATTATTATTATTATTATTATTAATTTTATTATTATTATTATTACTCACGATGAATACAGATTATGAACGTTTCCGTAACATTTCCGGCGCTGCAGCTGAAATTAGTGAGATGGTCATCGAGAGATGTGCGCAAATTCATACTGATCTCATTGGCCGTTTCATTATATATTATCTCCGTCACATTCAATTGAGCGTGATCCTCGAATCTCGGTTTTTCTTGTGGTATCCCACTGAATGCTCTGCAGGACGCCATTACCATATCATTTATTATTATTTCCTTTCTGTCAACCTTGATTGGGAGCACCGTGAGTGCCAATGTGGAAGGGATAAACAAGTCAATCAGTTCATGAAATAACCGTTTGGCAAGGGAGAGATTTTTCAAATATTTTCTTCGTACAAATTTATTGGGAGCAGAAAAGTATAATATTTCTAGATATTTGTTATGGGCCTCTCGCTTGAATATTATTGAAATATCAATTTTTGTGGACATTTGATTCTTTTCCCATATTTTGATGTCCATTAAATTTCCCTTGAACTCGTCATCCATAAAATATAATGCCCCGTAAACAAGATACGCTCTTTCTATCTCCGTAAAATTTAGATCCACAATGCGTATAACCATCGTATCTGAGGGATCAGAACTCAGTTTGCTATTCTCTGAACGTGATTGGATATCCAGTGAAAAGGCGTCACCAATGAAATGTGGAAAATTCGAGACCGATCTGACAAACAAAGCAATTTCCGCTTCCGCAAATAATAAATGTAAGATGAAAACTAAAATAAATTAATAGAAAAAATGAAAAAATAAATTTACGTAACACCGTAAGCATTTGCATTTTCATATTCAACTAGAATGCTTATCTCTCGGTCACAATATATAATGACTGATAAGCCAGTACAAACGGGTCACTCATCCTCCTGTTTGCAATTAGGTCAATGTCAAATAATTCATTTGTACCTCTATTGAAAGCTCCAGGCCTCTGATTCCGAAGGTAATATTTAACTTATTCAGCTCAGATATGCAAATAGACTGGGAGCCCTTGATGTAATACAGCAGTCTCATTGATACATGCAAATCAAAATCCATTGTCAGATAATTATTTACTATTAGTATTAATATCAGTAATAAAGTAATAATGTATAAATAGTGTCTGGTGGCTAAGGGTTAAAAGGTTACGAATGACTGTCTGACAGAGGCAATATCTGATGATAGCTTTAAAATCATTCTTATTTTGGCACTTTGGACACTTTTATTTTATTAATTAAATTATATAATTATTTATTATTTTTATATTTATTTTTATTTTACAGATATATATATATATATATATACATTAAATTTATTAGTTATGTTGTGCCAGAACACAAACGGCCTTGTAAATGTTTAAATGAATCGGTAACACACATGCAAATATAACATGCAAATTTAAATTCAAACCCACTAAAACATTAATTAAACCCTATTAAATATGAGAAAAAGATAATAAAATATAAAATAATAAACATAAAAATAAATTAAAATAGTAACAAAATGCACCAAGATCCGCAAGAATTAAATATAAACATAACACGAAAACCCAATGATTTTGACCAAAATTTGACAATTTATTAAAAAATACCAAGTTTCATGAAAATGAAATAAAAATCAAATAATTTGAATTAGAAATAATTCAATTAAAAATCTAAAGAAAAAATTGTCAAAGAAAATTTCGAAATAATAAAAATTAAGATTAGAATACACTAGAAAAATCAAAGGTCAAAATTTGTTTTACTAAATCATAAAGAACACGCAATGTTAGGGACAAAAAATAGGTATATATACCGATGCATTTTCACATAAAGATATATCAAAAATCGTTTTTGAAAAATCGTGACTTAGTTTTTAAAAATCTATTTTAGGATGAGTTTTATTTTGGAACTCTCTCTCCACGTCGCGTCCTCGTAATCTCGATGGAGCTCTGCTTGGATGTCGGCGTGGGGAGAGTAGTATTTTGTATGATGAATTGTTCGTTGGATCAAGTACTTATTATATTGTTTTTATTATTAATAAATTATTGATAACATCTAACGTATTTTTTTTAATCATCTTATGTCGAAATTTTTCCGGCCCACAGCCAAGACACATTACAAGTAATTAAAATCAACATATTATTCAGATTCGTGTAAGTGCGTGGAATATCGCCAATGATCTGTGCCCGTGAAGACCCGGCGTGCGGAACGCAGGGATCGGAACGTCAATATTATTCTGTATAGGAGAAAGGAGAAATAAGAAAGTGGTCTTTTGGCTACTTCCTCGTTTCTCGATTTCTGTAATTTCGACCTACACTACTCTACACACGGCTCAAAATCACCACACCGAGTAGTCCAGTGGGCACTCATTAAATATAATATAAACACAATGCGCCTAAGTTCAACCAAGGGAAATGAGACGGGAATAAACAACGAAATCGTTGTTAATTAAAATCAACTGTAGATTCAAACTATTACTATAAATGGTTATAACCATAAATTCAAACGATTGATGGGAATGTAGAGTAATTATAAATATTGAGCGGTTGCTACGAACGTACAACATTTGATAGAGTCAGATTGGGTTCACGAAGTTATATAAACTATGGGTTCCAGTGGTTGCTAGGAACTAGGATGTAGATTTACGTCAGCAGTTAAATAACGTATGGGAGTTGTCTTGTATTAAAGCTATTATTATTCCGTTGAGAGTCAATCAAAACTATTCAAGTAAGAAACGAGATAATACAGCTGTTATAAACCTCAGGAATAACCACATCAACGTTGAGACTCACTGAAATTAAATATAGTAATCCCTTCCAGTTTAATGCTTGGGGATTTTCAACTTAACGTTTACGGAATTTAGGAAAAGTTTAGAGATAAAGTAAACTAAACATTATCCTTTAAAATCAAAGATAAAATTAAAGACTTTTTAAACCTTTATTCGATTAAAAAATGAGAAACATCCACTTACTAAATCAACTCCGCTACACAGCAAATAGGCATAAAATATCTGAAACCAATAAAACACCATTAAGAATCAAAAATCACACCGATACGATAGACTTACGATAAATCATGATTACAACTCAAAATCCTAGACGATGAGTGTAGCGACTCGACTTTGTTGAGAGTTTGGCTAGACCAGAGCTCCATCCATACCCATAAGTGCATCATTTTTAATCTAGCTGAAAATCATGCAACCACCAAGTAACCAGGAGGAACATTTAGAACCCGATTCCCTAGATGTCGCAGCAGCCTTTCCGACGAGTAAATTTTTTGATTTTATTAACAAAGTTTTAATTATACTACCCGAGTATTAGATAGAAAATTCAGACCAAAACCATTTCAGTCTTCCACCGCCAAACAAGAACCCGAGGGAGTCAGTAGAAAAACCCTCTGGATTAATTTATTCCGATAACCTATATAGCAATCTCTATTATGTAATTATCCAGGACTAACAGCAACAGTTACACCCTCTTCAACTCACCCAGAATCCAAAGTTTACGTTTTTCTTTTCTTTCGGCAAATATAATTTATGCTGTTCCTTGCGAATATACACATCAAATTAAATCACGACCTCTCGTACAAATTAATTTCAATGCGATATACTCCCATCACCTCAACTTTAAGTATAATAATCATTTAGGTAGTTAGTTATTAATAAATATTCAAATCTTCTGACACATAAATTATTGATCTCATAGGTATTTTAGTTGTTGTAAGTACTTAGATAAAAATTTTGTTTTAACCACCTAAAGTAATGACACGATAATCATTTTCTGTAATCTATTTGTTAATAAATATTCCAATCTTTAGTCACATAACTTATTGGTATTGTAATCATTTCAGATATTTTATTTTATTTTACTTTTAATTGATTAAATAAAAACTTTTCATTTTTTTGTTATTACATTCATTTTAGGTACTGTAGTTGTTTAATCAATTGAATACGAAAATTTCTTTTATCACGTAAACTCTTCACGGTATAATTGGTTTAGGTATCTTATCATTTTAAACGTTTCCAATGGATTAGCCATGGGAAGGTGTACTAGTCCCAACCAGGTTAGGCTCGATATTCCGATTTCTTTTCTTTTTCCCAAAGGATAATTCAAACAACTAATCTAAATTCTTCCGCATACGGATAAATGAGAGAGGTTAATCAGGGAATTACTCACGTAGAGACCATATAGTAAACAATATTAGTAGCCACCCTTCAGGTTTCTACTCTCGTAGAGACTAACCGAGTGTCAACGTACTCTAACAGTAGTTGTCTTAGCTCCCCTCATTTTTTGACCCCACCGAACGTCGAGAAACTTTTGATACTGGACGATAGTCGAGAAAACTCTACGATAGCTGACCGGGTATTTATTTACCGAGAGAAATATTTGATCACGATGTTAAACTTATCAATCCCTCTATTCAGAACGATCCGGAGCTCTCGTTGAGACCCCCATCCATATTGTGGAGCAATGGCGACAGGCCTGGAATCGCGTATATCGAGAGCGATACCCTGATCGGCCCCGGCCAGAAGAAAACCGTCGGGAAGACACGCTCCTGGCGGAGATCACTATGAAACAATTCAAAGGGCCGTCCAGTGAACCGAACATGTCCCAAGATATTCTAGTTCGGGCCCAAACACTCCTGGACAATCTTCTGAACCACCAACGCCTCGTCAACTCCTCAGTGGAGCGGGCCAAGAAATACTTAGCCAACGTGGAAGACGACCTGGCAGCGGGGCATCTAGCAAACACTTATCCACCTTCCCCGAGGCCGACCCGAAACACCAAGCGGCCAGTATTTGTGATTCCGGGTTGCCTCCCTGAAGACGGGATCAAACGATTCTTTGAGGACTCATAGTCTCCTAAATAGTGACCATGAACTATCGAAAACGTTTTTTTTCTTTTTAATAAATCAATGGAAATCCAGCTTCATTTTTTATGTTTTTCCCAAATTAAATTCGACAACACTATGTTTAGTATTAATCATATGTTAACTATAAAGATCATTAAGAAAGTTTAATGTTTGTTATTCTAGCAATGGACCCTTTACAATTACTACAAACAGAATTGACTCATGCAAGGCAGGCCAATAGAAATCTCCACGACCAGCTCATTCAACTAGCCCGGGAAGCCCAACAAACCAAGGCTACATGGATAGAGCCGAAGAGGTTCAAAATGCTATATCAAAGACTTACCGCGGCACAAAAAAGGTGGGCGGAAGAGAAGCAACTGGTCCAAGGCCTGAGGACCCAAATAAAGGGGCTGGAGGTCGCGTTGTCCGCCTGTCAAGAAGGGGCAGCGGTGACCTATCTACTAGTCTTCGCCCCTGCTCAATTGGCCTACCGCGAGTCGATTACTACCCCATCAACAATCTTAACATCAGCTCCCACCACGACCAGTACTCCAACCACAACAGTAACGAACAGTTATCGGCCTGGACGTAAGGAGTGGGCTAAGCGCCAAGCCGCTCGATTGTCAAATAAGCATGGAATATCATAGGACATGTATTTAATTGATGAATAAAGTGGGATTGAGATTGTAAATTCTATGTACACATTGTTATATTTATATAATCCTAGTTGTTTGAAATGACATTTTAAAAAAGTTTAAATAAGAGACACCACCATATTTTGTTTCTAAACTAACGCTGTCAAAATAGTAGGATAAACGATAGAAATTTCGACATAAGGGGACCAAACGACTTAAAGCGAGCACAAGTCTTCTAACGACGGCTCGTTGGACCCAGGGATTTGTCCGAGCAATTACAGCAATAGTAATATCGCTCACGTTTTGCGGACAATCCACCCACTCAAACACATTTCCAACATTGCCTAGCAACGGGTGCCGAGTGGTAACGAGAGAGTATTTATATGGCGTTACCTGGGTAACTAGAAACATTTAAACAAACATCCAATCTCAGTAACCCACCAGTTACAATTATTTAATATTTTTATTTATTAGTTTTAAATATTTAATATTTTTTATTTATTTATTTTTTTATTACATTTTATTGATATTTTATTAAAAATACGTTATTTAATTAATATTATTTTTATTATTATTATTATTTATTTATCAACTTTTAGAATATAAGAAAATTACTTATTCAATAAATGGATTTGGAATATTATCACTAAAACTAATCGTTTAAATTTCTTTTTAAATGTTATAATGTGATTGTTAACAATAAATAATACTCGTCGGATAAATTAAATAAGCCAATAATTTACAATATTTATTTAAATATACACAATAGATACACATTTGTCTAATTGTTAATAGGATCTGGCGGTTTGAATTGAGATTTATTTCTTGATGGAGCAGTTGGGGCTTGCATATTTCGAATCTTATAGTGTCCATAAGCATAACTCTCATTACAATTAGACCGATATCTTTTATCATCCAAACACTGTAGAGTTCGTTTTCCTGTTTTAAAAGTATACAATTGATGGTTGATACTTTCTATTCTCTTTTGAGGGATGCTTACTATTCCACCATCAGTATATACTTTTTTGTAAGCTTCATGTGTGAGATCAGAATTACTAAGACATATTCCTTTGGCTTTTGGAGTGTCTTTATCTCCTTGGAGTGAGTAGCACTTGGATCGAGGGAATACCCTTCTTTATATTGAGCTCCTTTATTCTCATCTTTCACTTTTCCGATTACAGAACAAATTTTATCTGATAACAATGGATCGGTCACTGGATAATTTAAAGTATCTAGAACCTCATCAGCAATCATTTTTGGATACAGTTGTGAGCGTAAGTCTACAATTTTACACTCCAAGGAAAAGGAGTCAGTGTCACTGGTTACGATGTTGATTTGACAATTGAATTCCTCTTTATAACTTTGTAATCCTTTGTTTTGAAACTGATACATGCGAAGTTTGGATAAATCAAGTACGGTTTGTCCAATATACATTGGTCTATCCAAACATACAATTTCTTTGTCAAATAAAACCACAATTGGATCATCAGTAATCTTGATACTACACTGGAACATAGGATTACTGCTCTAAGTTATCATTTACTGTTGCTACATAATATTAAGTTTATACGCAATTTTAAATTTTCTATATTTTTTCCATATAAATTATTGTTATTTAACTTATAATAATCTCGCTGAAAAGGATCTGTATTGGCTGCTCTCATTTGGGTATTGTAATTGATATACTTTATGAAAATGGCTATCTGCTTAAACTCTACAACACGATAGAATTTTGAAACTACTACACTGTAGCTCAACGACTCGGTCAAAACCCTACCATTAATCACATAATTGGTCTTTGGTTAACATGTTAATTAAAGCTTCTTCTTACTTCCAGGTGTATAACCAAGTCTTGGTGTAATGGGTAAGGAATCACAATGTCTACCTCTAGAACATAACCATGATATCCATCAAATTCATCTCCGCTCACACATCTTTCGATAATAGTATCCATTTCAGTCTTATTTTTTAGCCATTTGAACTCTCCAACAGAATGTTTCTGAGATAAACCCTATCCATATAAATTGTTAACATCTTGATATGTCATTTGGGTTTTTTCATCCGCCTCAACATGATGTTTGTTGATAAATGTCATTCCACCACGAATTCCTGCTTCAAATAATCGGTAGAGTTCCGGATGTTGAATAAGCTCTACCGGTTCAGATAATTGTTTAAGAGCTGAAGACAAACTTAATCATGGTATAGAAACAAAAGAAAGAGCTTCAAATCCATCCTCAAAAAATGTTTGTTCTCTGAATGCTTCAAAAACAGTAGTGTGTATATGCCCGTGTCCAGGACAACCCCCGTAACCCGACAACTCAATAATTTTACAAAAAATAATTTGTAAATTTCATACTCCTTAACAACACACTAATTTTATAATCTTATAAATATATAAAACTTGTGTATTTACAGATTTTGTCAACTTAGACACGGGCACATACACACTAATCATTAAATAAATTTGAAAGTTTGAAAATAAAAATTTTGAAAAAATATATTTAAAAATAAACATTTTTAAAATATGGTAATTCGAGAAAAATATTTTTGTGATTGTTGTGTGGGGTTTATGGTTTCGTTGTGACCTTGACCCCAGATGTAAATGTTTTCTGGCTCCCAATGGTTACCCGTCGCTAAGCAACATTAATAATGTAACCATAGGTGTTGAGATCGCCAAAGGTGTGCGCCACGTTGGAACTGCTCTGGTCCGACCTCAAACTGGGTTCAACGCACTGCCGTTGTAAGGCCTATGTGCGATTTCCTTCCTTTGGTCCCATACTGAAATATTTTCGCCTTTCGTGGTTGTCTCTTATTGCTAGGATGAAGTCTCATACTCAAGTTAGATATAATAACACTACGAACACCTTTCGCAAAACAAAGATTGTCTATACTTTAAGGTTTCACACCTCGAACTTGAGCCGCCCGTCGTTTTGCGCGCTCAGCCCTCCCTGGTCGGTGTAAACTGGGTCTGTCCTTGGATGTAGATAGAGGTGCCGCATCTCGATAAGCTAGCTGTGCTGGGGCGAGCACTAATGGATAAGTCACTGCGGCCCCTTCTTGGCGAGCCGACAGTGCTGTCTCCAGGCCTTTAATTTGCGTTCTCAGATTTTGAGTAAGTTGCCGTTCTCCAGCCCATCCCTTTTGTGCCGCCTCCATCTTCTGGTAAATGGTTTTCATCCGCCTCGGTTCGATCCAAGTTCCTTTGACCTGCTGGCTCTCCCGAGTGCTTTGTAGAAACTGTTGCTGTAGATTCCGGTTAGTAGCATGGGCCTTGTCCAGCTCCCGTTGTAAGATGGGAAATTGACGCCATTCCATCTTTGCAAATAATAAGTTTTAATCAGAGCAATTTTTACAGTTGTAGAAAATTTATCATTTCGTTGCTTATCACTAAGTCGTCGTCGAGTATTTATGATTTAACGTCTGATTTACTGTTAAAACTAATGGGAGGCTAATATCAAAACTAACGCGATGCGGAGAATACAAGAATCATTTCAATGGTTTATTAACGGGATATCAGAACGCGAAGGTAACAAAATTTATTTAGTTCAGGGATTAATCACAACTCATAATGTCTCTACTTTCTCTTCGTACCATATCGATTCTTGGCGTATGGATGATCGTGGTAAGCTTCGGCTGATCTCCCTTCATCCCACATCTCTCTCGGCAGGATGCGTCGTGGGATCACTACGTCCGTATCCGCCATACGTTCCTGGAACTTGGGATCATCCAGCTCGTATGAAACATTATATCGCGGGGCATACCCGTCAGTGCTGGGTATGCTGCCGGCCGCGATGTCCGCATTGACTCTCTGTAGATACCGCTTGGCTTGTTCCACTAGTCGGTTCGTCTCTGCTTGATGCGTCTCGAGGCGCGCCAGTAAGTATTCGGCCTGACCTCTTATCTCCCTAGCCCGGTTGCGGCCTGGTTCTCTCTTGATAGCCACATACGGAAGATCTACCTCGTCAGAATCTCTTTGCGTGCCGGATCGGGTTTCACGCACCGGGGAGATAGAAAATCCCGCGTCCCACATCACCTGACTACATCTGGCAGCCGAGTGAGTGGGGAATCGGGCTATTACTCGGGATGCGTCAATCCACGAGTCTCCTAGAAAATGATAAATATATTAGTCACTAATTGATGTCTAGCGTTTTATTCATTTTGGTTATCTAGTTTCGGGTCTGAGTATGTCAATGTAACTCATTGGGTAGCGGTACTTCTACGTGATGGGTCGAAAACTCTTGACCATGGGTCCTATTCAAGTAATGGTTTTTCAAAATTTTCGCAGTTCGTTGGTAGTGGCCCGGAGTTTTCATACGGAGTCATTCCATGGAGCCCTCACTGAGGTTAATTCCTCAATCGATCTCGTTTCATCTTGGGTTAACGGATTATTAATGATCGACCTTTTATTTAATTGTACTGAATAAATTATGCTCTACCAAAAATTTACTCGAGGTGATAATATTTGATTTTCCATTTTTAATCTTTACAAATATTCCTAATTACACTCATTTAATTTGATAATTTTTCTTTTAATATTTAGAGCTTCTCTTCTATGACTCCCAAAGATTTATACTAGGTAATTATTATTCAAATATTTCATGCTAATACTCATTAAAGGTCTAATTTGACTGTTTTTACCTTTATAATTACTGTTAGCTTGTGGTTATATGATCTTACCACTTGTTCCTTCTAGTTGAATACAATCTGTCCCTCTCATGTCTGTTAGCGTTCGTATTCATAAATTATCGGCCGTGTGAAGAAAAACGCTCACCGGCTTGGAATTCATTTGGCGTAATGTAATTTATAAATATCGCTTTAACCAGTAATATTAGGAATCCTTAACAAAGGTTTGGTTCGGTCATTACGACTCTCACTATTAGACTACAATTCGATTGAAGAACGGTTTGATTTTGGTGGTAATTTACTCCGCTTTCATTCCGAGTTCGATAAATCTCTAATTTACGTATGATAAAAATCTGCTTCACTCTCATCTAATAGATGTCTGGTTTAATTCCAATAGTCGTTTAATAAATGTCTAAGTTAAGCCGAATAAAATAAACATTTAATTTACTCACAATAGCAATTCAATGAAGGCCTAATTCGATCCAAATAATAAATTTAATAAAGGTCTACCTTTGTCGTAATAATAATTCTAATAACGGTCTCCTTTGATCATGACATTAATTTAACAAAGGTCTGATTTAATCATAATAATAACAATCTAATAAATATTTAAGTTAATCATAATAATAATTTAATAAGTCTAGTTCAAGCATGATAATAATTTACTTTACTTTTCATTACAGTTGCGAATTGAAAGGTAAATCTCAATCCCAAAAAACCGTATTCAATATCACCGTGGGTCTGCCTCAATCAACTCCTGGCCTCCACTAACGACTTGCAATAGTAGTTCGGGGTTTCAACATTCACAGGGATTAATTAAAACTATTGTATGTCATTCGGCACTTGCTCGGTAAATCAATCTATATCGTGTTCCCTTTATACTATTAAATTCATTGTAGGATACTCCAAAAGTTTTTTAAATAACACGAATCGATCGACTCAATAATTATATTTATACTGTTAATGAGAGGCTATCATAATTCCTTGCTTATTCTCGTTAGTTGGTCTTCACTGGTGATGGCTCGTTGGCTGGGTCACGTCTGTGCTAAGGCTCGGTAATGAATTAACATAATGATGAAAAATTTTTTTTAATAATTACCCGAACATGGTGGTTCGCCAGTGCTTGCCGTGTTAGGCTCTTTATTTCCTTGATGTGCTCTCGATGTTTGTGCGTATTTTTTAGACATATCAGTAAGTGAATTTTTATGAATAACTTTCGCTCAATCCGATTTTTATAACTAGCAGGTGAGGAAATTTTGTGACCCACACACACTTCCTCGACCGCGGGTAGGTGTGCGTGACCGAAGTCAATTCGGTTGATCTACTCGTCATTTACTCTGGGCGTTTACATGTTCATATTGTCAGTAAGTGTCTTCGATATCTGTTTATTAAATTTCTTATTGGTTGGCATTTATAGGGATGGTCGTAGCCCACGCTAATTTGCTTTCCTATAATTATCTTGTTATTCTAGTCGTCTAAATTCATTTATTAAAATACTTTTTGGGCGTTCGCAGCGGATACATTTTCTGGTGGCCTATTAGCACTATTTTTCTTAGTAAGTCTTAGTTCTAATCTTATTTAATTGTGCTCTGGTTTACTAGAAATTGCTTTATGAGAGTGGCGTCTAGACTGGACACGATCTCAATTTGTTCATCTCTGTTCCAGGTGAGGAATTGATTACCGGCGATATAATTCATCGGATGACTCGAAACTTATTATCTACCCACTGCTGTAAGTTGCTAATGGATTTTTGTGGATTGTTTTCCTTTTTATCTTAGGGGATTTCAATGTCGATGGTAAATTCTCGTTTCGCTGGGTTCAATCTCCGTATCAACATGTACTATACCGGCGATTTTGCGTAATTTGTTTAAATTAGTGTTCGAGTATGCCAGATAATTTCTCAAAAGATCAATTTCTCTCCAGTCAGGTGGAGACAACGACGGTGATCAATTTTCCGTAGAAAATAAGACTATGCTCAGCAAGGTATGAACGAGGATTGGTTAATGGGTTCGCAACATTTAGGTGACAGTAACCATGGAAGAAGCGATGAATATGAAATTTTTATATCACGTCCATAATTGCCTTGTAATGCGCAGAAGAGAATTTATCAATTGTCTATGAATATATGATTCCGAAACTTGTTTCTTTCGTTAATTTTGGTATCTTATAATGTATCTATATCTAAATGGAGTTCCACTCATCAGTAGACATATGTTAAAGGACATTTTATTGATATCAATCCTATAGAGGCAAATGTAAGTTTATACCACATTGATAGCCGTATTCACTAAGCGATCAGGCCTCGAGGGCAACCTACTATTTTAGTTAGAGTGCTGCAACTTATAGTTCGAATCTATCTTTAAATTGAGTAACGATTCGTAACTATTGCGAATTAATTAATTCTCCATGTGATTGTGCGTATTTTTTGGTACCTGATTAACCATTATTATGTTGAGGAATTGCTTTACCCCCTCCAAAAAAGCCTTATCGCTATATTCCGTTGCACATTTTTTCTTTTAAATTCATTAACTACGATTCGTGGTTATTTATCCAATATTTATTATTTATTGTAACTTCATTACGCCGAATCTCATTGTAGCTCGTTTTGGTTTGATTTTATTTATCTAATATTTGTTATTGATGATCACTTTATTACGCGGGTTTCATTGTAGCTCGTGCTTTCCTATAGTTTTGATTCGATTTGCTTCATTTAGGACGTGATATTAGAGCTCTACATTGTTTATATTTATTTTTCGGTTGATTTTCGCTAAGTTTTGTTATGACGTACTGTTAGAGTTTGATTTATAGGTATTATATGGGTTGATTTTTCTAACTTTCTTTACTACGTGATATTAGAAAGACAGTTATAATTTCGTATTTTAAGTTTCCCGTCACCATTCCTTTTAATTGACCTTAGGCGGGTACATGTTTATATTATAATTAATGAGTGCCCACTGAACTACTCGGTGTTTGAATTTTTAGCCGTGTGTGAAAATAATTTAGGTCGAGTTTATGGGAAATGAGTGCCGTCGAAACAGCCAAAAGACTATTCCCTTTCACCCTTTTTCCCCTATGCGGAATCATATTGACGTTTTAGCTCCTGCGTTCTCACGCCGGAGCCTTCACGGGCACGAATTATTAGCGATTATACATGCACTTACACAATTCGATAATATGTAGGATTTTAATTGCTTGTAATGTTGTTTCGGCTGTGGGTCGGAAAAATTTCGACGTGAGTAAAACTTGATTTAACATCTCTTTAACATATAATTGGCATAACATTATAGTTGGCATAGTATCAAAATCGGTATAACATCATATTGGCATATCATCATGATTAGCATAACATTCGAACCTTCCCCAACGCCGACACCTCCAGCAGAGCTCTCACGAGGTTGTCCGGGTGTGACGTGGAAGAGGTTTCTAAACACTTCTTCACTCACATTAAAGATATTAACACTGAGCTTCTTATACTGAGTCAAAAAACTGATTTTCTAGTTAAAACCGATTTTAACGATTTAACTATTAACGATTTACGATTTACCATAAAAGTTATGTGAAAATGAATCGGTATATATACCTATTGTACGAATCTAACCTTGCGTGTTAAATTTGATTTGGTAAAACAAAATTTGACCTTGTGATTTTCTAGTATAATCTAATCTTAATTTTATAATTTAATTTGACAACTTTTCTTTTTAACTTTTAACTTGAATTGTTTCCAATTCAGATTATTGAATTTTTTGTTCCATTTTTTTTGATTTTTCATTTTTTTGTAAATTGTCAAATTTCGGTCAAATTGTTATGTTCTCATGTTATTTTTGTATTTATTTCGTACGGATCTTGTTGCACTTTGTTATTATTTTAATTTATTTTTGTTTTTTATAATTTTATATTTAATTGTTTTCTTTCTCATATTTTAGCATGGTTAGTTGATGTTTTATAGGTCCGATTTTAAATCTGCATGTTGTATTTGCGTGTGTATTATCGATTCATTTAAACATTCTCAAGGCCGTTTGTGTTCTGGCCCAGCAGCAGGAATAACTAATGCTGTTAAAAATATTAAGGAATCAAGAAAAGCAGACGCGGAAACTAAATTTATAGAATCTCAGACACAAGGGAGTGATATGATTCTAAATAATTCTCAAGCAAAAGCAATCACTAAATTTATGAGAAATATTGTTGATAAAAAATTAAATTAAAAATAAATTAAAAAATTTTGGGAAACAAGAAATAGAAATTGAAATTAAAGGTGATAATATTTTTCTAAATCCATATTTGAAATCATAAATTCATGTCTTAAAAATGGATTTCCACACACCATTACCTAAAAAATATACAAAAGAAATATTTCCAATATGGAATAATAATTTAACGAAATTTAATCATGATGAAATATTACCAAACTCTTTTAGAATGTTAATAATTGGAGATTCTGGGTGTAGTAATAGTGTATTATTGTTGAAAATGTTATTATATCCAAATTATTTAGATTATAATATTTCGATTATTTTTTTATTTAAGACTCGGAATTAAAAATTTAAATATGATTTAATCTAGATTATTAAAAATATTAAATTTGATAACAAAGCATTTGATTATTTTCCTATAGAGAAAAGATTGATCTATTCTAATTGTTTTATAATAAAATATAATCCAACTATGCTTTGTGGTGAAAAGGATTATATTTCTGATTTAATTGACAGTTATGGTGAATTTTTTATTATAAATGTTGATAGTGGTCAAAATATTGAAATTAATAAAATTAAATTATATGGTCCCAAAGCAACATTTATAAGAGCAATAATTGGAAATAAACACAAGACTTTACATTTACGAAATAATTCATTTTCAATATCTGAATCAATGGCAAAAATAACTTTTATTGGAACAGGAATAATTTTAGGTTTATTAATGCATCAAAGAATTTTAAATTTCTCAACAATTGAATTCATTTATAGAAAATTAGCAATCATGAATAATATAAAATTTGACGTTTTATTTTCAACAACAGCATTAAATCCAGTAGTTGCTGGTAAAACATTTTCAGAGTTGGAGGAATTCATCGAGACGTCAAAAAACAATAATTAATGACTAAATAAATAAAAATTAAAAAAGAAATTATTTATCCTTCTTATATTGAAAAAAGATATTCAACTTTAGATGAATTTAAATATTCCGAATCTGATCAAACGAATGAATTTAAATATATACAAAGTCTTGAATCCAATACACTAGGAGTGAATAAAATAAATAATTGCAATCCAAATAAAAATAATAAAGAAAATAATCCTGAAATTAATAAAATAAATGAATTCCTATTAGAAAAAAAAGAAAGTAGATGACAGATTAATTCATTATAAAAAAAAAAATAATAGATGAACAAAAGCTGATATAGGAATAAAAATTTCTTGTATTACTGGAATACTTTCCATTTTTGATGCTGTCTTTTCAGGAATTAGTTTAATTAGAATAGCACCACGTGTTTCAATTATTATTTCTACAATATTTAGTGGTAGTAATGCTTTATTACTTTTTTAGGTGAAGGAATTTCAATTGGATTAACTTCTAAAAAGAAAAAGATTTATAGAGAAGTATGTGAAGAACTATCTCTTGGAATAAATAAATTATGTGTATCAAGTTATAGCTCTTGAAGATGAAATTCTTTCAATATAATAAATTGAAGAATTAAATAAAATAATAAATGAAATAAATAAAAATATTAATAAAATTAAATATTCAAAAGAAATTGAGATTGAAATCAAAAACGAAATGACTAAACAATTGAAAAATGAATACAAAATGAAGATAAAAACCTTGTAAATTAAGAATTTAATCGACATAATATTTTCTACAAAATTTGACTATGAATCAGATTTATTTAAGGTATTCATAGTCATAATTTGGTAGAAAATATTATGTCACTTATAAAGAAATCAGAGGTGAAACACAAAAAAGTCTATAATAAGAATTTTATTTTTTTATTCTGTCAATTGTAATAAAATCAAAACTATTTCTAAGTTTTTCAAATAATAATTTATCTTCATATGAAAAATTATACTTAGAAGTTCTTAATGTAATAAAAATACTTGTTGAAATTAAGATCATTAAAAATAGAAATAAGTGAGCAACCATTTATAATTATTTAGAATTTTATTTTTAAAATGCAAGTGGTTCCTATACTAGATGATTCTTAAGATTCAGGAGATTTTTAATATTTTTTATTTTTTAAAATTCAAGGGATTCCTAAGCTGCATGATTCTTAAGATTCTTAATTTTAATATTTTTTAATTTTTAAAATACAAGTGATTCTTATGCTGGTTGATTCTGGGATTCTGAAAATTCCTAGGTCTCCTCATTCTTAGGTTTCCTATAAGAATCAGTAAGAATCAGTCTAAAAGTATTGGAAATGGAGAGCCTAAGAATCCTAAGAATCTTCAGAATAATAATTTCTTTCAGAATCATAAGATTTTTCAAGATCTAAAGTTTCTTTGGAATCAATCTTATCAGGATGAAATGTTTTATTTTGAATTCTTTGATATCGAACTGAAAAAGATTTAGTACAATATTCACATTAAAATTTTTCAGATAAACCAATTTTACAAGTATATTTTCCTTGACTAAAAGATTCTAGTGGTTTTATTTCTTCAAATCTATTACAAAGTCTTTGATTTTTTACAACTTTGTTCTTTTTATTTTTTTATTTTTTATGAATTAATGTCCATTGAAATTAGTTTTGGAAATAATTTTATCACAATCAATACATTTTATTGTTGATAATAAACATTCTTTACAAGTATATTTTGTAGAATAAAAATTGTTTTTTTAATAGTTCACATTTTTTACATTTACTACTATGCTTGGTTGAATTAGATTCTCTAGTTGAATTACTTGAATTAAATTCACTAAGAGACCTCCGGTCGACCATTTCTGGGTGAAAATTTCTTAAATGTCTTGGAAGATTTGTTTTGTGTCCTACATTTTCACTACAAATGTTACAAATTTTATTCTCCAAAGGCAATCGCTCGCGCTTCATTTTTAGATTTTAAAATTCTATTTGAAATTCTATTTAATCTAATATATTTTTATGTTTTGTAAAATGGATCAATATTTCCTTTGACTTCTTCAACAAGATCTGGAATTGACATAAATTTTTTTGCATCACTTACCATTCTTTTAAGTTTGAAATATTTGGTTTTAATTTTAAAACAGTAATAAAATAAAATAAAAATGTTTCATTTGTTATATTTATAGAATCTCCACTTTCTTTTTATAAAATTAAATAATTTCTTGTTGTTCTGAATTTGAAAAACTCGTAACATTTAAATATTTTCTAATATTAAAATCATTCGGGATAAATGTATTATTAACAATAGAATCATAAACTATAAATGATTGTTTTATTAAATTTATTTCTATAATTCCATATTCAATACAACTGTATCTTGATAATGGTAATTTTATTTCATATGAATCATTTAAATCTTTAAAAAATCCAGGATTATTCATTGTTGTTTTATGATTTATTAAATTCCCATCTCATCTTTAATAATTAAATTTCTTTAAAATTCTTGGCCTTTAAAATCTTGCATCTTTTCTAATAAAAATAAATCTTGTTCATCATGAATATCTACAAATCCTTTCTGAGAGTCGCTTGAGCTCCATTCACCAAGATTTTCACAAAAGATGTGAAAATTTTCAGGATTATAATTATTCTTGATGTAATTTTTTACAAAAGTAGTCTTTCCACTTTCTGTAATACCATAAATTATAAAATGATTATTAATTTTATTCAATCCTGATGTATTAGACTCGTTAAATTTATTAAAATCAATTGATTTATACTTGATAAACTCTGACGCTTCTTAAACATTTTGTTTTATAGCAAGAATATTTGAAGCGATATATCAGGGCTTCTTAAACCATGGGTCGCGTAGCAAAATTCTTGGGTCGCGAGAGATAAAAATATAATTTAACAGAAAATGTTTTTTAACTTGTAAAATTATTGTTATAAAGATAAAATAACAATTATCGTAGATAAATATATCATAAAATCTTCTAGTTCGGAAAGATTGTTTGTACCTGCATTTCTATTAAGAGTATTGTAATAACATGAATAACATTTACTATGAATTAGAATTAGAAGATGTTATAGGAATTTTAAAAAAATATAAATTTATTTTTCTTTTATATTTGTATGGGGTCATCAAGAAACTCGCAATCATAAATGGGGTCGTGAATTACAAAAGTTTAATAAGCTCTGCGATATATAATTCAAAATAAAAAATAACATAGAATATTAAACATATAATTATAAATCATGTTGTAATTTTAATAATATTATCTTTAATTAAAGATTTTATTTCTTCAATTTCTTTCATTTTAAAAAATAAAAAAATTAATTTTGTGAAGTTTAATAGTTTTTTAATTTAGATTTTAAATATTCAAGATATTCAACATCATAACAAAGTTCAGAATTTTCAATTCTTTTTCTATTTAATCTTTCAATCTTACGAATTAAATAATTTCCATATGGAAGAGATGTTATTCCATCTGAAAGAATCCATCTTTTATCATCATAATTATTTAAGGATATTTTATTTTGTTCAACTAAAAATACATACTGCATATACTATTTCAAATCTTGTTTTGTTTTTTGTTATAGAATTATTATACATGTCATGTGTCATTGCTTTGGTCATTGATTTTTGTATTCCTTTATTTTTTATATTATCACCACAAGGAAATTGTGTGAAAAGAGAATATTGTTTTGCTCTAATAAATATTGCTTCATTTATTATGTTGTTTGATCTTTCATACTTGTAAAAAAATAATTTTCCAGGGTAATTGAAGTATTTATTTAAATTAGGGTTTTCGTTTATTTCTTGGTCAACATCTTGAGATTGAAATTTTAAAAAGAAAGAATCAGTATCCATTTGATGTAATGAAAAACGTTTTTTAAAATGTGGTAACAAAACATCATAATATACTTCATACATTTGAATTTTTGATAATTCTAAAATGCTAAAACCTAAATATATTGGTTTATTATGTATTTTTTCAAAATTACCAACTTCTACAGGAACTAAATTTTTTGACAAAATTTGTTCTCCTTGATATGTTTTGGTCTTGATACTGTTTTTAAATAATCATTTACATCATGTTTTGTAAATAATTTTATTGTTCTATACTTGTCTTAATTTTCCATTGTTTTACCAAAAACAGCATTATTATAAAGTTTATAAATTGTGTCTAGAAATACTTGTTTTTTCTTTTTTGCAATATTTTTATTTGTAATATTTCCATTAATGTATGGTTCCATCCAAGGTTTTTGTTTTAATGAAATTATGATGTGAATTTGTTTTATTTTCATTCCATGTCTAACATAAAATTGTAGCATTCTATAATGAACTAGATAATATTTTCTATCATGTTAATTCCAAATTAATTTTTCAAGTGAATCATCTTGTTGAGGATTTCTTATTTTTTGCCAAGGAGCTAATTCTTCATATTTTATTATTCTTTTATGTGGAGCAAATGGAAAATGTTTTTTTTTGTCATGAAATTTCTTTGGATATTCCAAATCTACTTCTACAAAATATCCAACATCAGAATTTTTGGGTGTTGATAATATTTTATTTATTAATGATTCGGCTATTATTCGTCATTTAAAATTTTTAATTGGAAGATATTGAGTCATTATTCTAGAATATAATGCAATTGCATCAAAATATTTTACTTATGTTGGATTATTTATTGCTTCAAGAGCTTTTTGTAATTCAAAATTAACAATCTTTACATAAACTTAATCATCTGGAACTCGAATAAAATATTGTTTGATGTTATTTGTTGTTATTTTTCTTGATCCCATATTTGAAGAAATTCCTCCTCGAACATTACGTTTAATTAATATAAACATATCCAAATCTGTTAATAATTCCAGTTCTTGTTAGCCATTGAAGGAAGAGAAATAAAAATTTGAAGGCTCTAATAAAGATGCTTCTCTAAATTTTTCAAAACAATCTGTAAGAATGTAAACATCTAGTACAAGATATAAATCTGTATAATCTCCTAAATTTTTACAATTAAATAATTTCCACATTGTTTTTGCTTGTTCATATTCTTCTAATTTAATATCAGATTGATTTAAAATTGAATGAATCATTGAATGTAATCATTTATTTTTATAAAGTGATCTTTATAAAGTAATATTCATAAACATTACAAACATTTCTCACTTTTTAAAATCACACAATTATAGTAAGTATTGTTTTTATTATTATTCATCTTTAACATTAACATTTGGATAATGAATTCAATAAATAACAGTAATGTTGGAAAAGATATTAGAAATAAAAATAAACGAAATAAAATAAACGATGGAAGAAAAATTGATTTTAAATGTAAGTATATATTTATTGAATATTATAAGTTAAATAATATTTATATAATAAAAATTAATTTTTTATAATAAATATTCATTTCATTTCATTAACAAATAATTTTTAAATATTTTTAAATAAAAATTTTATACAATAAAAGAAAAATTTATAATTAAAAAATTTATTTAAAGATAACACGATTATAAATTTTAATTTACTTTCATAAAATTAATTTATTTTGGTTTTTATAGTTAAAAGATATATTTAAATTTATGAAAATAAAATGAAATAGATAATCGAAAATTTTATTTAATTATTACTCTGAAATAATTTTTTTTAAGCTCATACATAATTATTTCACCTCCATTTTTAAAACCCTTAATCATATTTTTATCATTAAATATGAATTTTCATTTTTAGCATTTTTTAAATCTATATCTTTTTCGCAATTCATAAAAGTGAAACTTTCATTAAATTGAATATCTTTGTTGATAGCTATTAGTATTTCTAAACTATATTTTCCCTACATGGATATTATATAAACTCTGCTTGAACATTACTGGTTCCTATTAAATTTTTAATTAATATTAGATAATAAAATAAAATTACTTTAAACGAATAAGTAATTAGGTATTTTAAATATTCCATAGAATATTGTAGAAATTGAACAGGAGACTTCCTAATAAAATTCACTGCAGATGCTGAATTTTCTTCCAGCAGTATTGAAATTATATCCTGATTTATTTGTTTCTCCATATTTTTACTGAGTTTTCTAGAATAAAGAATAAGCAATATTACATAATGAAAATAAAATTACTTTTATATGTTTGCATTATTTATTATAATAATTTTTTCATTATAATTTGGATATATATACTAAATTTAAGAATGGATTTAACCAATTAGATTATGTTTAACATATATTATTATTATTATTGGATGCTTATTTATTTATTTTTGTATGTGTGTAATATTTTATTGCTTTATTACATCTTTAAATATTTTTAAATTTTTATTTTTTATATAATTAGTTAATTTTAAATTAAGGTATATTTTACCCAAATTTTTGCAATAGTTCTTTTCATGACGAAACATGTCATGAAACTATGAAAAAATATTATGGTCAACCACATAACCGTGTCACCTATTTTGTTTGCCCGACATGTAAATTAACAGAAACATTAAATTATTTAGATTTTTATGATACACACAAAGATCATTTAAATCAATTTAACTTATTAAGGAAAAAGGAAATTTTTATATTACCTTTTAATAATAATAATATTAATAATAAACGAAAGTCAAATTTATCATAAGTAACCCACGTCCTTCTAAACTTAAAAATTTAAATAATATTGGAATGATAACTCTCTCTGATTCTGATTCTGAAATAATTAATAATCCTATTCAAAATGGAGGATCACTTGATGCTGTTGTTAATTATGATTTACGTAAATCATATGCTATGGTTAAAATGGTTGTCGAAAATTTAAATTTAATATCCTTATCTATACCTATTCCTTTGATTAATAAATTATATAATGTTGGTTCCGAAATGGGTTCTGTAAAAATATAATTTTGTATAGATGTTGAATTTGAAAAAGATGGTGAATTCTAATCTTTCATTATTTCGAATTTTTCAAGACCAATGAGCGATACCTTTTTAGATGAAGGTATTGCTCTTCTTAATGAAAAAATAATTTTAATAAACGAAAAAGGTAGTAATTGGGTAATTAATAAAATAAAAGAAATTCATTTCGTTATTACCAAATATTCGCAAATAAGTCGTTTAAGTGGTAGGAGTTCTCTTCCAACTCCTCAATCGTTACTAAATAAACGTTGTGGGGTTAATATTGAAAATACAGATGACTTATGGTTCATTTATAGCGTTCTAGCAATTTTGAAATATGATGAAGTAGATAGAAGGCATAGAAATATTATTTCTAATTATAATCTTTCTGATCTCGTCTATAATAATTCTGAATTACCGATGCGTCTCGGCAACATATCAAAGTTTGAGGATAATAATCCGGGGCTTTCGATTAATGTTCTCACATACAATGAGAATGCGTTAGAAGATATTTTGTTAAATCCAGAAGTAATAAAACATCCATATGTTGATATCATCCATCGTTCAAAGGTTGTAGGAGGTAGACCAATAAATCTTATTTTATTAGAGAGTGGTGACTCTTATCACTATATTGCAGTTACTAAATTGGATAGACTTTTGAATTCTGATAATCTTTCGGTTTCTGATGTTCGAGTTTGTAGTAAATGGTGTCATCGATATTTAAATGGTTTTAATGATGATGATGCTCTGAAAATTCATAAAGGTTTGTGCGATAAAAATCAGTTAGGAACAATACTTTATACGTTACCATTAAATAAAAATTTATATTTTAAAGACTGGTCTAAAACAGTCATACCACCTTTTTTCGTTTACGCTGACTTTGAGGCTATTCTACCTACTGATAATAAATACTTTCAAGGATATATTCCTATTTCTGCAGGTATTCTATTAATTGATAACATTACCGGCGAAAAATCATATAAAAGCTTTTCAGGGTTAGATTGTGTTATACGTTTTCTTAAAGAAGTTGATGACATTAGTATGAAAACTATTTTAATATACTTTTATAAAAATTATAAGAAGAAAATAATACTCACAGCTACAGATATAACTTCTTTCAATTCTGCAGTGTTTTGTTATCTTTGTAAGAAATCTTTGATAAAACCAGTAAAAGATCACGACCACTTTAACGGTAAATTTTTGGGTGCAGCTTGCTCAACTTGTAATTTTTCATGGCAAATAAGATATGAATTCCCAATTATTTTTCATAACTTGAGAGGATACGTTCTTCATCATATTTTGAAATATGGTCTGAGTAACTTTAAGTCTTGGAAAATATCATGTATTCAAACTACGTCTGAAAAATTCCTAACCTTATCTATTAGAATAGGTAGTTTAACAGTTAAATTTATTGATTCATGCCAATTCATACTGACAAGTTAAGAAACTGATATGTACACAAAATGTGGTGACGATGAATGTGTTTGTAGTAAAATAAAAATTAAAGAATAAAATTGTTGTATTTTACAATAATAACAATTTATAAAAACTAAAGCACTAAAGAATAAAATATTTATTATTTTCTCAAAATATATTTTACACTAAAATAAGTAGAATTAAGCTCAAATATAATTAAAATCAGTTTGCTTTTTTTTGAAAGTTTTCTTTTTTCATTCAGTGTATTGATAACATTACAGGATCCGTTTTCAGCTACCCACGGTGAAATTTCATTTTGAATGATCTAAATAATAATAATATATATATATATATATATATATATATATATATATATATTAATATATTAATATGTATTTCAACGTTATACATGTAAAGACCATTAGAAGTATCTTTCATAATACTCACCAAATCTTTGAAGAGTTATCTTCATACACATGAAGGTTAAAATGACTCGTGACCACTTCATGTTTTCAAATCAGACATAGAACACCACTTTGAATGCATTTTCCTTTGCATTTAGTAATGTACTAGAAAGGATCCATGAAATATCTACTGGTTTCTTTCTGTATGACATCATAGCTTGACTAACGAGAATTTGAAGGTTTGTTATTATTTCATCTCCTTTCTCTTCTGAAACCAGACCATTTAAAATATGGATAATTAGTTTGTTCATTTTTAATAAATTATAAAACCTTTGGTTTATTTATACTATTTTTCAAATATTTATTCGATGTTTATTGAATAATAATTGATTTTCAAAAACACAAATAATATATGCATTCAGAGAAAGCGTTAAAAATATATTATTAACCAATGCAGTTGCAATACAAATGCATGTTTAATAAAGACTTGTGCAATAATATTGTGTATGATATATTTTGACAGCATAACTGTCCTCTTCAGGCACAGAAACCAACTAAAAATATTGTGAATTAACTCATATTTTAAACAAATTACTTTTTATATTATATTAATTAAATATTTCAATAAATAAACACTTAAAAAATATTTAAATACTTTTTACTAAAGATTTTTTAAATAAATATTATAAATATATATCTATATTATAATTTTAAAATAAAAAATGAAATATTTTATAAATATAATTAAATTATTTGTATAATATTAAAAATTAAAACATTTTTTAAAAACAATACACAAGCATCAATTTATGATAAAACATACTCAAGCTATTTAAAAACATTCAAAACATTCGTAATCAAAGCACTTTGCACATTAATCTTTGGATCCATTGACCTTATTAGTAAAGCTTCACAAATCACACATTCACGATAAATATTAAAACTTTTCAACAAAATTCTAAAATCAGACATTCCTATTTTACTTTTACAGCCTCTATTGTGCTCACTAATATTGGTCAAACCCTTCAATCAACAATGCTCCAAAACTCGAGTACAGAGAGATGACGAGAAGTCTCTCCAATGTATGTGACATTACACCCATTACATATAAATTGATAAACAAAATCAAAACACAATCCAATCGGAGTTTTTGACTTATTAGTAAACAAATTGCCTACCTAACATGAATTAGAGACAATCTTGTACTCTAAATTTCCCATCTGTTTACTTAAATTCATCTAATAATTTGTAAAACTTTCCGAGTACGGTAATACTAAGTCAAATTTAGGCTCATTCTTTTTATTTTCATTTTTACTATTATTTAGATCAATACTCAATTCACATTAATTTGTCAACAGTCTCTTTTATCATCAACAATAAAAATGATTTGGAATACCCATTCTTTATCAACAACTCAACCAATTTATCAACACTTATTACTGAATTAGCAAAAGTAGAAGATAAAAACCATGAGCAATAAATCAATCCCTTCACCATATTTCTCTTATACTTAAATTCACAAAAGCTTTCTGTAGAACTATAAAGACCAGTATCAGTTGGTTTTCTATAAATCTCTATCTTATAATGTTTATCTTAGGGTTGAAATACCAAATCTAAAAACGCTACTTTGGCCTATGGTCGCCGTACTTCTTGCAAGGTTGTAAGAGTTCTCTACTTCCTTTGACAATAGCATAACATATCTGCATTTATATTGGTTTCGCTTATTTTATTTTATTTATTGTACTGTGTGCAAAAAAGCTTTGACTCAACCGGTTTAGTACCAGAACTGGAAGAATATTGAGTAATTTTGAATTGGAACGTCAACCGGAACAAAGATTATTGTAAACCGAACCGTAAACTGGAGCGACATTTTTTATCGGTTCAGTTCTCTGGTTATTGGTGTTTTTTTGGCAAATGCACTACGTTGATTGGATGGTATTTGCGATAGAGAATTACAATGGGAATTTTTTATAAATCGTTTTCAGACTTCATGTATTTCGTATGACGATAACTGTAGTAGGTAGTTAATAGGACAATGCTCCCACACACAAAATACCCAGTAGCCCCACCCCCACTTACGACAAATTAAATTACACTATTATGCAATTAACCCAGATTAATCTTGATAACATGATTATGCAATCAAGGTAATTGATTTTTGTGTGTTAATGTTTATTTTTCTTGAAATTTTTGAATTTATTTTCGAATTTTTGTGCAAATTATTCAAAAATTATTTTTTGCACAATTTTTTCAAATTCAAATTTTTTTAGCGCAATTTTTATTAAATAATTTTTTTTTCATCGACTAAAATAAACTCTCGATAAAAATCATAAAATAAAAATTGACTCAAATAGCCTACGATGGTCATACTATAGTGAAGGGGTATTTTTGTCTCTCGATAAAAACCTAAGATAAAAATTGGCTTGAATCGCCTATCATGGTTTCAGAACTTCTAAAATAATAAATATTAAAATTAATAATAATATTAATATAATAATATTTATTCAAAGGGAATTTTTTGGGCTGTTTACTCCAAACAAAAAATTAAATTAAAGAAAAATCCTCTTCATTTATACAAATAATTAACAAAAAATTAATCCCCCCTCCCAATAAAAATGTTTCTAATGGGGGGTCTTTTTTAAAGCCAAATATCCATGGGACATAGTATCATTGTACACTACTAGAGTGTATAGAGTTTTCGAATGTATAATTCAAATAACTGTATGTAGAACACTACTAAAAAAATATGCTAGAAAATGGAATCAAATTATCATGAAGTAAGTTTATAAGTTAATATTTAATTTTAGTTAATTAGTTCAATTCAGATGAATTGAATTAGAAAGTCTGTTGGGTAATCAGTTTGCTGAAGTATTCATATTAGATAAAATCTCATACCTAAAGGCAAATCAAGCAATAACTATCAATACCCAATCATCAACTTTGAAAGGAGAACATTGGATTAAATACATGTATTAATCCGATGGGATATTATTATCCGTCTCTATAATTTAGTAAACTACAAACAATTACTAAACCAATAGTGTATAATAAAGTACAATACCAAAATCCAATGGCTCAAACATGTGTTAGTATTGTCTTGCCTGGCTAAATTCCATTTATAAACAATTTCAGTTTATTATAAGGACTTTTTTTTTCACCTCTGATTTCTTTATAAATGACATAATATTTTCTACACAATTTGAATCAGATTTATTTAAGGTATTTACCTTAAATAAATATACCTTAAATAAATCTGATTCATAAGTAGGTAGATGTGTCCCATCTGGCCCACTTTTTGGTACCCCCTCCCTAACAAAAACAAAACAAACTAAAATATAATGTAAACACAAAAAACAGTTGGCTGAACAGTTAGCTGAGCTGTTGGATGATCTGTTTGATAGGCTGTTAGAAGTACTGTTGGATGTGCTGTTGGATAATCATGTGGAAAATTATTATTTTTATTCATTGTCAGTCTCAATCATATAATGACCGTATGCCAGACTTACATTCTTTTCTACCTAAACCCTTTTATCCTCTTTGTTTGTTAGTGCAACCATTGAGGTTAGACAAATATAATTTTAGTAAACGCCAATGAATCACATAATTTTTTGGGTAATGAGTCAATAACAATTTTTCAACCTTAGATCCCTCAGGTTTCATTTTCTCAGCAGCAATAGGAAAGTCGTCTAACTTATCGTGAATATCAGAAGGAATTTCAAGATCTACTTCAAGAGTATACCCATATGACAAAGATTCAAGATTTAAAGAAAAACAATCTGACAATATTGAATCAAAACCATCAAGTATCCAACTGAATTTGCCACAAGGTAAAAGTTGACTTAAAGCCCATCCGTATAAATTATTAATATCTATGTAAAGCAACTCAGTGGTTTCATCAGTTTTTACAAAGTGTTTATTTACAAAAGTAAGACCTCCACGAATACCACCCTCATAAAAATTATAAATTTCCATGTCTTGCAATAGTTCAATGGGTTTATCTAAAGTTATTAACGCAGAACTCCAAGACATTCCAGGAATACCAAAATAATTCAAAGGCTCTAAACTATTATTAGCTATAGATTTCGCCCGAAATTGTTGGAAAAAGTCAGCTAAAAGAAAACAATCGAGTTTCAAGTATATCATCATATAGTCAAGTAAATTTACACATTTAGTTTCAGTCCAAATTAATTGAGCTTTCTTATATTCAACTTCACTCTCTCCTTCCCAGATTGGAGGCAGTTCATAAGTATTTTTAAGGACCTCTAAACTAGTGGCAAAGTTGTACGGAAAAATAATTTTTTCATTAAAAATGGTACCAGTAAAAACAGATTTTGTTAATGGTAAACTAGTAAAAGTTTTCACACCCCTAGCTGATGAGTCATTAACAAACTGGTAAGAGGCGATAAAACGTATTCTAGCTTACCAACATATACCATAAGGGATAAGAACTTTTCACTACTAATTGGAATACATGATAAGTTCCAATATGGAAATTGATTTATTCCATACTTAAGGATATAATGTAAGTCATACCCACGTAAATTATGAAAAACTACAGGTAATAATTCTTTGATGCTCCTATTAACATTACAACTTTTACTTGCTGGACAAATATATTTGCCTGTACAATGGTCATGGTCTCTAACCTTATCTACTATGTTCTTATTACACAAATAACAATATTCACAATTATCAAATCAATATTCTTCGTCAAAAGTAAGTGGTAACATTAGCTTTTTCCCATTTTCTTTATAATATGGTAGCACAATGTTTGTTCCTATATCTGAAACCTCCTTCAAAAATTCATAAACGCAGTTTTGACCAATGAAATGATGGTAACTTGTCATACCAGTGAAGTTGTTGATTAATAAGAGTCCAGCAGAAATTGGCAAATGTTTTTGAAAATAAATGTCATCTTTTGGTAAAATAGATTCAATTATTTTAATTATTGTATATGATTGAAAATTAGAATTATCGTAGTTGTACATAAGTGATTTATTTATTTCAATCAGGTGAATTCATCTTTTTGTATTGTCAATGAAGAACTTTCTCAAATTAAAATATTTTTATAAGCAATTACGTAAGTAATATATTTACATTAGTACTTGTACTTTCGAATTTTATTCTATTAATAATAAGATTATTTTTACATAAGGTAATTATTCAAAATTATTTTCATTATAAATTGAAATATCAAATATAGTTATTTGACAGGATTAAATTATTAATTCTTTTTATAATAATTTAGTAATTAAACTTCAAAATGATAATTGTTTATTTTACTTTTAGCTTCTTTGTAACACAATGTTTAATTATTATTATTTTTCAAAGAAAATTTCAATTTATTTTATCAATTAATTTTTAGTGGTGACACAAATTATTTATATAATACTTAATTAAATATAAATTATAAATTCTTTACACAAAATAGCTAATCTATAGCTAATAATAGTTTAGAGCCTTTGAATTATTTTGGTATTCCTGGAATGTCTTGGAGTTCTGCGTTAATAACTTTAGATAAACCCATTGAACTATTGCAAGACATGGAAATTTATAATTTTTATGAGGGTGGTATTCGTGGAGGTCTTACTTTTGTAAATAAACACTTTGTAAAAACTGATGAAACCACTGAGTTGCTTTACATAGATATTAATAATTTATACGGATGGGCTTTAAGTCAACTTTTACCTTGTGGCAAATTCAGTTGGATACTTGATGGTTTTGATTCAATATTGTCAGATTGTTTTTCTTTAAATCTTGAATCTTTGTCATATGGGTATACTCTTGAAGTAGATCTTGAAATTCCTTCTGATATTCACGATAAGTTAGACGACTTTCCTATTGCTGCTGAGAAAATGAAACCTGAGGGATCTAAGGTTGAAAAATTGTTATTGACTCATTACCCAAAAAATTATGTGATTCATTGGCGTTAACTAAAATTATATTTGTCTCTTGGTGTTAAGGTTACTCATGTAAATCGAGCTGTAAGATTCAACCAGTCTCCTATTTTTAAAAATTACATTGATACCAATACAGAGTTAAGAGCAAAAAGTACAAATACATTAGATAAAAATTATTATAAGCTCCTAAATAATAGTTTGTATGGTAAAACTGTCGAAAACCTGAAAAAAAGAATGAATTTAAGATTATGTAATACAGAAAAGAAGATGATTACATGTCCTTCTAAACCAACTTTTCAAAGAAGTATCAAAATTGCTGATGATCTAATTGCCGCTTTGTTAAATCCAGACTCGGTATGTTTAGATCAACCAAGTTATATAGGACAATCAGTGCTTGACTTGTCGAAACTTCGAATGTATGAGCTACAGTATAAGGACTTGGAAAAATATCGACAACAATTTAATTATGAGATTAATATAGTTGCTGGAGATACAGACTCTTTCTTCTTGGAGATTAAAAATAGTAAACTAGATATTCTTTTGTCTGAAATGGTTAAAGATAATCTTTTGGATATATCTAATTATCCATTTACTCATCCACTTTATTCTAAAACCTTGATTCAGTCATTGGAAAATTTAAGAACGAAAGCAAGGGAGAAGGTTATGACGAATGGGTATTCCTTAGACCCAAATGCTATAGTTTACTAGGAAAATCAAAATGCCTAAAAGTTAAAGGAGTCACATTGAAGGACACAACGTTAACTCATAAATCTTATAAGGACTGTTATGAGAAAAACTCCACCTTTTCTGTACCTCAATTTCGTATTGGTACAAACAATCACCAACTTTATAGTTTTAAAACTTCAATGGTTGCACTAACAAACAAAGAGGATAAAAGGGTTTAGGTAGAAAAGAATGTAAGTCTGGCATACGGTCATTATATGATTGAGACTGACAATGAATAAAAATAATAATTTTCCACATGATTATCCAACAGCACATCCAACAATACTTCTAACAGCCTATCAAACAGATCATCCAACAGCTCAGCTAACTGTTCAGCCAACTGTTTTTTGTGTTTACATTATATTTTAGTTTGTTTTGTTTTTGTTAGGGAGGGGTACCAAAAGGTGGGCCAGGTGGGACACATCTACCTACTTTCATAGTCAAATTGTGTAGAAAATATTAATTTTAGTTTAAAAAATGTTAAAATCATGAGTTATTATTTTTTTGATTTATTTTGATTCAAATTCAAGTCAATGACTATATGTTTCATGCTGGGCTTTTAATCTACTGAAAATCAATACATGTTAAAATATATTTGTACCTCTTGTTGATTCTCGAAAAAGGTATCATTTCCATTAAGTCCATTTGCCACAAATCATTGATTCCCCTTAGTAGTGGAATACCGGCCATCTAGCTCAGAGGCCATCTAGCTCACATACCCCCCCCGGCAAAAAATTTTTTTCTTCTAAGTTTAAAAGTACAAATTTTTTTAGAACAAAGACAATGAATCATTCAAGGTCATTGAAACAAAGACCATGACTCATTCAAGGTCATTGGATGACTCATCAAATTTTTTCAAGGTCATTTAAACAAACACCATGACTCATTCAAGGTCATCAGATGACTCATCAAATTTTTTCGAGGTCATTAAAACAAAGTCCATAATTCATTCAAGGTCATATGATGACTCGTCAAATTTTTTCAAGGTCACAGAAAAGTAGGTCAAGGTCATTGGATAAGTTATAAAAGATTTTCAAGGTCATTCAAATTTTCTCAAGGTCTTATTATTTTTTAAACATTTTTATAATTTTAATTTACTACTTATAAAAAATAAGTAGTATATATTTGTAAATTATTTTATTATTATTAATAATATTATTAATATTATTATTATTACTATTATTATTATTATTAATATTATTATTATTACTATTATTATTATTATAATTATTATTATTTTTATTATTATTATTATTATTTTTATTATTTTTATTATTATTATTAATATTATTAATATTATTATTATTACTTTTTATTATTCTATTAATACTTATAAAAACTTTAATTATTATTATTATAATTATTAATATTTTTATTTTATTATTATTATTATTATCAATATTTTATTATTATTATTATTATAATTATTATTATTATTATCAATATTTTATTATTATTATTATTATTATAATTATTATTATTATTATTTTTAAAAATATTTTTTTTTTTCAAGGTCATTCAAATTTTCTCAAGGTCTTATTATTTTTTAAACATTTTTATAATTTTAATTTACTACTTATAAAAAGTAAGTAG